>VMBQ01000174.1:286153-408342 GCA_007657795.1 Dreissena rostriformis
AGGGTTGGTAATGGGGCCATGCATAGTTGAGATTGACCGTATTGTCATAAGAGAAGTTCACTATCAATTAGAAGTGAATTGGTGAAGAAATGAAGAAGTTATAGTAAAAGGCAATTTTGGGTGGGTGTGACCTATGTGGGCAGGGCGCCCTAGGGTTGGTTATGGGGCCATGCATAGTTGAGATTGACCGTTTTGTCACAAGAGAGGTTCAGTATCAATTTGAAGTGAATCCGTGTAGAAATGAAGAAATTATAGTAAAAGGCAATTTTGGGTGGGTGTGGCCTATGTGGGCGGGGCGCCCCAGGGTTGGTAATGGGGCCATGCATGGTTGAGATTGACCGTATTGTCATAAGAGAGGTCCAGTATCAATTTGAAGTGAATCGGTGTAAAAATGAAGAAGTTAATGTAAAATAACCTAAAAAAATGAGTGAAAATCTCTGAAAAAAGGTTCTAGTGCTTATAGTGTAGGAGGAGATAGTGGCCAGGACGGACGGGCCAGGACGGACGGACGGACGGACGGACAGACGGACGGCGGAGATAACCACAATTTCTTCACGGGTTTCAAAAAGCGTGGGGATAATAATTAAATACGTTGATGTACATGCATCCAGGTATCCCTATTAAATCTAGATTAAACAAACACTGCGTAGGGTTCCTTTTATCAAACATCAATTAAATCAGTTTCGCAATCATGTCTTGCTCATTCATCGGCAGTCAGGCGATACGGACTGGTTTTTGTCAGTGCCCGCTGAATTACAAAATGTATTGGCCGTCTTTGATGTCATCCATTCATACTTGGTAAACATTATTTCAATTCTAAAGAAGATATATAGGAACGACTTATGATTCTCACATTTCTTTTCAATATATATATTGAAATCACGATAAATTAAAATTCTGTTTACACTATTGATATGCACAATGGTTCATTGAATGTGCATTTATTAGGCGTTCATTTCATCGTGGACTCTTTCTTTGACGTATGATGGAATTTAATGGGACCATATTTCAACGAAACCTAGACTGATATACAATGAAGATTTCGCCGTTGATTTAAAAACGATCGATAATCAACGTTTGTGTGTGTCGAACTGCAGTGTGTACTAACGGAAATATTTATTTGCACAACTGTTTTTGACAAAATTGAGAATACTTTACTATCGCAATAAGTACGTTTATTATTGAAAGGGACAGATTATTGGACTTAAAAAAAAACATAAATTAATTTTAATCACAAATCTTTTCTATTTGGAAAAGTCTAAAATAATTATAAAAGAAAGAAAACGCGGTTGAATGAAACCGTTTGCCTTTGCCGGGATTCGAACCAGATACCATTAGGAAAAGCTAACGCGCTACCAGTCAGCCTTTTGATAAAACAGCTCATTTTAAAGGCTATGTTAGAAATATATAAGAAACCCTGTATTTTTTTAATTATCGATGGAAGGCGTTTCAAACGCTTTATACTTTTACCGATTTCCATTGATAATTATGCATGAATGATCGATATGTTCAATATTCGTCTAACTCAGGATTGTACTTTTGCATGTTTTAATATAATGCAGATATTTTAAAATCGATAACCCTTTTATTTCTTACTTGTCATTTCCCAAACTGTGAACAATTCCCATAAACTTAAATGTGTGTATGTTAATAAAACGAAATACATGTATATGTAGTGTTTATAAAAATTCAATGCATCAGAGGGAAAGAAAATAACCTCAACCCATTTGGGTTTATTTGTGTTCCGGTTCAATTACCACCTTAAAATGTATCGCTTTGTATACATACATCCCAATACAAAAAATGCTTATGTGCCACAGAAATAGTTTATAATCAAAGATTAACATTAATTAAACAGTTGTGATTTATTGTTGGGCAAAAACAATTATATGCAAAAGACGGAGTACATAGTGCCTATCCTATCTAGCCAATCGTTGTCGTTTGTGTTATTAAATGTATAAAAAAAAACATATTGTAATGGCATGCAAATGCCTTTGGTTGGGTTATAGTTAAACAGATTAATTCATATTTGTAATAACTTTTTAAACGGTGATTTAAGGGTAGAGGCCTTATCACCTTTTATTGATGTTAACATAGGCAGTGTGTACTCCGTCTGTGCATATAATTGTTACACCCACATACATGGTAGTTTATGGGAATTGCTCAAAGTTGGGAAAATTACAGTTTAGAAAAAAAAGTGTCATCGATTAAAAAAATGTCTGAATTATATTTAAACATGCAAAATAACAACCCTGAGTTAGACAAATATTAAACATATCGGTTCATACATGGATAATCATCAATCGAAATCAGTAAACTTATATAGCGCCTGAAACGCCTTCCATCGATAACTTAAAATTCAAGTATTTCTTATATATTTTTAAAATAGTTTTTGAAATGAACTTTATTATAAAAAGCCTGACTGGTCATGTAGTAGCTTTTGTCCTAATGGTATCTTGGTCGAATCCTGTCGAAGGCAAACTGTTTCACTGAACCGCTTTTTCTTGCTTTTATGTTGTGTTTAGACTTTTCCAAATAGTATAACTTTGTTAGTACAATTTTTTTAATACAATACTATGTTAACAAGTCCCTTTCAATAATTAAAGTACTTATCGCGATGGTATAGTATTACCATTATTGCCAAAAACAGTTGAGTGACGAAATATTTCCTTTCGGGCATAGAGTACACCCTGGAGTTCGTCGCACACAATCGAGTATCATCGATCATTTCACATTTACGGCGACATCGTCATTGTATATTAGTCTAGTTTTCGTTCAAATGCGTTCTCTTTCAATTCCATCATACGTCAAATAGAGAATCCACGATGAAATGAACGCCAAATAAATGCACATTCAATGAACCATTGTGCTCATCAACAGTGTAAACAGAATTCTAATTTATCGTGATTTCAATATTTATATTGAAAAGAAATGTGAGAATCATTACTCGTACCTATATATCTTCTTTAGAATTGAAATCATGTACACCGAGTTTGAATGGATGACATCAAAGTCGGCCAATACATTTTGTTATTCAGCGGGCACTGACAAAAACCAGTCCTTATCGCCTGACCGCCGATTCAAGAGCAATACAGGATGACGATCATGATTTAATTGATATTTGATGAAAAGAACCTGACGCAGTGTTTGTGCAATCTACATTCAATCAGGATTAATATAATTTATATTAAAATCTGGATGTACGTACATGAACGCTTATTATTATTATTATTATTATTATTATTATTATTATTATTATTATTATTATTATTATTATTATTATTATTGCGAATAATAATACTGTTTTTATCATATTTGTCATTTCAATATACATGGAAATACAGATCATTTTTGGAACATTGTTTAAAGTGGCTTCTCCAATTGTGTATGGTTGATTTCATCGAAATATACAGATTAATAGAGGCTTCAATTTATAATAATTAAGGTTGTATAATTATATTCATATTTCCCGACAGAAAAGAACATGGAGGGATTGAAATGTTCTCGATACCTTCTTATCTTCGTCACTCCCATGATATTCGTAAGTACTTCTTACACATCTAAGTTGACGTTCAATAACAAAAGCAAGATATACAATGTGCACACGTTGATGACTTTGCTAATCTAGATTTTATTTTTTATATTGAGAATACTTTCAAAATATTATGTATCAAATATAGTGTTGCCGTAGTGTAGTGGATATGGTGACCGCCTAGCGACCGGGAGGCCTCGGGTTCAATCCACATTGTTTAGATTACCCCCTTCCCCCAAGCTAAATACACCAAATACTGGTTCTACCCAGGAAACAGACTCGAGAGTGTTTCATCAAGTCTTCGGCTTTCGATGCCATCGCGCTTAAAAAATAGGTTTAAACTAAATATAGTGTGTGTTTTTTCAATTGAGCGAATTACGTGTATCAATTGTAAATCTCGATCATATATGTAATATATTCGCTATCAGACTAGCCACGCTGGGTGTGTATGTGTAAATTTAATAATGAAAATAAATACACAAAAGTGGTTTATCAGGGAAGCAGCACAACGAACTCTTTGCTTAAACCAAATGTTAACATATATTCCTTATTTATAGTATAACTTTAACATGTTCCAAAAAATCATGTTGAGTCATTCTTTTATTTAACTTTAAACGAGAAATATAAATATATATCAGTGGTTTATTGCAAAATACTTAACGGAAATATTCTTATGTATTAAAGAACATGTCTCATATATGATAATAAATAAGCGATACGTAATTGAAACTATTAAATAAGTGTTTCTTATAAATCGAAGCTTGCTGGAGGGACCCTTCTGGCGTCTGGACTTTTCTTGAAGCTTAACAGTGGGTTTTTAGACAAAAGTGTGGTCACAATGTTCAACACTGTTCAATACAGGTATGTTTTACCGTTTTAATAATGGTTCTTAATAAAAGAAAACAAAATCTTTCATATTCAGGATACTATTGGATTGTATATATTAAAATACTATACTATATTAACATACCACCATTTTTCCAACTTAAAATGATTTTTCCACAAACAAATGATTACACATGTTTTGCTCATTTAAACATAATGTTTTCGATATGTTTCTTGTTCTTGTAGTATAAGTAAAATAACTATAATTGGATGCTTGTTCTACAGTGCTCTACCCCTGGGGATCACCTGCGACGCCTTGTCCTATATGATGATGGGGTTGGGCGGCCTGATGATCATGGTATCCATGCTGGGCATGTGTGGTGCATTGAAATCCATCAAGGGATGCCTTTGGGTGGTACGTTTCCTCCTTTAATGTTCCTTCCTGAAGGGTTAAGATTATTTATATTATATGAAGGGTGTGCGGTACGTGGCTTTAGCTCAAGCGTGAACGTTACTCGATATTGTACTTGCATATACTCTGGATTGTATGTAACGTTTTATTTCTATGATACATAATGTATCTGTCGCAATATTGATACTCATGTTCTTGCCCTTTATTGCGTGTGCATGATTTGTTTGAGATGGTATATCTCTTTGCCTTCCTTTCAAACGTTTACTTGCTTACAGTGGCTTTATATCTTTCATATCTTGGTGTTATTTGCTATTAATTGTTCAGTAAAACTTGGTCTTGGGTTATATAGAGCGTTTGAAGGTTTCTATGCTCTAGTGGTACTTCTTTGCGTTTACACTTTCAGTACGTGACATCTGCTTGTGTTTTATCACAACGGACAGTTTGTTAAGTGATGAACAATATTTTACGTTTGTGCTCCTAATTTCATCATTAACGCTTATTTGTTATGGGTTGTACGTTAAGCATATTGATGTTACTTTGTCTGTAGTCTGTGCTTCTTGATAACATCGTTGCATTACGTGTGTTTGATTTTCTCAGTCTTGGATGATATGTTGTGTCTGGCAGCGGTTCTCTGCCACACGGTCTACGTAGTCCGTTGAGTGTAAATACATTTCTACGCTCTTGCTTCAAAAATACATCCCTTTCCAGTTCTTTTGCACAGGATTGTGTTTGTAATGGTTTCTTTGTGAATGTTTTTAAACCATATAAATAGCTTGGAATTGGTTTACCCACCGCTGTAGAGTTCGACATCTGTATGTGTTTTTTATTTGTTTTGTCTGAATTGGGATTAACTTAAACTGTCCATTTGAAAAACACACTATTTGACACAATAATACAATGTTGAAACTGATTTGAAATCTTGCACGCCAGTGATTTAGGCGACGCCATATTTGTTTCAGTTTATTGTCCTGGCTGTGATCTTCATTATACTGGAGGGAATGGTGATCGGACTATGGCTAAGTGTGAGGACCAAGGTGCGAGTCATTCTTATATATATATAACATGCCGTCGCGAAAATTGCATGTTCTTATACAACCCTTAATTATAACATTTTAACGTGTATTTACTTGTACCAGATTAAACATATAAACTTTAATAGTAATATGCAATAATAGTTTATCTTCAATTTCGAAAAAATTAGTTTGCAATAATTTCTTACTACTATTTCGTTTCAATACTAAAACACGTGAGGTGCTAATTAAAATGTAGTAAAAACGATATTTTAATCAGGCGGAACGAAACTAGAAGTTGCAATATAACATTCAGGAAAATGTGGAATACAAATCGCAATATGGTAAAACCGTATTACAGTACACATGAATAGGGACTTATATGACATTATTTATTTGTTGTTGGTAGTTTTGGTTCCGCTGTTTTCATAGGCGGACCTTTGGCTGCGAGGACAGATGTTGGACCTTCTCAAGGGTTATGCTGGCCCTACGGCCACGGACGAGATATCCGGCGGTTGGAACACTCTCTTTATGGAGGCATGAACAATCGCCTCTGCGGCTTCTTCTTTCCTCTTTTTCTCTATCTTGACCACTGACACAATAAGATCTTGGTCCAAATATATTGTAGAATATCATAGAATTTTAAATGATTTTTTTTTCCAAAGGGGTGTAACATATTTTCAATAAACATAATTATGTTCTAGTTTTACATTTTGGTATGTCGTAAACTTGCAGTATTGAAAGGGTTTGCCTGCAAACAATACCGAACGAACTTGTTAAAGCAACTTTCAGTCTTTATTTTCGGATTTCCAACATAAAAAATTATTCGATTTCTCTTAAAGATACTGAATAGATATCATTTCTGTTAACTAATGGTATTGATTTGCAAATAAAAGAATACTGTTAAAGATATACATTAAAATAACTATGGATGAAATACTTGAAACCATGTTAAATCTTATGAGCGTTTCATCGAATTGTAATATGGCCTATATTAAACACGTATGTTGGTGTACATTTCACTGGTTATTCGATAAATGTTGATGGAGCTTTCCGTGCATGCCCGTCCATACCAGTATTAGTAACGTGATGGGTTGTCGAATGGGAAAACTCATATGGGTCTGGAAAGTTGTAGAGATAGTTGACCTAAAGGTAAAACAAAAGTCATATATAATGACAATTACAAGGGTTTCTACTCAGAACTTGATATTTTCTGCCATCAATAAATGTCCGATTTAATTCAATTAAATATTGCAACTGAACAACTTTGGTAATTACACGTAGCTAAGGCATTGCTCTTTGAATAAACAATAACACATTTTTGCATAACGAATTTGAAATTGTACTTTGGAGAACGTTAACAGGACAAAATTTTCGATATCGTGTAGTCGATTGAGAGGTCGCAACACGGCGGACACTCACATTCATCCTGTGTATATATAGAAGACTCTCGATAATTAAACCGATATTTTACCCGCTTACTGTTGAATTGTGCGCGAAGTATCTGATAAATAATTTAACATATTTTCAAATTATATTTTACATTCAACTGGACGCAGCCACATTTGCAACGTGACATATTGACTAAAGAAATTGTAGTACGATACGTCTAATTGGATAATGCGCTTTATGCATCCTATCAAACGACGCATTTAAAAATGTCACCATGGGACCCACCATGGCTGTTCTAAAAAACAAAAATAGAATATTTATATTGAGTGCAGATTTTTAAATAATCTAACACTATGGTAGGACAGAGGGAAGGCTTTCTGTTTATATGATTAATCATTCCGTTCGTAAAAGTGTATACACATATGAATGTATGTGTTTCAGGTGCTGCGACTAATCAACCGACTAAACAATATTGACATTATTTGTGTGGTGTTTACTTTCTCAAAGTACGATTTTCCGTTCGTTTGGCAAGAATCTGTACTTGTGTGTATTGATACAGAAACGTCTGAGCTACCTGTATATGCCAAATTTGTTAAGTTGCATTATTGTATGGCAATAAATTTGGACATTTATTGGTGGCTGTTAGAAAACAGAAATATTTAAGTTAAAACCCTTGTTACTATTATTGTTTACGACTTTCTTGTTATGCATTTTGGGTGAAAACACTCCATATTCAATTATCTTTTCGTCGTTCCCTGATTGAATGTTTAGAAATAACATGTATAGTGTGATAGGCCACGTGACCCCAAAGACGAAGCAAGGGATGAAAAATGTTAATAAACAAGCCAGAAAATGCTGGCAGCTTTTCCCC
Organism: Dreissena rostriformis; assembly: GCA_007657795.1. Classification (NCBI taxonomy): domain Eukaryota; kingdom Metazoa; phylum Mollusca; class Bivalvia; order Myida; family Dreissenidae; genus Dreissena; species Dreissena rostriformis. The sequence goes on from VMBQ01000174.1 coordinate 294,196, forward strand.
CAAGTTACTTTTCGCTTTTATCAAAAAAATCTTTTTTGTATTGCCAATAGGGTTTTATTCATACTTTGTGGAATGTGAAACAGTGATACACTTATTTTTAAAACGAGAGATATCAACAAATATCTGAAATAATATAGATTCATTATCTTTAACTCATTTCCTTGCATATCAATAATTTGAAATATTTTACCGATATGCAATACATATCTGTGTAATATTATATGTATTTTTAACGTTATAGTATTCCAATTATGTATTCCAATGTATTTCATTATAGTAAAGTAGGGCATGCCCTAAATTTACAAAGTTGTAATAATCAATATCTTTTCATGATTTATAGAAATACCACTGGTTTTCTATAAGCTTAAAAAACGGCAGCGATTACACAAATTCATACTAAATTGCATACTATAATGCATTCTAAGCAGACGCTCAAAACATCATAATTCAATATTTGTAGGCACGTTGTTGCGGGGTTAATGCCCTGTATGCGGACGGTGGAACTAACAACGACTTCACCGAGATTCCAACAGCGTGGGTTGGAGGGTAAGCTGATTTAATTTGTTTATTACTCCGAAAGAAAACCATGTTTTTGCATGGATTTCTCTATGTTTTGACGTTGTTTTCCCTGTTATATCTCGTGACATGTTTTCGCCATGTAGAATAGGATTATTCCAAAATATTTTGTTCTGGTAAACTTGTCCTAGATGGGTTTTTACCTAGATTTCTTGCGATAAGTACAACCGAGAGTGGGAGATGAAAGTCAATATAATATATAACCGGACCAATTCAATGGACAGGATTGAGATGATTTAAGGTCGACCAATGCAGGATAAAATGCGGTCAGATGAACAAGGCATTACCGAAAGCAGTCACGATAGGAGAACAAGAGGCTAAGAAGGGCGCAGATATTTGAAAAGAACAGGTCGTTAACAATCGGAAGACGAGACGCATTCTTTGGAAACACTTACACTTTAAACTTACACCAAATACAGCAAGAACAAGTCTGGAGAGCTTAAAAGCACAAATTAAAGAGGAGACCGAAAATATCCTATTTTAAATTAAAAAATAAAATTTTCTTAGTAGCTGTCCGATGAGGCGCCGCCACCATCTTCCCTGTTAAAGAGGGTAACCATCTGGAAGGAAGTGATTCATGTTGTCAGGAAGGCTCCTGTTCCTCGTGAAAACAAATGCAAATTGTACAAACATTGCCCGAGACTACTGATTCGACCATGGATCCTGATGTGGAGGAAGGGATTGATACCAGAAATCTGGCAGACGGATTGCGGTTGCTTTAGAATAACTCGAACTTCAGTCAGAAGTTGAGAGGAATATCATTGCTGAGTGTTTAAGGCAGAATAGTTTCCTCTGTTCTGGTAAGGAGCATCAGAAGCTATGCAACCGCAAACAGCTACATCAACACCTCAGTCTAAAAAGAAGGCATACCTCTATTCTTGGGATGTCTAGAAAAACCCAAGCAATAACACAGCTAATGAGGGAGCCTCAATTGACAAGAAGGAGCGTAGTCTGGTTAGATTACGCTTAAGCATATAGGTCGATCCCGCATATGCTTATTCTACAAGCACTAATCCACTACAATCACCCGACAGTGTTAAACAACCCATCTAAAATACTTCATTTCTTCATTTCATCAATAACGTACAAAGAGTATATACGTTCATGTTAAATTACGTCGCAGTTAACAAATACATGAACCAAAATATATCCATTGCTAATTTAAAATCACTGTTCATGTAATGATATTTCACGCGTGTATATCTGTTGTTTCATTATCCATCATAGAGCAGATCGAGTACCCGCCTCATGTTGCCAAGGTGCCTCATCCGGAACCGTATCCAACTACGTCACATCCGCAACGTGCACGACCGTGCCAAAGAACTTCTACACCGAGGGATGCTATACACGAGTCAAGTTCTACATTGACATGTACAGCCTCGTGACCATTGTGGCAGGAGGTGTAGCCATCGTCGCAGAGGTAAGTTAGCAGTAAATAACCATGGGTTATGTAATTTATAACACTTAGCAATTTCATTGTTTTCTGGTATTCTAATAATACGTTCTATCATGGTTTCGACCAATAAAATAGGGTAATTAGACTAAAGGTACTTATAGTAGGCTTTGTAACATATTTGGGATAAATTATTCGAACCGTTTCGGTAAATTGGGTAGACTTGGTACTATTATACAATTGTATATTTTAAAATAATCCGTTAATTATGATTTATTAAAGTTTTATATAAAAGATGTAACACATATTTAATGCTTGACTTTCTTAAATATACACAAGGCTATTAGTTACACACATGATTCAAAATAAATAAGGACATGTATCATTCATACAGGTACTCGCCATCGTCACAGCGTGCATTGTTATCGACAAGAAGAACAGCAACAAAGTGTCCGAGTGAGTATATTGCATGTCATTTGGATCTACTATTTATGTTTAATAGTTTAATAATTAAAACATATTAAATATTGTGAGACGAACAGCACTTCAAAGAACTGCTTTCTTCTTCATGAAACTTGGGACTTCAGTTCTGAATTCTATACAGACGCACTTTTATTGATTCAATGAATTGAAATGTATTTTCGTTATTTTCAAAACACGTACACTAATCTTATACATTTAAAGTGATAAATTAAAAAACCTTAACGAACTATTGACGCCGTATATAAAATAGTTTGTGTACCTTAAACATTTGTTGTAGCATTCAAGCCAGCAAACCACCACCTTATGTCGCCATGTAAGTTATTTTTTTACCACATTAATCGTGGATACCTGATCGTACAAACTATCAGATTCAATTGAGATTCTAAACCGGCTATTTTAACATTAAAAAGTGTACACCCTTAGTTAATTAGTTGATTGATTAACTTATTTATTTATTGGTTGAATGATTTATATAATTAATAACATATTTACTGACTTATTGATTTGTTGATTTATTTATTGTATTGAATCTATTTATATAGTATTTATTTATTTGACTGTGTAGTGGTGACGTCATCTCTGCGAAGAAAGCCGCCGGCAATGTGCACAACAAGAAATAAATATGAACTAACTGAAACATGACTATCAACAACAAACATCAAACAAGTTTCTTCTATAATGCGTATATACCATATCGATAAAAAGCTTTGTTGCTTTCACAAATAAATTTACCGAAAGGGATATAAGCGCTTGGAATGAAACGACGCTCCAAATCGCAACGAAACAAAAGAACTGTGCAACGACATAAAATATATAATCGAATATTTTATTATTTCGATGTCACGAGTCATTAAATGACAACAACAACATCCTCGTGTTCTTTATCATTATTGCCATCATCATCTTTGATAGATAAACTTATTTATTTATTGATTCACTATAATTCAATCACAATCACCAAAGAATCAAACGCTGGGCATGCATATGGCTCTGGAGATGGTTGTATTGTAACAATTTCTGTTCTTAGGCATCAGTTATGATTTTTTCATAACTCCCTATTGTTCGAAAAGATGGAAATTTAACTTTCGTACATGACACAATATTTAGTTCCATTTAAAAATCGGTCAAAAACAACAAATTCATTCAAAACATGTGATTTGGAGCAGGACGTTACATGTAAGAAATCGTATTCATCAACGCAACTTTTCATCAAACATATCCTTATACTTAAATTATACAAAAACAAAATTCGCATCAATATGTTTAAGTGCATATACGAAATTGTGAAGTTATGCTTTTTTTTATTTAAAAGTGTAATAATTTTAGGACATATCATAAGTCCTCTTTCGACAATAGAACCATATCTATTTCGTAAGCAACACACAAGCTAAAACAATATTATATCCTACAAAAACAAAAGAATCTATCCCATACAGCCAGGCCATAAGACTCAAGAGGATATGCTCCAATCAAGAAGATTATCAGCATCATAAATTAAAACTCAGACACCACCTTCGCAAACGGGGGTATAGTGGAAAGGTGCTTGATAGACAGTTTACACGTGCTGATAAAATAAGTAGGGAAAATCTCTTAAAACCAAACAAAAAGAAGGAAGACAAGAAAAGAGTACTTCTCGTTCTGACGTACTCATGAAAACTGCCAAATATTCACACTATTGTTCGAAGACACCTACCCTTACTGCATCAATCAGAGAAGATGAAAGAGGTGTTTACTGCTACCCCACTAATAGCATATAGAAGGGATAAAAATATCTCGGATGTCCTTGTTCATGGGAAAACAAATCGTGTTGTGGGCATTGGGGCGAACCAAGAAGCAAGATGTACAAAACAATGTGTAGTTTGTGACATGTTAGATAGAGGTCTTCACACAAACGGCGGAATAGACGGAGTTTCATTGTCAAAAAGGCAGAGTTGTCAGACGTGGAACATTAGTTATGGCATTAATTGCCTAAAATGTCAAAAGGTGGTATATGTGGGCGAAACCAAGAGGGCACTAAAGCAACGACTGAATGAACACGAAGCAGATATAAGACTGAAAAAACCGGTCGCTGAGCATTTCAACTCCCTCGGACATGGGATGGACGACATAGGTGTCACCAAACTCCAGTGCATTCGGGATGAATCGGGATCGTACCGAAAGCTCAAAGAACTGTCCTGGATCCAAAAGCTACAATCAGAAGTACCCAATGGACTAAATACAAAAGCAAACCCCGAAATTTTGTGGCAAGAGTTTAGACAGTTAATTTAAACGGCAAAGACTTATGCATATAATTTATTACAATAACAACATTTATTTAATCAACAGTTTTCAGTTGTTAATAATAATGTGATGATCATGATGAATATAGTTTAAAATGATAACTATAAGGATTTTTATAATTATAAGTGTTATGATGATATCGATGGATGATGATAGGTATGGTGATGATAAGGTTAATAAAGATGAGGTTTGGTATTATTATGATTGTTGTTATTGCTATTATTATTATTGGTATCAAAATTGATTTATGTTATAATTATTCATTTTATTTTTTATTTATTTAATTGTTTTTATCATTCATTGTATTTTTTGTAAATAAAATACACTTATTTTAGTAATAATAATTGTAATTTGTATTATAATATATAATTAAAGTAATCAGTAGTGTGATAAAGATGTTACTGTGGCACTTATTGTTATCACTATTTTTATTATCATTAGTCGGTATTAATATTATAAGTATCTATGTTTTAAAATAAGTTTATGATTATTTAACTCATAGTCGTAATAATTTGATTTCATTATCATTATTTTTATTACAGTAAATTTGTATGTGCATGTAGTTTTGGCGCTAATTTGCGTCACTGCCGTTTGACGTCATGACGTCATTTCCTGTTTATTTGTTTTTTTGACGTCAATATACAATTGTTTTGGATGAGAAACATAAAGAAAATGTAGTTAATTTGTAAACACAAACTTTGAAAAAGCCTTTTAAGGCGAAATATATCAGAAAAGAGTGAAACATGTTCTGTGTTTAATTTACTTTTATCCCAACTGGATACAAAACTGAGTAAAACAATATTACTTGGCAAATATTTACAATGTGCATAACAATTACAATATGTACAAAAAAGTTCGATATTTTTTGTTCTTGCTTAAAGACATTATGGTGACATGAATCTCCTCGATGCTATGTTCACAGAGTAGATTGCGGGTACATTTCATATATTTATGTTTAACCTTCGTATTGACGTATTCTTACTTATTCTGATATACAACAACAGGATACATCTACTTAAAGCGACGGGTTTTCAATGTAATTATAATCAAACAACAACTTGTTTATTTATTAAAGGTTTTTGTAATTAATTAACATCATTTTTCTTATTTGTTTTATCCTCTTGTGTACAAAACCAAAACAACGTTGACATGAAATTAATACATCTCAATTTAACACTAGTCCTTAGTTCTAAATCTGTAGAGATTTATAACTTTAATGACAGCGTACTTGACCTGTTCATTTTCATCAAGGACTTCAAACAGAATGATTGTTAATATTTACCATTGTAGAAAGCTTTTTCCTGAAATAAATGTTGTTTTGGAAGGGAAAACGCGGAGTATTCCGCATATGAAATATGCTAAAAATATGTATTCCGGATTTGAAAATTAATTGTGATACATCGACTGTATCCGGAACTGTAGTGCAAGAGATTGAATCGTCAATTCAAAACTACGTTGTTTTTTTTTATATAATTTCTCCAGAAAAGACACGCAAATTGAAGTCGAAGATATCATGTATTAAGTTTCTAACAATGTAATAGGTTGATTGAACTCGATTTTAAAGACATACGTGATACATACTTATTTACATGGCTTTTGCCTTTACGCGGAAGAAAGCAATCAAGAAGAGCTACCCAAGTGGAACTCAAGCCTAAAAATAAATAGCTTACATCAGCGAGAATCGTACTACCCTAAAGTCCCGGTATCGATGGTGCGCATGTTATAGAGGAACGCATAGGTAAATGTCTCATGTACATTGTACAATTCATTTATAAACATATTGCGACTTCTACTTATTTTTTCACGCCAGCTTAGTTTCCCCGGGGACAGCTTTTTAATTTTATAAAAAATAAATAGTATAATTAGCGTTTATTAAAACGAGACAAATGTGTCACGCAACCACTTCATACATGTTGGTAAAGATAATATTATCTTTGAAAATAAAACACCGTATTTAATTATTTTACACCGTATATGTCCCTTAAACACGTATTACACAATAATGTAATAACTTTTATGGTTAGATGATTAATGGGTGATTTTAAAACAAATTTGATATTTGTCTATGGGGCATAACCATTGTGTACAACTACCGTGTTTTGCTGTTTTATATATATTTGTGACCATCGGTTTACGCAGCTGGTAATGAATGAATGAATGTCTTCCCTTACTAGATTCTGTCTTATTCACAGAGTTCTCATGTCAAATCCCCATTTTATATAGCACAGCCACAACTAGATGAGGTGTATCCTTGAATATTTTAACATGAGATGTATAGCTTTTCAATTCCATCAATAGTATAAGGTATCTACAGCAACTATTTAGAAGCGTGAACAGTTTCATTTTTCATTTATTTAAAACAGACTCAAGTTACTTTCTTAAAGTCTTAATAAAATTACATTTGACGCGAAACCATTCGTGTGGATTAAACTATCGTCGGTAAAAAATTGAAAGCAAATTATAAAAAAAAACAACAGGATTACAAGGATTAAAACCTGTAATGAACTTCGTTAAATATCGTCTTATTTCGTGAATTTCCGTCACCCCGAAAAGTCACCGGGTAAACCTACGATACAATTCATCTGGCTTGAGTATTGTCCCTCTATGAAGCAAATCTGCTATTCGCGAAACCAATTTAACCCCGTATATGTGATATCCAGAAAAAAACATGTTGGAAGAAATGAATTTCCATGTCAACATATGTCGCGCTTTTGGGGTTACATATAATGTCAGACCTTTGCTGAGGTATTACTGTGTTTGACAATATGATCATGTTTTGCGATCATGCATACACTTTGACAACATCTGAAAAGGAAGGAAAATGTAAGTGTAATTTATGGATGCACATTTATACAAATTATCCTAACATGTTATCAGCTTCATTTATTGTATTGGTAGGGATTTCATTAAAAGAATTGTAACACACATAATACGTAATACTTAAAAATAAAATAAAGAACGCTATTTTGATATAACATGTATGTTTATTAATTGCTTGACTATATTGTAACAAGATAATGAAAAAATTGTTATAATGAATACGCAGACACAAGTTGGAACGATTATTTGTTTTAAGGTTCATACTATTTATTTAAGAATTATCACTGTTGACAATTACTTTACTCGAGAAGCTATTGATTCATTGAATAGGCTTCATTACTTGGCTAGCAAAGTATAACATACATGTTTCATTATCCCCACGAATGATGTGCTTATATGCTGCAAATTGTTATTTAATATCAATATTTTTATAACCTAAACACATATAACATAGTTACATATGTTGAATAGCGTGCGTTTAAAATTAAACTGATTTGAGAAAATGTCTTATTTCAAAGGGAAAGTCTAAATATATGTATTTGTTCATGGTATGTCGTAGTTGTTGCTTTTGGTGTATTAAATAATGTTAGTACAAATTTACCTAATTTTAACATTAGTATTCTCAGAGTTTTGGACACAAAAACCAGTGTCCGTTTATTTTACAAAACTACAAGTCTAAGATGATCAAAAAACAACATTATGTCTGCCACGTGTATCCGTTGTAAATCATAGGTTCAAGTTTGCATTCAATGTCTAAATTTAAGTCAGTAGGTACAAACTAATACAACGAAGTTGTGTTATGTCTGGTATTATATGCATTACATTAATTGTTTTTATTTTTTAGTATATGTTAATGTAATGCATGACGTTATTGACATACGTGCTATGTTTCGATGAAAGATTTAAACGTAAAACAACGTATACATAATTCGGTATAATCAAATAATATAGTAAATAACATATAAAATAAACATTCATATAGTTTTAAATCGTTTAATTAACATTAACGTCCAGGGTTTGCAACAGGTGGGCGCGGACAGCCTTCTGGATTTTGAAAGCACTTGTCCACCTTTCTTTGCCCTTGGCTGCTTCCTTGGGTTCCCAGCACGTGGTCGGTGGGCAACAGATGCCAGTGATCGTCCGATAGCACGTGTAACCTACCAAATACCATGTTTATTTATCTGATATGACATTGTAAAACTGCATCAGCAGGAAAGAATTGTTATCGTCACTCCTTGATTGAAAGCAATTAACCAATAACAACGATATTTCAATTTTAATAATATTAGTATATCAATAAAATATTTACATTAAAAAATAAATAAATAAATGTTTGTTAATGAGATTAAGTTATTATTATGAATGCATACATGTACAAATATGCTAGTGAAATCACATATTAACAGTTTCAAATCATTGAAAAAATAAATGAATATTTGGATCAGTTGTGATGAAAAGACCTCACTATTTTGCTTAACTAGATATATGCCATAGAAAATGCAACTTTGCATCTCTTCCTCGTCCACAACCACATCAGTCTGTGCACGCCGCCCCGGGCTTACTTGGTCCTCGCCTGCACTTTCCGTTTACTGAAGAAATATCAAATCGTTATTGTATAAAATTTGATTAAACATTTATACCGTGATAAAATAAGTAACATTATAGATGTGTAATTAACTGAATACAGTTAAGAATCAAACAGAATAAAATACAATTAAACGTGCAACACATACATTAATTTAAACCGCGTGTAGGAATGCCATGGAGTATGTTTATTTATGAAACGACATTTTCTGGGGAACGTTTAAATTCTAGAATGTATTTTTCTAAATGACAACCTGGCGGGAATTCCAGATTACTTCCCCTCTTCGTTTATAAGGTTCCCACTGTCGTCCCGACAGCAGAAGCCGGCAGGGCACTCAGGGGAGCTCGTGCATGACTTGAAACGAGGCCGGCTGTACTTACTTCCGCCACAATGCGCAAGTAGAGCTAACATTATTGCCTACAAGACGTAGTAAAAAAACATTAAAGACACTATTTAATACAATACACCAATGGATGTCAATTATGCGTGTGCACATTTATTGTGCAGAGCATAACTCCCTTTTTTAATTGAAACTATTTAACAAAACATTCTACATTGAAAGAGGGCATTGCGAGGAAGTAGCAAAAAAGTGTAGCATAAAAGCAAAGAGTCAAGACCCCCAAAATATAAACCAGTTAATCGCAAGGAAAACAATCGATATAATATTCTTTACCCGGAAGACTGACTGTTGCAAAGGGTGAACGCAAAAGATGCACATAAGCGCGATATCAACAAAAATGTTCAAGCGGCGTCTACACATTTTAATTCAGGTGAGTGCTTAGTAATTGAATATTATTTTAGGAATGTTTACCCTTTCTGATTATGTTACTTCATTCGTCCGCTGAATGCACACACTGTTTGTGTAGATAAACGCGCATCCTGAAACACTCAATTTGATGGAGAAGTTGTCGGTTCCACCGTGAAATAATCAAGTACGCAAAGTTATTATGTATTTTTTTGTGAAAAAATACACTTAAAATGTGCATATTGATTTGCTTAAGTAAGTGGCGCTCACAAACATTTATGTTCCTTAATTAATAGTAACACACAAAAAATATTTCACAGATGAATAAGTTGAAGTCATTTTAAACTAACATATACGATTATAATTTAAAAATGTATTTTCTCAATTTCCAAACGATACATGCATTTGAATAATGACTGGTTAATACTATATATTAACCGTATATATAATGGTACCATATATCTAACTGTGTTTACTTCAATGACAGTCATAACGTCCCACTTTAAGCCGATACCTAAATGCCCACTCGTAGTTATTGCAGAATCAAATATTGTGTTTATGTGTTATATTAACACATATGCACAGGACAGTATTTTTTCCCAAAAGCAAGCATACTTTGTATTTGTATAAAACTCTCATTTTGTAGCTTTTCTTGTACCATTTTTTTCTGAAATGTTATTCTAGCTGCTAAATCATCAACCTTTAATCTGTGTTTTTTTGTAGTAAAATCTTATTTTCTCGCTTTAAATAAAAGACTTACGAATATTAACAAGATTGCTCTCTCTCTCTCTCTCTCTCTCTCTCTCTCTCTCTCTCTCTCTCTCTCTCTCTCTCTCATATTTCTTTTTCTGGCATTCACGAAAATGCTAAAACAACAGTAGGATGCAGTTACAGCGAATATCAATCAAACTTTTTATGTCTGGGAACATGTTTAGCAAAATAATGTTTAAACCAAATTACACTTCAGGAAAACGAGTTTAAATTAAACGTTCCTGATTTTTACAAATCGGTTTATAAGTTTGACATCATTCTAAAAAGTGTTCTTGTTTATATTCGTTATCTCGTTTATTCAAACGTCTGACAATCAACATTTACTTCATATTATTATTTCCAAAAAGCTTTAAAAATTTAATAAGACAATTAATTTACGAGTATACTTAATTAATTTATATCGCATTTCGGTTTGCTTGTCCTTGTCAATTATCACACCTGCTTAATTCTTGTTTATGATGTTGGCTTCTATGCTTCCGTACACATATAATTACATGTATTACAATAACAAAATTCTAGTGTGTTCAAAATAAGCGACATCTAATATATCATGATTTTTTAAAAACGTATAGCTTACCTTCTAAAAACAAAAACATTACAACTTAAGTAACTTTCTAGAAATAGCCTAGCATCCATGTTGCTTGATTTCATTTCTGTTATGAAGCACGTCTGATTTTAGAAGTCCCATTTAACTTGTGTTACAAGAATTACATGTTTGTGAATATAAACAGTTGTGGTCACATCATTCGACGAAATCACTTTCTCTGGTAACAATATGTCGTCCGTATAGTTTTAAATGTGTATGGTAAGACATTGATGTGCAATCCAAATGCTAATAGCATAATCAATATAATCAGCCGAGCTGTCGCCAAGACGTTAAGAGGTATTTTCGAACATTGTTGGAATAAGCAACAAGGTAGACAATGACGTTGTTAGTAAAGCAATTGATAACTAAATTCGGCTTGGTATTTACCTGCACATTTCGTTGACTGTAAAATCTTTAATCCTGTCACGTTCAGGAAAAAGGATCACAGTTTCTGTCTTGGCAATATATGTATCTCGGAAAAGCAACCTTTTGGAAAAACCCACTAATCTGCTGGTACAACTTAAGTTGACCCATTCAAAATCCTTTTAAAATCGCACACCGTATCAACCGTTATTATTTAAGGTAAGCTTTCATTGGTTGATATAATGCACCAGCGTTGTTTGTACCGTGGTAATAAGTGTTTTTTTTTCTAAACTCGAGCGATTTCCGGAATCAGTCTATTGAGGAAATTTAGTGTTGTGTTGTTTACATGAATTATTTGACATTGGTTTATGTTTAATCTGAAACATATCGCAGTGGAAATTTGTCTTCTATGATTATTGCAACGATTAATACTTTTAAAGGTATTCATGAGATTGTTGCTTGCCACATATGTAAATAAACGCTGTTTAACATCATTCGTTTATGAAAATAGCCACTATGACACGAAGAGCGGAAAATTAGTAGCTAGCAGAAAGAAAATCGTTATGAGAGAAATTACACAAGGCAACGCTATGCGCATGCGGGATATCGATGATTGAACTGTTAATTATTAAATAAGAAATATTTAGGTAATAAACCAAGGAGTGTAATTAATAAATGACATTTAGGCCAATCGGATTGACAGTACATCGAGAAGTCGTCTGCGTAAATTAATTAATAAATTATAATAAGGCCAGACCATTAAATCGTTGTTTTGTAAACAAAATGCCAAACCACGAAATTGATTGTTTTTTGTAAATAAATGATGTTCTCCAATAATAATTAGATCACAGTGGGATGTTTACATCTTCATATGAATAAAAAAAAGATGAATATCCATTATTACTTTTGCAATCTGTGATTGCAAATAAGCAAAGACGTACACGCGCATAATAGCGTAGAAAACTATATATTTATTCGGGTAAGTCGGGTTATAACACACATTTTTAAAACATATGAAAACATTGATTTTAATGATATACTCAAGATAAAACCACGTCTATTTAAAATAAATTACAGATGGTTTATAAAATTTAAAACGCAGTGAAAATGATTTTAAAAATATAACCGTATTAATTTAAATATCATACTCAAGAAAGAACAACGTTTATTTAAAATAAATTAAAGATGGTTTATAAAATGTAAAAAGCAGTGACAATGTTTTAAAACATATTACAACATTGATTTTAATAACATACTCAAGAAAAAAAAGTATATTTAAAATAATTTACAGATGATCTATACAATTTAAAAAGCAATGACAATGCTTTAAAGCATATAACCACATTGATTGTAATAATATACTCAAGAAAAAACAACGCGTATTTAAAATAAATTACAGATGGTTTATTAAATTTAAAAAGCAGTGACAATGCTTTAAAACATATTACTACATGGATTTTAATAATATACTCATGAAACAACAACGTCTATTTAAAATAAATTACAGATGGTTTATACGATTTAATAAGCAGTTACTATGCTTTAAAACATATTACTTCATTGATGTAAACAATATACTCAAGAAACAACAACGTCTATTTAAAATATATTACATATGGTTTATAAAATGTAAAAGGCAGTGACAATGATTTAAAACAAATTACTACATTGATTTAAATAATAAACTCAACAAATAAAATGTCTATTTAAAATAATTTACAGATGGTTTATAAAATTTAAAAATCAGTTACAATGCTTTAAAACACATTACCACATTGATTTAAATAATATACTCAAGAAAAAACAACGTCTATTTAAAATAAATGACAGATGGTCTATACAATTTAAAATGCAGTGACAATGCTTTACAACATATTACTACATTGATGCTAATAATATACTCAAGAAAAAAAAAAACGTCTGTTTAAAATAAATTACAGATGGTTAATAAAATGTAAAAGCAATAATAATTCTTTAAACATATTACTACATTGATTTTAATAATATACTCAACACAAAACAACGTCTATTCAAATATATTACAGATGATTTATAAAATTTAAAAAGCAATGGCAATGCTTTAAAACATATTACTATATTGATTTTAATAATAAACTAAAAAAAAGAACAACGTCTATTTAAAATAAAGTACAGATGGGTAAAACAATGTAAAAAGCAATGAAAATGATTCAAAACAAATTACTACATTGATATTAATCATATACTCAAGAAACAACAACGTCTATTTAAAAAAAAATACAGATGGTTTATAAAATTAAAAAAAAAGTGACAATGCTTTCAAACATATTACCACATTGATTTAAATAATATACTCAAGAAAAAACAACGTCTATTCAAAATAAATTACAGATGGTTTATAAAATTTAAAAAGCAGTGACAATGCTTTAAAACATATTACCACATTGATTTTAATAATATACCCAAGAAAAAACAACGTCTATTTAAAATAAATTACAGATGGTTCATAAAATGTAAAAGCAATGACAATTCTTTAAACATATTACTACATTGATTACAATAATATACTCAAGAAAAAAAAACGTCTATTAAAAATAAATTACAGATGGTTTATAAAATGTAAAAAGCAATGACAATTCTTTAAAACATATTACTACATTGATTTTAATAATATACTCAAGAACAAACCACGTCTTTTTAAAAGAAATAACAGATGGTTTATACAATTTATAAAGCAGTGACATTGTACACAACTGCATATCACTATCCTGGGCCAATTACCTTAAGTAATTATTCAGTACAGATACATTCTAACATTTTCAAACAGTTGAGCCATTATATTTGTCACGCGAACACTGTTTATTCGAACGTCTCTATCTTGATGTTTCCTGATGTCGATGAGTCAAATTTGTTTATGACTTAGATGAGGAGTTTCGAGTTATTAAGCGTTGAGATTCACAGAGTTCATCATTGGAAGTCGGATGCAATCAGCTGTAATTGTATGTTATGTTTCTTGTAGTGGTGAATAACGCAGTAAGAATCAATTCAGTTGAGACACTCAATGTGTTTGTTGTACTGTTAGAAAATAACACTTAGACCAAAAACTTAAAACACGAATTCAAGAAATTTAAATTACCATATAAAAGTTACATCATTGTTAAAGGTACACTCAACGAACAAATCCAAAAGTTTACAATATATAATGGACGAACCATCCTTCGAACCTCTTATTCTTTTTCATGCCAAATAACCCATTTAAAATACTTAAATATGCACACATTGAGGTCCATTTGCTATATAAATTGTATCTGCGTACCTGGTAACTGGTTTACTTTTAAACCACTTTAAATAGATGCATTGCATTAAACAAGTTTTCAATAACATCATTTTTATGGTCGCGTAAATAAGGAGTACCTTCTTTCGAATCGATCAGTGTTTACTTCAATTCAATACATGATTTTTGCATGATTTGGCAATGGTCAGCTGACTTAATGCAGCGGCAAAACTGTGTCAGTTGTCGAAGGGTGATGGTACTTTGAGTGCAAAGAATGTCGTGATTTTATAGTTTTTATTAAAAATTCACAGTTCGTTAAAAAATCGTTAACAATTCATTGATTGTCACTTGTTGATGTATACTGTAAGTATCTGTGAGTATAAGATGTAATTTATTATATAGTACAAACTGGGTATTCAATTTTATACTAAAAGCTATCAACTGCTGTAAAATTGAGCCTTTTATTGATTTCTTCATGTATGTTACGTTTAAACATTTAAAAATAAATAGCCAGACTCGTACAGCGTTAAATTTATTGTAATTAATTAATATCATTAAAAAACGAAACATCAAGATGTGATAAAAATGAACATGGCTCTTATAAAATGACAGTTTGGATAAGTAATTGCTTACTGTTTAAATGCCTCTTATATTGTCACTTGTACCGCTTTATTCTTTGATACAAGTTACATGCACATATATCATTAGAAAGCTCTGGATATTATTAAATCACACGAATTTAAACACTACTTCAGCATTTATTGACACATATTTAAAAAAATGAATAAACACTAATTTACAAAAAAGGACATACCAATGACCAGACGCCAATTTACGACCGACTACGAGTGACTAACTGATACGGTTTTACGTAATTTTATCCCTGAAAACAGGTTGTTGACGTCTTCTCGGAATTTCCGTCCACTGAGTAAATACACGTAAAAGTTAAGGGCATGATTTAGATACATAAGGTACGTACCGGTTTCCCTTATTGTTCGCTCCTGAAACGCATTTAAATTGAAAACAGATCCATAGTTTTTAAGCAAAATATTTATTAATTTAAAAGGAATATTGGTTATAAGGAATGTTAAATTGATTGCCAATAAATTCATTGTAACAGAACGCACCCTGTCGGATTTTGCGTGTATTCCGCCGAATGATGTCCGGAGCTTTACAAAAATAACGATACTAGCTGCAATTATGATGAAATAGGGTATAACTAGAAAACATATCCAGTCAGAAATAAAGAACATGTTGTCCCATGCTGTGTTAATCGGATCAAGCATATAAAAACCCTGATCATTTTTGACGAGTTTGACTGCGACAAAATGTCGCAAATATTGTATACAAAAAATAGCTAAAGATGTTACGCCCTCTGCTATAAGAACCACGCGAATAGTAAGCACTTGCTTCACTTTCAAAGGTATAACTACACTTAAGAATCGCTCTAATGTTATAACAACCAGAGTCCAAATCGATAGGCTAACAGATGTTTGGAATGTGCACTCCTGCGAAATCATCCATAACGTAGAACCAATCAAATATGTTCGTGCAATGGAGCTAAACCTTTGAACTATGTTCAAACATGGCGCAAGGATTGTCACAAACAAATCTATACCTGCAAGTATTCCGAATAAAACACTTGTTGTTGTCACTTTGTTCTTCGCAACAACTACTATAATTAACATATTGCCAAATATCGACGACGCCACCATCGGTATTAAAAGGAAAGTAAATACATCGTACATCGTATCAATCTGTTTTTGCAAACCACTATTTACCGAGGCGTTACCTGAGAGATTCATCTTTGTATGTTGTTGATGTATGAAATGATATCACAAAATAATGACACACACACGCATATATCCGCGTTCTCACGTACTCCTGTGCCCTCCTTTCATCGCAAACATTTTGCAATTATGCTGAACGGATTCCATCACTAATTCATCTTGCTGCCTGTTTTTGTGTATTTTCGAGTTCGTTTTCTTCTTGTGAAGTTATATTAGCTCCGATTACGTCGGATAATTTTAGAGATGTCTGATAAAAGTTGTAACCTATGTAAGCCATGCAGTTTATATCTTACAAAATGTTAATAAATTGTAATAAAACATTGCCAACATGCTTTATTACATTTCACTACAATTGCTCATTATAAAACAATATTAAAATATGTATGTCACAGCACTGTTTTGGAATGAAGAACTCAAATTATGCACTATGCAATTCTATTGTATTTTACAAAATACAGCAATCAGCCAGCCAAAGTGCAATTCGGGAATTATTGAACACAGTTTGAATAAATACCATACTTGTTGATGGTATTATAACAGCTGGTAACCCTTCAGCATCTACAATTAAAATCATCAGATTTATCAATTCTACACGGAACAACCTTTAATAGTATTCAAGATTGTATATCAATCTATATAGGCATTTGAAACTCCAAAAAATAGTATTTATGTTCACTGAAAGCAATTAAACCGATTAAAAGGCATGCAAAATGACACTAAGCTACAGTAAATCAAAGCATTACATAATTGTAAGAAAACGTTAAAGCCCCTATTACGCTCAAAATCAACGAATATTTCGTAAAAGAACACATGTCAATGAATTTTAATACATCTGAATCATACATTTTACCTAGTCATGCGAATCACTGTAATTGCACCATTTAATAGGTTAATTAAACACAATTATTCAGTGAATGACTAAATGAGTACTATATAAAAAACATAAAACATTACCATTATAATTAGTCCGTTTATGATAGGTTAATCATTTAAAAAATGAAATAACTATGAAATTACTCAGTAATTTACTGGTATATTACCGAGTGTATGATAGCATTAAATATCCAGTAAATGAACAATCACACACCAAACTCGTGGGCATTCGTAAAGAAAAAGAATTAATTCATTTTTTTACTATATATCAAGCTTGCAGCATACGATTTGCGTATTGACCGAAAAACATCTATGACACAAACAATATATCACAATTACAAATGAATAACAACATCTGACTGCAATAACGACCGATATTGGACTTTTGGGATTTATCTCGTTAAATTCAATTATTTAGTATGTCGCATAAACATTACCTCCTATTGGTTTGAAGTTCAGTCAGCGATAAAAATTCTGTCATTGAATCAATCAAGCCAAAACGATCCAATGCCAACGTCAATAATATTATCAACTTAATCTGTATGAAGATATTAGCTATTAACGTTGATTTGAAGATCAATCACGAAATGCAAATTGCATTAAATCGAATGTATCGAACAAACATTGTGAACAGCCTCAGACCTTGAGCGCTTTTGACCTCATCTCTCACACAGTTCTGTGTATAAGTTACTAAACACTAAACCAACATTGCACTAAGTACAGCTATTCGAAATTGAAATGAAATTACTTTAAGTGAATAAAGAGATACAATTGCAAACTACACTACACAATGTTTGTAATACTTACTTGCATACGGTCATGTCATTACATCGCGAAATTTTTATAACGACAATTTTACAATTATTAAATGAAACGTTTAACCACAATTAAGGTTAATAAGTTATATAGCACTACATAATATTGTTTTCGTAAATAAGTATATTGTTTTACTTCTTGTCATTGCATAGACTGATCAGGCACGAGTGTGGAGATAAACCAATGATGTATCGCAAAACAGAAACCCCC
The DNA here is from genome assembly GCA_007657795.1 of Dreissena rostriformis. NCBI lineage: Eukaryota > Metazoa > Mollusca > Bivalvia > Myida > Dreissenidae > Dreissena > Dreissena rostriformis. Next base: position 312,740 of record VMBQ01000174.1, read on the forward strand.
GAATGCCTCAAGGGATGGCCAGCGCCGATCGGAGTGACTGAAAATGCAGCTGTGAAAGACTGGTAAATGACTACATCTCGAGTTCACATAAAATGAAATTCCACCACTGATCTCTGAATGCGTATGTAAAATCATTTGTTAAATATTATACAAAATGACCCACTGATGGTTGACCAATAATTCATAATGATCAAATAGTGCAGTTATAATCGTGGACCATTTTTTAATTGAACAGCTGTTAAAATTCTAAGCCCACTACATCACACTTAAATTGGTGAAATAACTATCGAAGAAAAACGTCAGTATTATTATACTCGATATTTATGATTACGTATTACCATCATTGTATTCTATACCACATATAGTAACTGGACCTTTTTAAAGACGTATTTGCTTTGGTATGTTAACAACAAAAGAAGCTATAGTGGACTATTTTGAAAGTTTAATAAATTATTTCATCCTGATAAAATGTGTTTTAACAATGATGTGACACTTTTAAATTCAGGAATTGAACACATTTTGGACATAATTTTAAATAATAATTGTTCATAACACAACCAATCAAAATAAACACAATTTGAGTTAAACAATCTTAGAAACAACATAAGTTCAAACAGACACATATACACATACCACTACTGTTATACATTAGTAATAAACTCCAAGTAACAATGACTTAGTTAAGTAATTATTCGTTTAAAACATGCTTATTACACCATGTATAAAAGTGAAGTATTAAAGGGACAAATTCAGTCTTGTGAGCCATAATTCCCCACTTGCACAGAGTAAAAACATACTCACGAGTTCAAATCACAGAGGTTGCCTCCCGTTATAGAAATCATAGAAAGCACAAAAAATGTATTCACCTAACATATCACTTACAGAACACAAGAATAGCGCAGCAAACTTCTATTGGTTATCTCCCCTATATGTACCAGCATATTCTTGTTCTACAATGTGTGTATTATTTTATACTATAATAAGCATAATAGATTTGTTAACAAATACTATTATTGATATAATGACAAAACGAAAATGAAGTATTGTTCAATACTTTGATTTATCGGGCTATTTGTACCAGATACACATGTTAAAATTAACATTCAAATATAACACTTATGTTTTATAAGTACTAATATCAGTCCTTATTTGCGTTTTGTTCGGTAAATAAGCCAAACTATATTTTACTTATATAGACAATCGTTAAAAATAAGAAATGGGTACGATGCTTGTTGTATTAAAAACTTATTTACATTCGTACATGACTTTATTTGAAAGGATCTGTCAGGTTATACTACTTAAACATTAAAATGCTAAACGCAATAATTTATTGTATTTGTGTTAAGCCGAAATTAGCGAAAAGCTCATTTACCGGGAGCCACAAATAATACAAAGTAGAAATACAACGAAAACATATTTAAAAAGATCAATGATCGAATCCCGGAGGTATAGAGTTATAAGCAATACAAGTCATCACTGAATTCGTGTAAATCGTTTCAATTTACTGAGTTTGTTCCTTTAAAAACGTATGGACTTTGAAGTTGTTTGTATGTTCTGTTTAATGCTGATAATCCGTTGTTGTTTATTGTTGTGTGTGTTTTTCTGACTGCCTCGTGAATATCTTTTATGAGAGTGTCCTTTATTTGTAGTAACACTATATAATAAATTATGCAGGTTGCATACGAGGTCATAATATAGGTCAGGTTTCGTAGGAGGTCATAATACCGACCAGGAGTCGTATCTACCGGTACTTGACCCGAGGTCTTGACTACCTACCCGGGGTCTCGTCTTCGAGAGCTGAGGTCTTGTCTTGATGTCTTGCTTACCTAAGTCGAATTTGTTTTCTTCAGCTTGAGGTCTTCAAACGATAAAGAGCAGATATGAGGTCATAGCTCACATTGCATATTGTTATATATAGTGATAAATGACACTGAGTTTAACAGTCTTATAAAGTCTTAACTTTTGCAAACCAATCTTTTTATAAATTGCTAATCATTAAGAAAGGTAGGTTGATGAAAATAATTCGTTCATATCGTTAATTTTGTTTTCAATTCGTTTATTTATTTATTTTTCAATTAAATATGTCGCCTGGAGCTTTACCTTTAACCCAAAACTAGGTCATACACTTTTCTTTACTTTATGTTTTAAACCGTAGAAGTATTTCTGTGTGTAAATGAAACCTATAAATCTCGGAACAGGTTTCGATTAACCAGCCGTTAAATGTATTTTAAGGGTTAAAAACACTTAAGGCCCGTAAAAAGTTTTTTTCACATGAGTTTGTCCAAACGCTGCGCTTTGAAAAGATACACTTTATTTTAACATATAAATATAATTGTTAACATTATTTTTAGACAACATGCACAAACGGAGAGAGCATTACATGTTTAAAAAAATAACTGTGCTGTCTATTCAGTTCATATCAAAGAGAGGTAAGTGCTCACGAAGTTCAATCATGATTTATTTCCCTAAAACAGCAGCGCCACTCGTTTTCCGTTGTATCAAAGCAAAAACTGTAAGCGAAAATTCACACTTAATTCCAATTATGAATGATTGATTTTCGTTCTATGCACATTGAAACGAACTATGAATAGGGAATTAATTTTCTTTTTTTGTTTTATAATTAGAACACTGATAAAAGCTATAACAAAAAAGAAATTGGATATTTTGTTTGTGTTTTAGTCATTAGAAAATCGGAGTTATATGTGTGTTTTTTCTTGTTTGGTTTTGTCGAACGAAAAACGATAAGACGGTACTGACCCAACACTTTCAAGATCCGGAATGATTTCTAGTTTGTAATATTTTCAAGCGGGTTGTAAATTAGTACTTAATTCTCCATGTTTGAACTTTTTATGTATGGACATGGAAAACGGGATTAGAACATAACAATGAACAAATGTGTATTTGTTAATTTATAGTGTGACACAGAACACTTATATTATTTAACATGCTTTAGATGGGAAATGTTTGTAAAATAAGGCACTTATTTTTCTGAGGGATGAAATAAAGCCTAATTTTAAATAAGAGGATTAAAATATACACTGGTATATGATAATTTAGAAAGGAGAAAACAAAAACATATGTTACATTTGTACCAGTATTTGCAATCAATAATTTGCGTACAGTTTAAACTGTAATACGTGTGTATTGTTATTGTATTATAATGTCTTTTTAATTATCATCTACCGTATTAAAGAAGATTGTCATACTGAACGCAATGATTTATGTTTTCCTTGTGCATTTTATACATATTTTTCATGAATAAAAAGAAAGATTTGAAATGATAATTAAATGAAGTTCCAAAAGATAACCAAATTTTTTTTTGATGCATACACTAATTTGTGCTTTTAGGTTTCAAATTGTCAAAGGAAAACATAATGTACAGACAAAAATCACCGAAAAAAGAGCAAATAATTATGGGGCGTACACACTGGGGATACACTGTGTTATTAAATAAATGATATATTTGTTTGAAATATTATACGAATCGGTATTAATTTGTTCGAACCAATTAGCCGTATGATAAATTCTCATGATTTCCATTGTACGTTATCGACATCTCAATTATTAATGTTTTGATCTATAAGATAGGAAAAATGAACTGCAGTGACATACTCAGGAGAGAGAGAAAATGGTTAAACTCCTGTTACCTTTTATTTAGATAAGAGACCCGTTGATTAACTGTTTTTGAACATTTATATGAAACCTTTTTCTTCAGTCATCAAAATGTTCTTATCTCCATTTGGAATGTACTTATACGTTATTATTTGTATACAATTGTAACGAACGAGGAACTAAATATATGCCGCTTTCTAACAACCTAGATTAAAACAAAGAAACCACACGCGCGCGTTCCAATTTTTATTACTCAAATTATCCAACTTCTTGTAAAAATATATATGAATAATATTGCATTATAAACTGAGGGCACAACAAAAAAGCCAAAAGCCCCAACTGACATTAAGGCTTTTTTATTACCGGAATATTTTGGGAAGTCACTACATCGTTCACTCTGCTGTGAAAAAGGCGATGTTCTTACAATATATGTGATTGCGCTTACATGTAAATTGTTACTTACAAGTCGCGAAACCATGTCCGTATACGGGGATTGTTTATAGCATTATAGCACTGTACATGTAAGTGTATTTTTATTGTCGTGTTATCACTTATCACAAATCTTCTGAAAATTCGACTTGGCAGGGCAATAATTACTGATAAAAAATAACGATCTAAGGACGATGATATCTGAAAACACAAGTACAGAAGGTTTATTAGTTGATGTGTAACATCGTATAGTTGTCCTCTACCATGTATTTAGATAGACGGCGTATTCTTCGTTACTAGTGTGTCAAATGCGTTCATAGTAGTCTATAATGGGATCATAGAAATTAAGTTACCAATCATCTAGGTGATTTTGTTCCCTATTTTGGGCATACCATCTAAATGTAAATTTCATTGCCGATGGTCTTTTTAATGCCTTGTTTGTTTTTTTCTGGAACACAACCATGTTATCGACGTATACAAGACTGTCCCCCTCTGAAAGTGGTGGCATACAAATGTGGCTGGCAAGGACAAACAGTAAAACAGTAGACCAGTATATATTTATTCGGGTTAAAATACACACGTTTCCAACACATGACAAGTTTGCTGATAAATAGTATACAAAATGTTAAACATTAAAAACTACAAATGGTTGATAACATATCGAAATCAATCACAATGGGATTTATACATCTTCACATGAATATAATAGATGAATAGCCATTATTACTTTTGGAATCTGTGATTGCAAATAGGCAAAGAAGTACACGCGCATCATATCGTAGACAAATATATATTTATTTGGGTACGTCGGGTTATTACACATTTTTTTTAAACATATTACTACATCTATTTCAATGCTATACTCAAGAAACAACAACGTCTATTTAAAAATAACAGATGGTTTGAAAAATTTAAAAAGCAGTGAAAATGCTTTAAAATATATTACTTCATTGATTTTAATAATATACTCAAATACAAACAACGTCTATTTAAAATATATTACAGATGGTTTATACAATTTTAAAAGCAGTGAAAATGATTTAAAACATATTACGACATTGATTTTAAAATATACTCAAGAAAAAAACTACGTCTATTTAAAATAAATTACAGATTGTTTATACAATTTAAAAAGCAGTGACCATGCTTTAAAACATATTACAACATTGATGTTAATAATACACTCAAGAAAAAAAGAACGTCTTATAGAAATTAATTACAGATGGTTTTAAAATTTAAAAAAACAGTGACAATGCTTTAAAACATATTACTACTTTGATTTTAATAATATACATGTACTCAAGAAAAAAACAACGTCTATTTTGAATAAATTACAAATGGTTTATAACATTTAAAAAGCAATGACAATGACACAACTGCATATGACTATGCTGGACCAATAACTTTAAGTTATAATTCAGTAAAAATACCTTTTAACATTTTCAAACATTAGAGCCATTGTATTTGTCACAAGTACACTGTGTATCCTGATGTTTCTTGGTGTCGATTAGTCAAATTTGTTTATGACTTAGAAGGGTAGTTCCGAGATATTACGCGTTGAGATTCATAGAGTTCATCATTGGTAGTCGGATGCAAGCAGCTGTAAGTGTCTGTAATGTTTCTTGTAGTTGTGAATAACGGAGTAGGAATCAATTCAGTTGAGACACTAGATGTGTTTGTTGTACGACAGTTTTAATAAGTCGTATTACTAACAGTTTAAATGTAATGTAAGTTCTCCGTTTTACCGCTTTCTTTTCAATTCTATGGCACATGTGGCGTAAACATGTATCATTAAAAAGCTCAGAATATTGTCCAATAACACGAATTCAACTAACTATTTTAGCATTTACTGAAACATATTAAACACAATACTTTTAGTTAAAATTTAAAAAAAAAATGAACGTTCTATCAACAAAACGGTGATGAAGATATGATAACGAGCGATTAAATTATACTTTTTTACGTAATGTAATACTTAAAAACAGCTTGTTCACGCCCCCTCGGAATTTCCGACCACAACGTATATACACATAGATGTTAAGGGGGTAATTTCGGTACATAAGAGACGTAACGTTTCCTCTCACTGTGAGGACCCGAAACTCATTTAAATTAAAACACTTCGATAATTATAAAGTAAAATATTAAATCATCTAGAGGGATGTTGGTTATCAGGAATGTTAAATAGACAACAACTAAGTACGTGCGCTGGTTTCATGCTAAATGAAATATTAAACCACCAAGATTATCAATTTGTTAATCAAAGTATGCTTGATTTGTAGCAGATAATAGAACATAACACACACACACACACAAAAGTACGTACAATAATAAGCAAGTTGAAATTGCGGGTGATAAAATTAACCTGAAGTACGTATTTTAATCCCTAAGAATAGCTTTTTCACGTCCTCTCGGTATTTTCGTCCGCTTAGTACATACACGTAAAAGTTAAGGGCATGATTTAGGTACATAAGGTACGTACCGGTTGCCCTTATTGTTTGCTCCTGGAACTCATTCAAATTAAAAACACTTGCATAATAATGAAGACAAATATTGATTAATCTAAAAGGAATGTTGGTTATTAGGAATGTTAAATTGGCGACCAATAAATTCATAGTCACAGAACGCACCCTATCGGNGCGTGCGTGCGTGCGTGCGCGCGCGCGCGCGCACGCACACTCGCACGCCTGCACGCACGCATGTATGTATGTATGTATGTATGTGTGTGTATGTGTATGTATGTGTGTATAGGTATATATATATATATTTCAGTTTGCAGATTCATTCACACGGGGATCTAAATAAATAGTGCATTTTCTTGATTAGCTTTTTAATCTAATTTCATCCATACTAAATGTATACCTGAAATGTTCATAACATGGTAGCACTTAAACTCAAATAATATTGTATAATATTCGTTTTTCGCAATTTAAAGCCTCCCTTACATGATACATTTACAATAAAAGATATGATAATCTTAACACTGCACTACATATTGTAATTCATTGTTATTTAAGCTCCTGTTATAAGATACAATTGTACGAAATTATTTAAATTCACAAAACTGTCCAGTTATAGTCTTTGTTCATTAAATCACAGTTAATATAATAAGATGTTAAATAAACTTATATAGTATATTGCATATTGTAATATTATAGCTGATTTAGCCCATTTTGTTGTAATAAACCTGATATATTTCCTACTACATATATATGCATGTGTTTATGGAGGAAATCTATGCTTAGGTTGTCAGTCAAAGTTGTCAGTAGTATTTTATGTTTGTTTATTGTTTATACTTTTTGTTGCTTCGGTTCCATATATTGAGATACTGATTTTTACAATTGAATCGATGTTCTTGCTTTTACTCATAACTATAATCAATTGTTTTCATACTTCTTGATAATGTGTTCCCTTAAATATTATCTTTAAACTGCAGAGGAATCCGGGGCAAGCAGATAAGATTACAAGTTTTTCAATATTTAAAAGATACCAATTGTGACATATTCTGTATTCAAGATACACATTGTTTTGGCGATCAGTATAAAACTATTTACTCGGAATAGGAGCGGAATGTTTTATGAGTTATGGCTCCTCCAATTCCCGCGTCGTTGCAATTTTTCTAACAAAGAAACTTGAGTACAAAGTACATAACTTTGAGTATGATGACCAAGAAAACTTGATTTTAATCTCGGAGAAACAAGATTTACCATGGTCAATATATATGGGCCAAACACTGATATTCCAGACTTTTTACATAATATTTTCAAGAAAATTGACATGATTGGAAATGATTCTTTCTTGATCTGTGGGGACTTCCATTTAGTTTTAGACCAAACTCTTTACTACGATAATTGTAAAACTGTTTATAATACAAATACACACAAACGGTTTTAAAGCAGATTTATGAACGCAATCTTTCCGACCCTTTCAGAGTTAACTATCCTGGTTTGAAATGATACACAACGAGACGAACAAGTCCTTTACAATAATCTAGGCTTGATTGTGTCCTTTTATTGCCGCTTTTATTACCAGCATTATAAGATGTAAGCATTGTACATAGCTTCCAATCTGATCATTCAATTGTTGTCATATCTTTAAATTCACTCATTTTAATCGTGGCGAAGGTCTTTGGAAGCATAATCATAGCTTGTGATATCGACTACTTAAACTCTATTAATACAAAAATAAACGAAATTACGCAACAATACATGGCCTCAGTGTATAATTGTGATTATATGTCTAATATAAATGACCAAGACATTCAATTCACGATTGACGATTAACTTTTTATCGATACTTTTCTCATGAGAATAAGTGGAAAAGCTATATCTTACAGTTCCTATAAAAAAAAATCGACTAATAATCGTGAACAGCAACTAACAGTCGAAATCGAAAAACTAAAAACATCTCTCTTAGATGATAATGTTCAATATATTAATATTTTAAAGGCTGCTTCAAGAACGATGAAAAATTAAAGGGTCCGTTATAAGGTCGAGAGCTGAATGGGTTCAAAACGGTGAAAACCCCTCGAATTTCTTCGTAACCTTGAAAAATACAATTATACGACAAAACAACTATGACCAGCGTAATCAATGAATCTGGAAATGAATAAGATAACCAATCTGACATTTAAAAAAAACGCATTATTCTATAAAAACCTATATCAGTATCAAAATGTAAACGTTAACGATGAAGATTTGAAAGTTATGTTGATGACATAGAAAAACCTAAGCTTTCAAGAACAGAGATAAATAATCTAAAAGGGCCAATCACATTGAAAGAGGCTTCTATTGTTTTTTTTTTTTTTTAAACATGGCAAATAATAAAAGCCCATGTTCATCGGGTTTTACAATTTACTGTGTTAAGGTATTTTGGCCCAAATAGGGCAATTTGTTTGCAGAGTGCTTAATTACGTATGTCAATCAGTTAATAACAGAATTGTTTTCTGAATGTAATCATATGTCGAACCTTCTTAATATGCCTTTCTTTATACTTGGGCATTCACACACAAATGGGTCTTTAATCTTATGATTTGTTTTGATAAAAATGTGTATTTATAATTGTAAAATGAACAAAACTAGACTAGACCCACTCTTAAAGCCTAAAATCGTACCTGTCATTGCATTATCATGAAGTAAATGAAATTAACTATTTTAATGATTAGTGTAAAGGTAAATAATCGGAACTACCTCTTCTCCAGTATTTGTGACATGGGACTTAAGAAGTATTGTATTGTTTACTGTTTCTTAAAAAAATATTGTTTATACTGTTATGTAAAAACTTTTGAATGTTTAATGTATAAAATGTGCTATACTATGAATATTTAACACAAATTCACATATAAACTATGTACTGTATGGAGTGGGATGCCCTCGACCCTCACATACCTATTGACGAGGGACAAAAATGCTGAACGGAAAAAAATAATTTAAAAAAAAATACTGCAATGCGGATCAAAACGATTTTTGAAAACAGTATGAATGTTAAATAGAGTTTACATTCACATACCCCTGCGCACAATGTAGCGTCTGTAATTTTGTTCAACGAATGCTCTTTAGTATTTGAAACCTTTATACTACGGATCAACGAACGTTTTTCGATATGTCTATGAATTCTGATCATTATGGTATCGGTGTTTAAATTTGAATAAAACAATCCTGGAGATCATTTTCAATTCGTTTTGATATTATAACACATACCGAAGAATGTATGATGAATATAAGTCGGGTCAAATAAATTTACTACAAAATTTACATGTGCAACCAAAGGGACTGTACATTTCGCGTTTATAACATCCAATTAAATACAATAACTGTCGTATCATTAATTGTATAAGTAAAAAACTAACAAGTCGCACACGTTTTAGTATAATATTGTGTTCATTTGTTGGAGTAATGTAAAGTAGTCGTCATGTGATTTTAGCTTTGATCGTAGGATCCCATGTGCTAAACGCTATCGTCAACTTACAGTCGCTATCTCACCAACGCCATTCAGGTAAGCGCAAAGCAATGACATGATTGACCTTTTAAGTACGGCGAGTTCATTTCAATACGTTATTGGTCGTCGGCATTTGAGGAAATATCATTTTGGCAGATTATCGAGTCAGAAGGAAACGGTTACGTGACTACAAAACTGTGAAATGATATTATAATTTATATTTTAATTAAATAAACTCTGAAATATTACAACACATTAGATTGCCTGTTAGATTTTAATTATATAGTTTTTATATTTCGTAATGTAGCACATTTTTACATCTCAATGATTGAATGTTTATCCGCCTGATCATTGCTATCACCAATAATTTATATTCAAAGTATTCACTTAAATATCACTATTTTACGATTTGTATAAATACAAAGCAACATAAATAACAGGCTTGGAGTTTACTAAAATACAGTTAGTGGTTATGTTACAGTTATTAACAACAGTAACGTCATGTTATTTAACTCAAATATACTATGCTTTCTTAATGCCTGTAGGGTTATGTACGAGCTGTTTGTCGATGAGTCGAGTTTGTTGTGTGAAAAAAGATTGAGTGGTCCATGGCGTTGCGCGGTGAGATTTAAAGTATTCAACACAGGAAGTCAACTGCAATATGCTGTATTGTTCTGTATATATGTTCAATGAAGTTGTTGTGCATATCGTAGCAATCAATCCAGTTCAGACTCTTGTCAAGACGTGTTTGTTTTGCCGTTACAAAATTACGTTAAGCGCAATAAACAATACTGAAGAAAACTATTAAGTGACATGTTTACTTATTCATATTATACTTTAATATTACAAACCGTAAACACAACGAATCGGAAGACACAATGTAAACGCTTAAAATATATATGTTTAAAAAATATGTTGTACATTATAAGGTTTATACAATAATCAAAATTCTGAGCATAAAAAGAGCCCAACTTTGAAATGTCGCGTTACTCGTCACTGGAATTTACGAAGCATGTTTTTACAACAAATAACATTTTGCAGAAATTGTTTATAAAGAACATCTTACAAACCACAATGCATGAACAATAAAAGGATGATTTCGGTAAAACAATGCCTTTTTAAGAAAACAAATTCACAAACTGTTTTATATAAAAATAGTAAAAAAGAAGTAAATCCCCGATCATATTGTGGCGTGCAATAATAACGCTGAACTCTGTAAAGGTTATTCTACTATTGGAAATCTTAATTTGGCTTCTGACGTTGCGACCACAGTAAGGATCTCGCATTAAAGTATTAAAATATTAGAAATTGTCGCATCTGTACTCACGTTTCAAAGAACACGTTATTATAAGCAAATATAATTTGATCATACGTCCGCCTACTTTCAATGTCTTTGCTATCGTATTGAGGATTTGTCTGAAATTAATTATTCTTTGAAGCGTTGGTTTCTTTACTACGGGTATCTGTTCAGTAACAAGAGGTTCAATATTGTCAAGATTGCTCAATTAATTTTGCTAATATACTGTATATTAACCGTTTAAACCCCTTCCCAGGGTTTCAGTCAGTTTTCACCCCATGGGTATAATTTAACGCACTATGGTGCACTTAAAATGTTTGAAAATACTACACTTCTGGGCCTTGTAATTTCAGAGAAGAAACGTTTGGCGTTATTGTGCTAATAATATACCGGTAAGAAATGTCCTCAGCAACATGACCGAGCGTTCATCTGTATGTATATTTGATCACTGTCCATATAAAAATGAGGTATTGCGAGTGCATACAGTTATTTCCGGAGAATAGACGTTCGGAAAGTTGAAATCTGATTCGTCATGTTCAGATTTACGCTTATTGTGGGCAGTTGTATTCATTGGTCTTCCGTTATTGCCATCAACAATTACCTTCGTTTTAATGACCGTTTATGCTGCTATATTCATTTTACACGTGTTCAAAGTATTTGGATGAACAAACTTTCAACGTTAGCTACAGTAGGGGAACCTTATTATAGCATGTGGTCCTGTATTTATGGCAAGGAATCGATTGCAAAACAGTACGACACACAAATAAATGTACAATAGAAGACACATACGTACACAACAAACACACAAAAGTCAATGAAATTGGTGACACCGCCTTAAAGCGGTAAATTCAAACCTTTTCGGGTTTTACCGGTTTGAAAGAGCTCCAACTTTTAGAGTTATTTTCCCAGAGTTATTCACGAAACATTTCAATATTAATATAAATTTACCTCATAATATCACAAATCAAATTTTACAGCAATACCAAGAATACATTTGATAACAGAGCAAAACAATTGTAACTTTTTGAGGCGCGATGAAATGAAACCAAAACAAATATCAACTTAATCTCGTCTTTGATTAAACATATTTTATTTTTATTACTGCATGTAGCGGCGATCGAGAATAAGAATAATCAACACTAACATTCCGTTCGTTTTTATTATCACTACAATCACAAATAATCAAAACGCGCAGTGAGTGATTCTCGGATAAAAAAACAAATATACCAATTTGCCAAAGGAAGCATATTGCACTGTTTTCCCTGAACGAAAATTTTTATTTTAGCATTTGCAAAAACAATTTAACAAGGACCAACATTCAATAGAATTTAAGATTGTATATCCATTCATATAGAATTTTTTCACGCTCCAGAAACATTATTTGTGTTACAATCCGCTCGCCTTTAATTATTAGGCGATTAACCAATTGGCATATGCAATACAGGACAATACCAATAGCACATCACACATACATTTGTTTTTTGATGGCCCCACAATCTTTGAACCGCCAGTGCTTTCCCTTACAGAATGTTGAAACCGATTAATGTAATTTCTCTTGTTCATGTTTCTTTTTCATTCCTGATTGTTCCCCATGTCTTTATATTAAAACCATTTTAATATTATTAAACGCTTAATTTTCTTTTTATCATAAGGGAAGATGCTTATCAATATAGTTCACCCATTTAAGTCCACTGAATTAAACCAGCCCTTTGTGCTGCTTTTAAGAAATATTATTTTGAACTTAGCCGCTAATTCACTCAAATTTGGTCCTCATTAAGTGATTAAGATGTCTAAAGAAACTTTAAAAGGGTAAGCTTTCCTCCTGATAGATGAGTTGTTTGTAGCTTTTTACACAATCCACGCACAGAGGCGTCGACAAACGACAATCAGTGCCCCGCACGATACTAAACTCGACAATAAAAAACGTCTCTCGACAATGATCAACATTTTAACATCGCATTGTATCGATAGGTTAAGTGTCGTGTGTCAGGGCGACGCACGATATTGAACGCGACAGGCGATTTTCTGAAGTGACAAGTGACACATTCACTTATAATTACTTGAAACATCTTGAAACTATGCAACTTAGACTGACAAAAGTAAATAGACTTTTTGGAAAGTATTTTTAGAAACAAGATGACAATATTGCTATAGTGAACACATTTTTGAAAATGTTGTACTAGATAGAATGTCCCTTGGTTTGTATGAAGTGGCACTTTATTTAAAAGGATTTTTCTCCATAAATTCTGATATTATAAAATTAAACGTTACCATCAACCTTTTTATCGCTTTCACTTCCGTGGCCAAACATTTGATAGCAGTTCTAGTTAACCTGAATGCACATGATTCGACAGTGTTATCAGTTGAGTCACTGTCGGTATATTTCCTTCAAATACATTACCTTCGACTTCATGAATAGATTTTTGGGCCGCCTAAGAATAATTACCCCAATCAGGTTACACTTATTTAGATTACCTAACCATTTTTCTTCTGCAAATTGATTGTAATTAGAAGGGATCGTTACGGTTTATTTCATTCGTATTTCCATTAAGTTTTTAAGTGTGTTTTACGAGGATATTGTTTGAATTTTACTTAAGCCGAATCCACACTTGAGTCTAGTTTGATGTTTCAAGAACTAGTGATTGTGATGGTACTCTAGCAGATTTATATTGGCACGTTTTAATATGCTTTGAAGACACCACCAACTTTCGATGAAAATACGCAAATGTCAAGCGTTCGTATGAAAACGTATATCTACATGTATGGTAAATACATCATACTGGTCTCATCAAATACGTTCCCTTCAACAGCATTATCAATAATGATGTCATCAAGGACTTTCATAAAGCTCACTCATCTGCCTTTCATACTTTTTCCTTTAACAGTAACTTTAAATTGCGTAATCGTTCCATCTTTATCACTTTATGATTTTCGTTTGATGTCTTTACCTGTTAATAAGTAAATGCGAAGATGTTGTTTTAAGATTACGATAAAGTTTATTATATATATTTTTCACTCGTAGAAAATTTAGAATATACAGTTTGTTTCGCTGAAATCTGAAGACATATTTTACTGATATCTGATTTGGAAAATATAAAGGCACAGTGTAATATATTATTTAATTCATTTTAGAGGCTTTATCAGAAGGTTCAATATCGTTTTCATTCACAGTACTGAACTGTTTTTCTACATCTTTTGTACATGTGTATATCATCAATTTTAGAAAATATATAAACAGCCTTATTTTGGCATTATTTAACGGTTTCAATTTCAATTGCAGTGGTTGGTTATATTATACTTTCACTTTTAAAAGTTATTGTTTCAAATCGTTATTTGCTGTACCAAAGTCTCCGAAAATCTTAGATCTACATTTTCTAGAAGTGCATTGTTATCGCCTCTCTGACCAGATATAAAGATATATGCTTCACATAAACAATAAGTCAACGCTTAACACTTCTTGAAATGAGCCCGACTGAGTTTAAAAATGATTGAAATATAGGATTCAAATTTGTCCATCTCGGAATGGATATGTGTCGTAGTATTGGTAGGATAAGGTGACGTATAAGCTCAAATAAATTTATGTGTTGATCTCTTTGAAAGAATGTTAAAACCCGTACACTTTCTATAAGCGGGTTGCTGGTTAGCGGGAGCTTATATTTATAATGCAGGAATATCTTCTAGAATCATCCATCTAGTATTTAACAACAAGCTTTTATATAAAAAAATAGTTATATTGATATGCAATTAAAAGTTCTTACTTCAATTTCCTTACTTCGGACGATCTGATCGTACCTTTGCTGTCTCTTGTTGTAGGTCAGTGGCACTGAAAAGCTTTCGACAACGTTCTCCATATTATGGACCCCGATTCTGGCTGTGCTCATCGATATTTGACATACTTCCTTTTAATGTATAGAATACATATACATGATCGCCTTCTTAAATATTAAATTCAGAAGTCATTATACGTATACACTGTAAAGCACAATACAAAATATGACAAAAGCCTTTTATAATCAACAACTTTCACTTCCTTTTTCATTTCAGGGCAACACAATTATTTGACACTGCAAACAAATTGTGCACATGGCCGGAACAAAGAAAGTTGCTATGGACTTTCTTATGGCGCGCAAGCACATAATTTAATCAACTTTACATTGGTAATTATTGTGAAATATCTTCAATGAACTTCTGCTAGCCCGTTTCCGTAAATGAATTGCCTTTTGTCAAGTGAAAAAAGCGCCTCAATCACATCGTGTCTCAATAATGTTCTGTAGGAAAAGCCATCTCTCGCCTCTTAAAAGAAGCTTATAAGCAAGACGAATACTACGTCTTCTGCTGCAGAAAAGGGATTTTATCACACCATATCAAGAAGGTCAAATATTAACGTAATAAATGCAGATCACCAATTTTGCTATGTTTCTTTGTCGATTACTGAAACATAATATCGATTTTAAGTGAACTAGTCACTGTTTGCTACATTGTAGATAAGTAGTGTAGCAAACATTTAAACACTTACTTCTATTGAGTATTACAAAATATTTAACAAGTTTTGCATAAATGTTCAACCAAATGTTTTCCTTAGAGACGAAGAGAAATCTAATGTCAGCTATTGCTTATCTCACAAGCCTAACAATAAAAAAGCAACAAAAAAAATCAATTATTACTGTAGGTATAATAAACGTCACTTAGAATGCAAACACCACAATCAAGCAATTAGAATTTCAACAACAATGACTGCTTAATTAACCATAAATTTAATTAGTTTATTTAGAAATATTTTCGTAAGAATGTTTAAATCGTCATTTATCCTCACAAATCTTCAAACAATTCCATTGCAGTGTTAACATCGAAGACTTACATGCAAAATCCACAACACAGAAACAAAAGATACTTCGCATAACAGAAAACGGCTGAACTTAAATGAAAAAATGCCATGCTTTTGTTTCACACCGTTGCCAGGTTTGTTCTCGTAATGAAGTGTATATTATTACATCATACATGCTATTTGAGAATTTAAATGGTAGATACTACATGGATAATTCAATCATTTAATTAAATTATTCCATGAGTTAATTGTTTATTTAAGACTGAGGTATAGTAAAAACTGCATATCTCATTGACAACGATATGGCGACAAACAGTTGTTATTGTGTAACGGATCCGTGCTCTGGTGTTAACCTACTGCCTTGACAACCCAAGAGACGCATGTTCAATTACCAGTTTCACCGAACCTGCTGTATCGTCTTTTGCATGAGACGTGAACACGATTTGCAGCGAACTAGGTGCGTCTCATCGGACAAAAAGCTCTAGTAAACGGCGCCTCCGTCATCTTGCGATATTCTCCCATAACCCGACCAACACGTCTTCTGCTTGAGATGGCCATATGGGAGAAAATCCCTGTTGCACTAGACTCGAATGTACTGTTCAGAGTTGTTAACCTTTTGACTACCATGACGGTCTCATGTCGTTCCGATTCGGGGTATTTTGGTAGGTATTGTCTTCTTATGTCCGAAAGAGTCGTTATTATGAAGAATTTCATCATTTGATAATTTTGATAGTGTAAACTTATCAAAAGAACACATGTTATTACGCCAAAGACATTTCATTTTTGTAAAAAATTGGTTTCATAATATTTATACTCAGTCCAGGAAAATTAAAAACATCAACAGAACATGCAATTACATTCAAATTACGTTTCATTCTGTCATACGTTTGCTTCAACATGTACTTTGGCCAGATAATCTTGTCAAAAGAAATAATAACAATTCTTCCAAAGGAGACGTTTTATTATGTTGACATGTTGAAATAACGTTGATGCTAACTGAACACACGTAATGTCACGCTATTTTAATGTAAGTAAACGTCTCTTTGTGACATAGTACGACTATCCTACATAAGGCATCATGAACAGTAAACTCTTCTCAACGGTTACCTCCCATATAGTTTAACTGAAACCAGTGCCGAAACAAGTAAAAACCTTCTACATTCGGAATAATTTCTAGTTTATATTATTTTCCTATGGGATGAAAATTAATAATCATTTCTTCATGTTTAAAATTGTATAAATGGTAAATGTAAACGGGAATTGAAAATAACTACTTTTCGGGCGTCGCGAGTTCAAAATTCAGTCCAGCCGCATAAAATTATATTTACGGACTTTTATTATCTAACCTTGATTCATTTGAGACTTGTCCTGGAAAAATTGTCTATAAGTCAACTGACCGCCGCAATATCACCGTATCACTGAAATAGTTTTGAAAACAAACACACACATAGTACCATAAATAATGAAAGATTATTTGAATAGATCATCGGCGCATGTTTCGTTGTCAGGGCAGTGAATTGATAAGAGTAATGCTCGGAATCCTCTCTGCGCAGAGATTGCATGAATCTGGAAGAGGATGAAAATGGCGTTCGATATTATCAAATCACCGTATCGAGCAATACTGTAAACTATACATATAATACATTGTTTAAGACAATTGGCTGGCTTTGTATTAGAATCTGACAATTGCATGGTGTGATTTCTCTAAACGGTCAAGACAATATTCTAATGTAAACTTCATTAATTAGTCTAGTGGTAATTAGGAAATCTCTTGCATTGTAACCATCTTGATTAAAGATGCAAACCATGTTAGCATATGCGCACTACCTGACAATGGTTGATTTTAGAGCATATGAGTGGGTTACAACTAAACACCGATACAACTTAACATTAAAGTGACAGTTTCAATGTATTGGGCTTTAAGGATAAACAAATCAAATTAATGTTCTTTGTAACAGAAATTGTTTGTGTGGCAATGATTGGGAAGATCGATGTGTACTTGTACAGAGTAACACTGTTGACATGTATTAATTGTTTTTCACGATGTAATGCTTCCTGATATATACGCCCTAGTATGTTTTACACAAAAATATACTAAATATCACAATAATTACGACAACTACAACAACATAACAGACGCAACTCTTGTTAAGATTCAACAAATTCCTCATGTATGTTGTACGCAGGGCCCTGTAAAGTATATGATACTGGTCACTTGCCATAAAGTAAAGACCAGTGGGAGTTATTAAACAATCCTGATAATATTTGTGAAGTTTAATTAGTCCTATATATTTTAGAATCTGTTTAGAAAAATGGTTTAAAAATATAGCCTGTATACATGTCTCTTTAACCCTTTGAGCGCTGGAACCGGATTTTAAAGGTCTTTGCAAACAGTTTGGATCCAGATGAGACGCCACAGAACGTGGCGTCTCATCAGGATCCAAACAGTTTGCTATTCTGATAGTATTCTTTGAAAAAAAAATCGAAGAAAATGCTAATTTTAGAAATTTAGCAGACAACATTTTAGCAGACGACAAATTTCCCAGCATGCAAAGGGTTAAAGCAAGCTATTAATGTGTAAAGCGGTATTCACTGTTGAGGCGTGATAACTTGTATAAAGGTGAATCCGCCCCACCAGGCTCATAACAGAAGCAGACGCTTGTGATCACAGGTATGTGACTACGAGCTTCATTAATTTGAATTGCGTTATTGTGTTTGCTGTTGTTGCTGTTGTTTACCTACATGTACGTTTTGCGTGTATTCGTGTTGTTGCAATTGATACGTATGTGCTAATTTATTTCTGCCGACAACATTAGAACGCGATGATGGTATTTTTTTGTATCGAGTGAACATTTTTAAACGTGTTTAATTTATTTAACGACTTTTTAAGTCTATTACGATTGTAATAGAAGGAAATAATTGTATATCTATCTTAATTATCTTACTTATAAATATATTGAGTGGATATTACTAAAGCTTCTATACATTTCGAAATCATAAAAAAACACGATTGTAGACATGTATTTATAGATAATAGGATACACATATATTATAAATAACAAACGGTACATATATCATTATATGGTATGCTTTCCAATATTTTCTTGGTTTAATGGTAATATTTGTTGATTTAAGTAAAATAACGATTTTTTCGCAATTTGAAGGCGTGATCATTAATTATTGAATATTTCACGAAAGGCGCACGAAAACTACGATTACATGTTAATGTTCAAAGCTGTTTAACATTGTCCATACACCTACAGTTCACTGTGTTATTAATTGATATACTATATTTCTACACCTATGTTGTTTTGTTAATATTTTGTATTGCCAAGTTCCCAGCTAATAATCTTGTATCCTTAAGTGACAAAAGCTCCTTAATCCATTTATATATACATATATGTGTCGTGTTCTGAGAAAACTGGGCATAATGCATGTGCGTAAATTGTCATCCCAGATTAGCCTGTGCAGTCCGCACAGGCTAATCAGGGTCGACACTTTCCGCCTAAATTGGATTTTTTGCTAAGAAGAGACATCATTTAAACAAAAAGTTCCATAAAAGCGGAAAGTGTCGTCCCTGATTAGCCTTTGCGGATTGCACAAGCTAATCTGGGATGACAATTTACGCACATGCATTATGCCCAGTTTTCTCAGAACACGACACATATATCGTGGAATCGTCATTAATTGCGTGGCTCTCCGATTATCGCAGCAGTTTGAACACGCGCTTTCACATAGTCACCTGAGTTCGATCCCAATTCCGGAGCATAATATCTTGGTTGGTAGTCATCATACCGGACAGATAGTGTTTCTTCTGGGGGCTACGGCTTCTCCCCACAACAAAATATCACACCAAAATTGAATGCCTTTTATGAAAAATAAATATATGACTAGAATTTGCAAATATAATTAAAATAAGTTTTAACTTTAATGAATCTAGTAAGTGAATTAATTTGGTGACATCCCAAGATTGGTGTTCAACACAAAAAGTACATTTGTGCTTAAGTCGGACTGATTGCTAAATAAAATCAAGAAGCTTCAAATCTAACGTGCATATCCTCATTATTTATAAGAAAATTACATTCCGAAAGCTTGATGTATCTGCTGTCAAAGTGTACATATCAAATAGCGTGTGCAATCTTAGTTGTTCGCTTATGCGTAACTCGTTCGCAAAGTTTATGGAAATAGTAACTGTTATTAAGTTTATGTCCCCAAACACAAACCTTTCAATTGAAAATCTGTAGAACTGTGCTGGTTTAACGCTTATAGACAACTAGCGTTCATATACGAGACGAAAACAAGTAAATGGATTAGACTGTTGTTTGTGACGACGACGACGCCGCCGCCGCCGCCGCCGACGACGACGACAGCGACAACGACAACAACGACGACGACGGCGATGCCGATGACAATGACGATGATGATGATGATGTTGACGATGATGTTGACGATGGCGATGATGATGATGATGATGATGATGATGATGATGATGATGATGAGATGATGATGATGATGACGATGATGATGGTGGTGGTGGTGGTGGTGGTTATGATGATGTTGATGATATTTTTTTACATATTTGGGTTGTATAATTCATATGTATGTTTCCAGCATTTGAAAAGGATTGATCACATTTAGTTTTGGTGTTTCAATTTTCCATTGATTATCTCAAGAGTAACAACTGCTTAGTTTTATCCTTCTTTGTTTGACCAACGTCCCACCTCCAACCACACCCACACAATCTGGTTTATTATACCTTTGTGAAAATGCATACCTCTAATGCATAGTAAGAACAACCCCTGGAGGGAGCAAGACATTTCTTAAATTATGCATTAACTTAATACACTGTATTCTGTTATTTGTTTGCAGAATGGAAATACAAGCTGTATTATTTCTTGTTGCTGTGGCAACGCTAGTCCCGGATGTCAGCGCCACTGAAGATGATCGCGTACGAGAATATTTGGAAGGTAAAAGCATGACATCTGCATTTTTCTGTGTTTCTTGAACACTGATTAACACCGTTGTATGTCTTTAAAAGTTTAACGAGTAGTTGTGTAATATATACTGTATACCAAACATACATATTTTGATCCAACATAAAGAACACGCGTTGAAAACAAATATCGAAGGAACAAGTATAATGATAGCCCCTCACAATTGCTTACGTTGTCCTTCTGTGTCTCTGTTACCATGGATACCAAAACTACCAGGCATGAACGGCTACAACAAAAGGGCGGAAACCCTTCGTTACCACTACACCCTCAAATCCTGGGCCTACAACACTAACATCACTGAATACAACCAGAAACAAATGGTAGGTGAACGCGAGTGACGACATCGTAGGTTCATGTGACGTCATTGAAGGTTTATGTGAGAGCCGTCATGGTATGTAGATATGAGAGACGCCATGGTAGGTACATGTGAGAGACGTCATGGTAGGTACATGTGAGAGACGTAATAGTAGGTACATGTGAGAGACGTCATGGTAGGTACATTTTAGAGACGTCAGGGTAGGTACATGTGATTTACGTCATAGAAGGTACGTATAAAAGACGTCATAGTAGGTAAATGTGAGAGACGTCATCGTAGGTACATGTGACGTCATTTTAGGTACATGTGAGAGACGTCATGGTAGGTACATTTGAGAGACGTAATGGTAGGTATATTTTAGAGACGTCATGATAGGAACATGTGAGTGACGTCATAGTAGGTACATGCGAGAGACTTCATAGTAGGTACACGTGATAGACGTCATAGTAGGTACATTTGAGAAACGTCATAGTAGGTACATGTGAGAGACGTCATCGTGTGATCATGTGATGTCATTGTGGGTACATGTAAGTGACGTCATAGTAGGTACCTGTGAGAGACGTAATGGTAGGTACATTTGAGAGACGTCATGAAAGGTACATGTGAGAGACGTCATGACAGGTATTTGTGAGAGACGTCAAGGTTGGTACATGTCAGAGACGTCATGGTAGGTACATGTGAGAGACGTCATGATAGGTATATGTGAGAGACGTCATGGTAGGTACATGTTAGAGACGTAATGGTAGGTTCATGTAAAATACGTCATGGTAGCGAATGTGAGTGGTGTCAGTAATAACCCAGTAGGTCCACTGTAAGGAGGATTCACTTAACTACGAAAGAAAACGCATGTGACTTAAATCATAACGTCATGAAATATATACATCGTATATTTTTAATATTATGTTATAGTTTATGTTATCTATGTAATGTTCCGTTCAGGTCATCGTGAGTTCGCGCTGTCGATCTAAGGCCGAAGAGTGACAAGGACATGTTTCACTCGAACATACGTACTAGCTAATTTTCTTGTGTCCAAACAGACGACTTAAGTATCTGTATTTGTAAATGATGTTGTCATATATTTGTTTATATAATCTATTCTGCGACGTTTAACAAGTTCTAGTTTTTATAGACGGAAATGAGCCTGAAGTGGTCCGATTTCGCCAAAAAGGAAGCGTCGGAAGCCGCAAAGTTCAACCTAAGCGCAATGACCAACGCCAGTTTGATACGTCAAATAAACATGATCCTAGATGTTGGCATTTCCGGTTATAACAACAATGACGTCCTTCGCAAGGTGAGGATGCGCATAACTGATTTGTTTTCTACATTTTAGCATTCATGTTCGAGCGATTCGTGATGCAAGTGTCATGTGAACAAAGCTGCGAAAATCCGACCCACCCCGATAATATCATGTTTATATATCATGTGCATATATTATGCTGTATACTACACTTAATGGGTTCAAAAATACTTAAACACGTCGACTTACCCCAATTTCATGTTAACACCGTTGACAGTAAGCGAATGTTTTAGAACACATCCATGTAAAACTATTGAATCCTAGCCTTCGAAAAGCGTTAATTAATCGCTGATCAAATCTTGTTGAATTACCGAGTGTTACAAGGCCGAAAATAATCATGTTTTGTCTTATATTCTTCTGAAACGACTGCTAAACATTAACGAGATTGATGTTCAAAATCAGGCAACCCCGGAAACAACTGTAAACACATATTGAGACAATGCGTCGATTGTGTCTGCACGGTATCACATTGCAATACATTTTAATACATCTGCTCTTTGTTTTCGACTTTGTAGTTGTACTTAAACCAACACACACGTGATTGCGTTCATTGAAGACAATTTTACTAAAGATTAAAGTTTTTATGACACGGTTCAGTGATACAGTATAATCGAAATGATTTGGGCTTTCAAAAACGCTAGGTGATCCGAACTCGCATCTCATCAAGACATGTTAATGTGCCCTTATTATTCAGCGGTGTATTGTTAAATGTAAACTAACAACAGATATCGTTTTCTTACGCATAGAAAGGAAAACTTAAAGTGCATTTTGTGTAAACATCAAATGATTTTAAGATATCAACATAAGCAAAAATGACGAATAATTACTTTGATACGTCCGTTCTAACGAGATACGAATATAAGGATAAATGAATTAAATAAAAACGTGAACAATACGTATATCCAAAGACAATTTTAATACTTCTTATTACTTGGGTCACTTGATTGTAAGAACTGTTTTTTTACGTGAATTGAATTCGATTTTGTTTAAGAACTGATGTAGCTGCGTTAAATGTTGTGAAAGAATGCTTAAAAATCTTCGACAACTATCATTGTTGCTGCTGTCGATCGCCAATTTAAAACAATCTACAAACTGACGATTTTGTTTGAAATGGCAACTGTACACAATACATCGTTTGCCTGTGTTATATGTACTTAAAACAACAAACTCGGCTGCATTATTCGCCTCCTTTATGGCAGTAATTTACTTGAGCATATCGAGTAACATGCCCACATGACATTGTTTGTCATCAGATCACTCAGTAGCCTAGAGTTTTAAATGAGGGTGGTTCGGTGGTTCGGTTATCTTTGACGCCAAAGAATCAGTTATCCACTACGAAAGGCACAAAGAGGCTCAATTATAATCCACTATATATTTTTAATCTTTTGACTTATTTATTTGTTTGCAATTGGTTAAGTTTAAATTAACAATATCAAAGCAAATAGTAAAAACAGAACTTTATGGGAGAAGTGGTTAATTTTCATTCCAAAACGAGTCTTAACTTTGAACTGGCTTCAATCAAGGAGGAATATATTTCTGGATTTATTCGGAACATTATTGCATGGTCTGCCCTCAGTCATGATGAATTTTATTTTGGAATATTGACAGACAGTTGAAATATCCACAAGTACAGATCTTTTAAAAAGGTGGATTTTTAACATTAGCAACACATAGACATACTGTTATCAAAGCGCCTATAGTGTAGAAAGATGGTGGCGAGAAAAGGAACTAAATGCAGTTGATAATCTTCCGAAATTTTGCTTGATATTGAATGATCTTCCATTTTAAACTCTATTTATGTCGTTTTCTTTAACAAAATGGTAATGATAATCGTTCCTTTTGTTAATTTGGTATTAGACGATGGTATAAGATGGCAATAGGCGCCGTTTAATTCCTTCGTTATTGTGCCAGCCTGTTAGATCTTTTTCCAATTAAAATGTCTTCAATTGCATCTTATTCAACCATACAACGTATTTGACAACTCTATAAAACTTATTTGCAAGTACCGAGCAGCTTAAACATAATATTGTTATTATTTGATGTTCAAGTTTCATTTAATATGTAAATTTCCTTATCAACATGAGTAATGCATGTTTTTGTTTTGCATAATGACAATAGTGAGCTTAAGGCAATAATTTATTACTTAAGACAGACATAAGAATATGCGCTCAATCGTGACGGTGCTCTCATAAAACGGTCGCAACATATTATGTTTAACGATTGCATTCGTGATAAAAACGACATAGAGGAGATTTAAATTATTTGTTCCGGTACAATATACGGTTTCTCAAGATTTAACAAACGTTTGTTCTTGTTATGTTATGTTTTTTGACAATTAGGTGGAAAAGCAACCCGGATGAGATTGTATTATTTCATTTATGTTCACGGCATTTTAGTTATTAAACTTGTTATTTAATGTTTTGGACAATTAATTACTGAAGCAAAACGGATTTGGTTTGCACAAGTTCGTCTATTTTGACGATTTACTTCTCTCGACGGTGCATTATCGCTCAGTGCTCGTGTGTCACGTTGCGTAACACTGTCGTGTTATTATAATTATATTTAAATGAAATGGACCTAAAATGAGTTTTACAACATTGTTTAATATGTTGCATTTAAGTGTTATGAAACGAAAATACCCTCCAGTTAACATTTGAATTATACCTTTTAATGATACAAATGCAATGTAAGTCATTTAATTGTGAAAAAAAATGACCATAATATTATTCCTGTTCGTATTCACAAGCACAATATAATTTAAAAACAAGAACATTTTGTATCATGCTATGTAAGATAAAATTACAATCAGTTGTACTTCGTTTGTCTCTAAATCCGAATTGAAGTGGATGAAATATATTTTCTTCCTCACACCAGCAATTGATTCTGTTTCGTAGACATAATGAAAATATTTTTGAAATTACATTAACAACAGCGTGATTCCTTTATAATTTAAAGAATCTTAATGTCACATTTTAAATATTGGTATAACTGCATCTTTGCACCAAGAATCTGGATACAGACCACGATCGGAAATGTAATTAAACAATTTAGTTAGTAATGGTGAGGTAAAATCATTTGACTCAATAAAGACATCGGCTACATCGGTGAACAAGTCGCAGCTTGTTTTACTCTTCATGTTAGAGATCGTTTTTCTTATTTCGTCTACAGTACAAGCACAATTGAGCGTTTGAAAACGTTTGGAGAAATGGACTCTGGTTAAAGCTGCTATCAAGCTCCGTGACAGGAAAACTATTTAAACTAAATTATTTATAACATGTACTAGAATATCAAATCATGTGTTCACCTAGATCATAACTCGTCGTTTTTCCACGCGAAAACGGCGTTCGGCAAGGCCAACATTTATTACCGATCCTTTTTTCTATATTTTTAAATGACCTGGAGAGCCATATTCTTATACGCGACGGTAAAACTTTTGAGATACCGTATCCATCCAGTGCTTATCTCTGGCTGAAGCTACTTGTTTTGTTATACGCCGACGACACTATAATTCTGTCAGACGATAAAAAAAAAGATTGTCAAAGAAGTTTTAATGCATTTGATGAATACTGCACACAATGGAAACTCAATGCCAACACTAACAGAACAAAAAAAAATCATATTTGGGGCTAGAAACATCGCGCCCTATCAATTGGCAGAAATGAAATACCTTGGTGTCACATTTTCAGTTAACGGTTCATTTCTAAGCGCACGTGAAAATAATGTTGAACAAGCTAAAAAAGCAATGAGTTTACTTTATATCCGTGCAAATAATTCAGATTTGCCACTTTATTTAACGTTACAATTTTTTATCATACTATTGTACCAATACTTATATATGGCTGCGAAATATGGGGTTACGAAAACTTAGACATTATAGAACGCGTACATAGGAAATTCCTAAGAAAAATATGTCACGTAAAAGTACTCCGCCATATATGCTATATGTTGAGCTTGGGAGATACGCGCTATCTGTCACTATTTACAGCAAAAGGATAGGCTTCTGGAGTAGAACTCTTTTAGGTTATGACAACAAATATTCGAAAAAAAAGTAAAGTTACCTTATCAACAACAATTTGCATAACATTTAATGGATATCTAAAATTAAACAAATATTAGATGTGACAGGAAAATCGGTCGTGTGGCATGAACAAAACTCGCCCTGTATGAAATCACTATCATTACATTTTAAACGTGTACGTATTGATCAATATATTCAACAGTGGCATGCGGACTGAACCAATCAAACAAAGGCAAATGTTGTAATTCATTTAAAAACCATCTTGAATTTGAGAATTACCTGAAGCTTCTTCCCAAACTAAGTATCCGCCTATATTGAAGCTCCGCACTGCTAATTATCATTTCCCTATCGAAACTGGCAGATGGCACGGAATACCTGAAATAAATAGATTGTGCACTTTATGTAATGAAGGCGGCATTGCCAATGAAGAACATACCATTTTAAACTGCACTTACTCTACTACCGAAAGAATCTAAATAACTATGTTTTCAAGACCTGTTCGCAGTGTTAATAAACTTAAGATTATAATGGTCATAGAAAATGTGGAATATCTACATAAATTTAGTAAATTTGTTAAGAAATATCAAATTATTCGTTTTAACCTAGCTGTTTGTGTGTCCCTATTTACATACAATTGTATTTTGTTTGTGTGTAATAATCCCCATCATTTATGCGAGTGAGAAAATACAACGCTATTGTTGTATGGTTGTCTTTTTGTTGTTGTTTCTTGCACTTGTATTTTGACTGTACCCCGTTAACCGGTAAGCACATGTCTATTAGTCGTCGGATACCCACGTTCGACCCATTCCGCTACAATCCATTTATCCTTTAAATAAATGATGAACATGTTGTGACAAAACTTTACAAAAACAACAGAAACATTCCAGATTTATCAATCGTATCGCGTTTGTAACGTTGTTTTATGGCCCGGTAGGGTTGTATGTATCAGTCGGACTGTCCGTCCGTCTGTCTGTCCGTCTGTCTGTCCGTCTGTCCGCAAGGCATTCCATTTTCCGGATTTGTTTCTAAACGCTTTCAGATATTGGCCTGATATTTGGTGTGTGAGTCTACCTACGTGACTTACATATGACGTGTGCGTTTCGTTCTTGTCCATTGATTTGTGTCGAAGGTTTGGGCCTTGGACTTAGAAAATTTTTCCGTCTGTCCTTCCGGCATTCCGTTTTCCGGAGGTTTTTTACGGAACGATGTCAGCTATTTAGCTGATTTTTGGTATGTGAGTTTATCTACATGACTTACAGATGAAGTGTGAGTTGCGTTTCGGTCATTGATTTGTGGCGAAGTTATGGGCCTTGGACTTAGAAATTTTCTCTATAATAACCGTTTTCCTGATGTTTTTTACGAAACACGTTCAGATATTTAGCTTATTTTTGGTATGTGAATCTACCTACATGACTAACACATGGTGTGAGTTTCGTTCCGGTTCATTGATTGTAAGCGAAGTTATTGGCCTTGGACTTAGGAATTTTCTTTAAAATAACACTCTCGGAATATTTTCCAAAACGCTTTCAGATACTGTCCAAGGCCCGTAACTTTGTCAAATATCAATGGACCGTAACTTCGTCATGATGTTTTCAATTGGGATATAGCTGCTGTGTGGCTTATACGGTATGGTATTTCCCACACTACGATTCTGGTATATATATTGTATATATAGTATTAATTTAATTGTTGCTTATCGCTTAGTATTTTTTATATAAAGTTCTTTTTAAATAGATAATTTTTCATTCTAAGTAATGTTTTCCCAATAGTTGTGTTTTCTTGTGGTAGTTATCGAGCAACGTTGGTGTTCGTCGTGTTGTTGCTGCTGCTGTTGTTCTTTTCAGATTGCGGAACTTGAAGCGGAAATGACCGGCATCTACAGTTCCGCTAAATGGTGCAAGACTCCCACTGAATGTCTCGAGCTGGAGCCTGGTATGCTGTACTATATTGGCCTGACTGTACAGAATAAAGAAGTCAACACAAATTTAAATAACATTATAAATTATAGCCCCCTTATCAAGCATAAACGTTAACAATATTATGCAAATATTTTAGTAATTTAACGAAAGTTTACGTAAGAAAACACGTTTTTATTATTAATGTAAACAAACCTAAATAGTACATTATTTTGCATTTACTCATTTCAAATAGTTAAGTTAACAAATATTTTCAAAAGATGGTAATTTCAGAAATTACTTTAAGTTTTTTTTTATTTACAATCATGCAAACTAATTTAAGATACTTTAGATAATTACATCAATGAGAAAATACAGTTCATGTCGGTTATCATTACAATCATGTTTTTCATAAAACAATAATTTCAACTTTTAAATATTTACTTTTTAATCGAACGTAAGGTTTGACGGCGATCTTCACGAAAAGCCGGAACTACGACGAACTGCGTGACGCCTGGAAAGGCTGGCGTGATGTCAGCGGAAAGATGATGCGCAGCAAGTACCAGGAGTTCGTCACGCTAATGAACATGGCTATTAAGGCGGGAGGTTCGATCACACTCACTTCTTTTTTCATATTGCCTGGCGCTCAATGATTCTAAATAACCGCTTTGATATAGCTAGAGCGTTGACGTTAGTGTTTTTACTTTTTATAACAAAAGCCCCGTTTTTTTTAGTAACGGCAATCATATTCATTTTCACTTTACAATGCCTTCTATTTAAAAAGAAAGAACATCAGTTTGTAACTTAAATAGTTAAGGTGTCAAATGTGAATTACGTTGCATAATTCAGTGAAAGCTGTCTTAATCGAACCATTAAAACCCCCGAATAATTCAAGTTACCGAACAAATGCGTCGTTTTATCTCTGTTTCTATATGTTTTTTTTTAAACTTAATATATCTCACCCATGCTATATATACCGCACATACTTAAAACAAGTTTCAAGTTTCAAGTTTAAAATCCGATAATTTGTTAATAGAATGTACACTTCACTTATTCTTTAGCGTAACTTTTAAGCGACAACATGTCTGAACCTTGTGTAAATCAAGAAATGGTAGATTGATGATGTATATTTATTTCAAAATTTTATGTACAAAATATACATAATGTAAATAACAGTATAGAATATATACAACAATAATTATGATAAAAGTATAAACTAGTTAATGTTGTCGGCTACTTGTTTGAAGGAATTTAAGTCTTAAGCAGACTTTTCATATTGAAAACAATATTGTATTATACCGAAACCTTGATAAAATGAATACCTACCTCTATAAACACTGTTGGGTTGAGACAGATTACACTGTATAAGCAGGGATGTATAATACATGTATTATACATCCCTGGTATAAGTAAGTACTTAAGACAAGTTTCAAATGTAACATATTATTGCATGCAAATGACATAAATACATTTTTTCCAGGAAAGTACGCTGATATGGGCGCGTATTTTCGTTCGAAGTACGAGGACCCTGAGTTCGAGAACGATGTCCGTAAAATATTCGATCAGTTAGCGCCACTGTATGACCAGTTGCACGCGTACGTCCGCCGAAAGCTGAAAACGCATTATGACGCAAAACACTTTCCTTCATCCGGCCACATTCCAGCTCATTTATTTGGTGAGAACATGCAGGTGTATAATTTAATTTATCACATGCTATACCTTGTTTTCAATGTAATACAGACATTACGTATTTTTTTAAATTACACATGTGTAATACAACATTTTTAAGCGTTTTCATTGGCTACAGAATCAATAACTAACTAATCGCATGGCTTTATTTTGGTGAAATGACGTCGTCAACATGAAATGACGTCACGATAGTAAACAACTTTTAGATCTATCAGCATTTGTTTGGTCAATTAAGATGTATTTTATTTAGTTTAAAAGCATGTGATAAAAAAGATCTGACACTCGTTGTCATATCATACCATATTTTATTAAACTCGTCCANGAGAGAGAGAGAGAGAGAGAGAGAGAGAGAGAGAGAGAGAGAGAGAGAGAGAGAGAGAGAGAGAGAGAGAGAGAGAGAGAGAGAGAGAGAGAGAGAGAGAGAGAGAGAGAGAGAGAGAGAGAGAGAGAGAGAGAGAGAGAGAGAGAGAGAGAGAGAGAGAGAGAGAGAGAGAGAGAGAGAGAGAGAGAGAGAGAGAGAGAGAGAGAGAGAGAGAGAGAGAGAGAGAGAGAGAGAGAGAGAGAGAGAGAGAGAGAGAGAGAGAGAGAGAGAGAGAGAGAGAGAGAGAGAGAGAGAGAGAGAGAGAGAGAGAGAGAGAGAGAGAGAGAGAGAGAGAGAGAGAGAGAGAGAGAGAGAGAGAGAGAGAGAGAGAGAGAGAGAGAGAGAGAGAGAGAGAGAGAGAGAGAGAGAGAGAGAGAGAGAGAGAGAGAGAGAGAGAGAGAGAGAGAGAGAGAGAGAGAGAGAGAGAGAGAGAGAGAGAGAGAGAGAGAGAGAGAGAGAGAGAGAGAGAGAGAGAGAGAGAGAGAGAGAGAGAGAGAGAGAGAGAGAGAGAGAGAGAGAGAGAGAGAGAGAGAGAGAGAGAGAGAGAGAGAGAGAGAGAGAGAGAGAGAGAGAGAGAGAGAGAGAGAGAGAGAGAGAGAGAGAGAGAGAGAGAGAGAGAGAGAGAGAGAGAGAGAGAGAGAGAGAGAGAGAGAGAGAGAGAGAGAGAGAGAGAGAGAGAGAGAGAGAGAGAGAGAGAGAGAGAGAGAGAGAGAGAGAGAGAGAGAGAGAGAGAGAGAGAGAGAGAGAG
Organism: Dreissena rostriformis; assembly: GCA_007657795.1. Classification (NCBI taxonomy): domain Eukaryota; kingdom Metazoa; phylum Mollusca; class Bivalvia; order Myida; family Dreissenidae; genus Dreissena; species Dreissena rostriformis. Next base: position 344,155 of record VMBQ01000174.1, read on the forward strand.
AGAGAGAGAGAGAGAGAGAGAGAGAGAGAGAGAGAGAGAGAGAGAGAGAGAGAGAGAGAGAGAGAGAGAGAGAGAGAGAGAGAGAGAGAGAGAGAGAGAGAGAGAGAGAGAGAGAGAGAGAGAGAGAGAGAGAGAGAGAGAGAGAGAGAGAGAGAGAGAGAGAGAGAGAGAGAGAGAGAGAGAGAGAGAGAGAGAGAGAGAGAGAGAGAGAGAGAGAGAGAGAGAGAGAGAGAGAGAGAGAGAGAGAGAGAGAGAGAGAGAGAGAGAGAGAGAGAGAGAGAGAGAGAGAGAGAGAGAGAGAGAGAGAGAGAGAGAGAGAGAGAGAGAGAGAGAGAGAGAGAGAGAGAGAGAGAGAGAGAGAGAGAGAGAGAGAGAGAGAGAGAGAGAGAGAGAGAGAGAGAGAGAGAGAGAGAGAGAGAGAGAGAGAGAGAGAGAGAGAGAGAGAGAGAGAGAGAGAGAGAGAGAGAGAGAGAGAGAGAGAGAGAGAGAGAGAGAGAGAGAGAGAGAGAGAGAGAGAGAGAGAGAGAGAGAGAGAGAGAGAGAGAGAGAGAGAGAGAGAGAGAGAGAGAGAGAGAGAGAGAGAGAGAGAGAGAGAGAGAGAGAGAGAGAGAGAGAGAGAGAGAGAGAGAGAGAGAGAGAGAGAGAGAGAGAGAGAGAGAGAGAGAGAGAGAGAGAGAGAGAGAGAGAGAGAGAGAGAGAGAGAGAGAGAGAGAGAGAGAGAGAGAGAGAGAGAGAGAGAGAGAGAGAGAGAGAGAGAGAGAGAGAGAGAGAGAGAGAGAGAGAGAGAGAGAGAGAGAGAGAGAGAGAGAGAGAGAGAGAGAGAGAGAGAGAGAGAGAGAGAGAGAGAGAGAGAGAGAGAGAGAGAGAGAGAGAGAGAGAGAGAGAGAGAGAGAGAGAGAGAGAGAGAGAGAGAGAGAGAGAGAGAGAGAGAGAGAGAGAGAGAGAGAGAGAGAGAGAGAGAGAGAGAGAGAGAGAGAGAGAGAGAGAGAGAGAGAGAGAGAGAGAGAGAGAGAGAGAGAGAGAGAGAGAGAGAGAGAGAGAGAGAGAGAGAGAGAGAGAGAGAGAGAGAGAGAGAGAGAGAGAGAGAGAGAGAGAGAGAGAGAGAGAGAGAGAGAGAGAGAGAGAGAGAGAGAGAGAGAGAGAGAGAGAGAGAGAGAGAGAGAGAGAGAGAGAGAGAGAGAGAGAGAGAGAGAGAGAGAGAGAGAGAGAGAGAGAGAGAGAGAGAGAGAGAGAGAGAGAGAGAGAGAGAGAGAGAGAGAGAGAGAGAGAGAGAGAGAGAGAGAGAGAGAGAGAGAGAGAGAGAGAGAGAGAGAGAGAGAGAGAGAGAGAGAGAGAGAGAGAGAGAGAGAGAGAGAGAGAGAGAGAGAGAGAGAGAGAGAGAGAGAGAGAGAGAGAGAGAGAGAGAGAGAGAGAGAGAGAGAGAGAGAGAGAGAGAGAGAGAGAGAGAGAGAGAGAGAGAGAGAGAGAGAGAGAGAGAGAGAGAGAGAGAGAGAGAGAGAGAGAGAGAGAGAGAGAGAGAGAGAGAGAGAGAGAGAGAGAGAGAGAGAGAGAGAGAGAGAGAGAGAGAGAGAGAGAGAGAGAGAGAGAGAGAGAGAGAGAGAGAGAGAGAGAGAGAGAGAGAGAGAGAGAGAGAGAGAGAGAGAGAGAGAGAGAGAGAGAGAGAGAGAGAGAGAGAGAGAGAGAGAGAGAGAGAGAGAGAGAGAGAGAGAGAGAGAGAGAGAGAGAGAGAGAGAGAGAGAGAGAGAGAGAGAGAGAGAGAGAGAGAGAGAGAGAGAGAGAGAGAGAGAGAGAGAGAGAGAGAGAGAGAGAGAGAGAGAGAGAGAGAGAGAGAGAGAGAGAGAGAGAGAGAGAGAGAGAGAGAGAGAGAGAGAGAGAGAGAGAGAGAGAGAGAGAGAGAGAGAGAGAGAGAGAGAGAGAGAGAGAGAGAGAGAGAGAGAGAGAGAGAGAGAGAGAGAGAGAGAGAGAGAGAGAGAGAGAGAGAGAGAGAGAGAGAGAGAGAGAGAGAGAGAGAGAGAGAGAGAGAGAGAGAGAGAGAGAGAGAGAGAGAGAGAGAGAGAGAGAGAGAGAGAGAGAGAGAGAGAGAGAGAGAGAGAGAGAGAGAGAGAGAGAGAGAGAGAGAGAGAGAGAGAGAGAGAGAGAGAGAGAGAGAGAGAGAGAGAGAGAGAGAGAGAGAGAGAGAGAGAGAGAGAGAGAGAGAGAGAGAGAGAGAGAGAGAGAGAGAGAGAGAGAGAGAGAGAGAGAGAGAGAGAGAGAGAGAGAGAGAGAGAGAGAGAGAGAGAGAGAGAGAGAGAGAGAGAGAGAGAGAGAGAGAGAGAGAGAGAGAGAGAGAGAGAGAGAGAGAGAGAGAGAGAGAGAGAGAGAGAGAGAGAGAGAGAGAGAGAGAGAGAGAGAGAGAGAGAGAGAGAGAGAGAGAGAGAGAGAGAGAGAGAGAGAGAGAGAGAGAGAGAGAGAGAGAGAGAGAGAGAGAGAGAGAGAGAGAGAGAGAGAGAGAGAGAGAGAGAGAGAGAGAGAGAGAGAGAGAGAGAGAGAGAGAGAGAGAGAGAGAGAGAGAGAGAGAGAGAGAGAGAGAGAGAGAGAGAGAGAGAGAGAGAGAGAGAGAGAAAGAGAGAGAGAGAGAGACAAATGTAACGTTATGAAGAACAATGTTGATACTGATTTTGTAAAGAGATGTATATGGTCATAATATTGACACTTTAGAGAGTCATGCGTTTATGGAGCGCCGAAATAAATTAGTACGTGACAATGTAATACTAAAGAGAGCAACGCACGGGATAACGATGCGTAATAATACGGTTATTTGACGGTACAGAGCCACATTGAACGCCCATACTGAAGATACAAATGAAAACCATTGAAAACGAAAAATGTATTGTCACTAGTCTCATTGTTAACCAGGCATGTCACTAGTTTTTTCTAGAAAAGTACAGACATTATTACGAAACTGTTCAGTAATCAGACAGCAATTTATCAACAATTGACGTCATTAATGTCCTATACTGTTTTAGAGGACACTCTTAATTATCTTTTATTTGCCGTTGAATTATAGAACAGTCGTAAATCATACTAGAAAGAAGCCTGGCATTTGCAGGAACAATCGGTAGATATCACTCCTTTGCCATAAGCGTTGATACCAAATGGGACGGTAATGTTTTCAAGCATTCACAATACTTGCAATAGTTTGGTCGCTAAGAAAGTGGCTATCCAGATTTCACAAACAAAACATTTAGCGAGCGCATAGAAAATACAATTTACAGAAATTTCCTCGATAAATACTAACATTAGCACGTTATTCCAGAGGGCGACATCAACTTCCTGATGCATATGGCGCTTGAAAAGGTTGCCTTCTTGCCATTCGGCTACCTAATCGACCAGTGGCGCTGGAGCGTGTTTCGGGGCGAGACCACGCCAAGCAACTACAATAAGGCCTGGTGGGATCTTAGGTAACTATGGATACCATTTTCACCTCTTATAAGTGCCATATTAATTATAATCGACATCATTCATAAATTGTTATAAAATAGTATGAAGTTAGTTTTTTTGCTTACTTTATTTCATTTTCAGACGTACATGTGTAGTTAAACTGCACGTAAATCAGTTCTTTGACACAGTTTGAAACATAATCTGGTTTGCATGCTTTCCTTGAACATTTAAAAAGTTTACAAATAACAAGTCAAATCACTTTAATATCAAAGTAATAGTATAAACGTTATAAGCATAATACTATGGATGATATCAGTATTGTTGCAGATGTAAATACCAGGGCATTTCGCCACCAGTAGCTCGGTCTGAGCAGGATTTTGACCCTGGGGCAAAGTTCTACATTCCCGAAAACACGCCTTATATAAGGTAATAGTTGTACTTGAAATAAATGTGTTTCTTGGTTTCGTATAATGAAGCAGAATGCACCATATTTTTTTGTTAATTTCAAAATGTTCTTATGTCAATCCATCTAAAGAGTATAATGCCGCAGCAAGCGAGCTAAGTTTGTGTTGGTAAGAGTGTCGGTAGTTGAAGACGTCTCTTAAATAATAATACAAATGTTCTGCAAGCACATTTTCCAAACCACGATTCAACGCTGTTTACGATAAGTCTTAAATAGACTTACCCCGGACTGAAAAACCCATCCATTTGTGCTTAGTTAAACGCTTTGTTGATATATTAAGATACACGAACACACAGTTTCACATAGTGTAAGTTGACTCTAACGGGTAAAAAAAAACTCAATCGAATTTTGACAAAACGTTACGGCGTCTTGTTACGCAATTAGAAACCAATTTGCATTTCATAATCGTGCACAACTACTATCTCCTCATAAATACAACTTTCAGTGTATATTTACGACCTTCTAAACATTCATCGTAAGAAGATCAATATTTACCCATGATTTCTTAGACTTAAATACAAACAAAACATACGTTGACTTTAAAACGGCTGAATGCCGTTTTTATAATTGCTGATTTTATTGATTTTATTATATATCGGACGCATTAAGAGAAAATCAATATCAAATTTAAAAGGTCAATTTAAGAGGCAGTTTACAATAAATAAAACAAAATTACAAATTAAGAATATGTTGGTGTATGAAGTCCGAGATGGGTCACTTTAATGAACGGTACATTAATCTCTCCACAGTTACTTCGTGAGTTTCGTTCTGCAGTTCCAGTGGCACCAGGCGCTCTGTGAGGTCATGAAAAACACGCGCCCTCTCCACCGCTGCGACATCTACAGAAACAAGATCGCGGGCGACAGACTCAAGTGAGCAATGGTATTAAGACCAAATACGCGGGTAAGATATTAAACTTGCGTCTGGAGAACTGCCGAATGGGGACCAGGAAACCATGTCAACAGATCAGTTGCGATCCACTTTTGATACGCAAAATAATCTGTTTCGATCATGGGCTAACGAGTCGTAAATCCAGAATTGTTAATAGCTTTTTCGTACTCAACATGTACAATTTTTGAGTATTATAAAAACCGTCCATGCATTTACAGAGCCATGCTACAGATGGGGGCCTCTGAACAGTGGGGTGAGGCGTTGTTAAAACTGACGAAGGGGACGATTGGAGAGACCAGGAAGCTCAGTGCGGCCCCTATTCTTGCGTACTTTAAGCCGTTACAGGTATAGATGCCATGTCTGAAATACAATATCTTATGATGAGAACACACTTTGTGTGGCCCAAAATGTTAATATATATTACCTCAGATTATCATAATCTTATTACTGCCAAAAAAAAATACTTTACTGTCAATAGTGATACATCGACCATCTCCAGAATTTTCCGTGAATAGATGCAATAAGTTGTCCATTGAACAATGATAACTGTGTCGTATCGATTAAATTTATAATGTTTCTCTAATACAAATTTGTAAATTATGTGTGACAAACAGACACTTCAGGCAATTTAAAGGCATATGTGGTGTATACGCTTTAGTTTTAATATGCAATCCGCTCTTACAGGATTGGTTAACAGCAGAAAACCAAAAAGCCAAAGAGACAACGACATGGGACAAGGAAAACTGCCCATCTGGTTCCTTTGTTACCGTTCTCAGCGGCGCTCCCTCCTCGACCGCCACCGGCTCCCTGCCCATATTGCTCGCGGCGTGCATCGCTGTATCCCTCACACTGGTCGACGATATTAGACACAAATAATACGCGTTCTTTGAAACGCTAATAATAGTGTTGAGTTTTAAGATCTGGCTCCATTCCGTTCTTTAATTCTCTTTGAATGCCTGAGTGATATTTAAATGTGGATAATGAGGCTACTTCAATTGGTAATAAGGTAATAAGGCGTCTGTTTTTACTAAAATTAATAGCTATCTCTCATTTCCTGGTATAGTCGAGTCAAATAATCAGAATATGCATTTACAACAATATATCACTGTATTTAACGTCGTTGTTGACTGATGAATTTGGAAACCTACTAATAGATTCAATAATTAATTTACACTTTGTGCAGGCTTCTCTGTAACAAGAACGGAACGATTGGCCATGATATGCTATTTGCGACATATTCAAATGGTGTATCGTGTTTTCTGTAAACTGAGATAATAGAAGAAATCGTCACTTAAAAGCTAGATGAAGCTATCTTTTCTTATATGATAGCGACGCCTTCTAGCTTTCAGCTGACAAAATGTAAACATGTTTCTTATATTTTTTCATACAGATAGCCTTTATTTTTTAAATGATATCTATGCAAATTCACAGAAAATGTATACAGGATACCTTTGCAAATTAACATGTCTATATGGTATATAATAATATGCAAATGCATTGGTTAAACCTTAAATAGATAAGGTCAAATAGTCCAAAAGTATAACCGCGTGTCCGGTTCCTGATCGATCCTTTACTTGTGCTTCCAGTCCAATATATTTTTTGTTAAATACAAGTATTTTCAGCAACATGGGCATTGATTTTAAACAGTTTTATAAATTGTATTTCACTTTTTAAAGGCAGTTTAATTACAAATGTTTATATCAGTTCGGGATAAAGTTTTAACAATCTGTTACCTACTAGTCTTTACCTGGGCAGGAGACCGGAAACCGGGAATAGGTTTATTTGTCCTAACCAAAACAACTACATATTGTTGTGTTAGTGGCTTAATTAATAAAGGATGTCAATAATAAGAAACTATTCGTGTAAATGGATTTAATCAATAAATAACAAATTTAATATAATACCAACTTTGATTAATAATATATTTCTTTGAACTCTGTGCACCACATGTTTCCATGTGTATTTTGTTGCACATTTATTTTTCTCATGTTATGTCGTAGGTGTTTGTGTTTTGGCGTGACGATTAGTTTTATATATATTGTGTTACCTTTTTTCTATTCTTCTGAGAAGGGACCGTAGAATAAGCATGTGTCGAATGGAATTCGCGCGGATTCAAGATATTGTCAATGCACGTTTAATTGGTATTTATCGAAATGTTGGCAACCTGTAAAACTATATAATATGACAAACTATTGAACAACCAACGCAAACTCGCTTGACATTGCTGTTATTTGAATTGTTTATGCTTCATACTGTTTTGTTACAATAGTGGACACAGCTATTACTACACAATGTTTCGCGACCTCTTGCACGAAAAAGTCAAAAGACGCACAACAATTGTCCTGAAACACATTGTAATGATGGACATCATTGGTTTTCAATATGGCGTATGTTCTTCTTCCGGTCATGCGCAAGAGCAACTGTCCTTAAGATTTGAACACATTTATGTTCGTTTTTTAAAACACAAGACCATTGTGTCGAAACATGTTTTGCACATGCAGTATATAAATTATATATTTAGAAACAATATTCAGTACTAATTATACAAAACTGTCAAGTTGATTTGTTAAAAGTGTTATTTTGTAATATGTTTGTTTTAAAAATGAAAATGAATTGTTATTGCAGTATCACGAAATAAAGGCCTATTTTTTATTTGTTTAAACACTATTTATTTAGTTCATTGAAAGTACGTATAAGCAATACAATACAAACATACATACTATTTTTAACAATATACTAGGCAGGTTGAAATTGCAGTATTGCTTAACAAAAAGGCTGTACAAACCATTTGACAGAATTGAAAAAAAGCTGAAGGCTTATGCTTTGTCTCTCTTCTGTTTTGTTTATTGATTACGAGTCTGCAATAAGAAGGGTAGCGAGATTTGATCTCGGGGTTTTCTATGCATATGTGTTGAACAATAAAGCCATTACTATATGTCTCCGTTTGTCTGCTCGTCAAGGTAATAATGTTGTTCATAAGAGAGGCAATACTTTCGAAATATAAACAAGTCAACATAAGTAAGAACTAGTTTAAAACTGAAGCTACTGTTTAAATAGCATAAATACCATGACTTACTAAAGCACAACTGTTGAATAAATACAGATTTTCAACCACACTCGACTGATAATATTTGGGAAATATTTAAGGTATGACAACAGAAACATTGCTTTAATGCTCCTAAATGTCTGTCAGTATGGAATGGTGGCCTTCTCCGAACCCGCAAACACGCCTGAACAAAAAGGCGAAATTGACCACCGTCGTTGAGAGTGGTACACTGGAGTCACAATGATTTTTGGTTGATACATTAGATTGTCCGTTAGATTATTTGTTGGTTGGATGGTATATAAGCATTTCATCTTCTTTGGATTATTTCTTCAATTTGTGTTCGATTTACACGAAGCGTCATAATAACTAGAAAGACTAGTGCGCGGCGGTGTTCAAGATACAATTAAACCAGCCCACTTGCGTCCATCTTGATGAAAAGTTTGTATGTAGAATTAAATCTTTTTTTGTAAATGTACATGAAGCTTGTTTTACATCGAATGTTTAAATAAAGATTTTTAGAAATGCGATAGACCAAGTTCAAACTAAAACGCTAAAACACAAAATACTTTAAATTTATTAACAACAATCAATAATTTTACTTAATCTGGGTAATATCACATAATATCGCTAAATAGATTCACAGGCTTGCAGTTTTAAAGCTTTTTATATAAAAAAAAATGTTTTTGTCAGCAAAGAAGTGCATACACGAGGCACTTGTAGCATATTGTTTTGCAGTCTGGGCAGGAGCTACAATGTCCGCTATGAAGAAGTCTCGTTATCGGACAGGGTAGCTACAGACAAGACTGCTCAAACGCTGGCCGCCTATGGCATACGACCCATTTTTGCATGATACGGCTCGAAGTACGTTATGGGTCATGGACGCGACACATCTTCTGTTTTAATCAATATTAATCGCATAAACCGTTTAGGCGTTGAACAGAAATTGAAGCATTAATGATAGGTTAGCATATGACAACTTAGATTTTACGGTTGTACTTGTTAATATGTTATTTCAGGTTTTGCAATTAAAGCGACACTAAAAATATATTTTAATACATGTGCGCAGTTCAAACATTTGCAAGATTTTCACCGAAATCACTTTCTTCTTTACCATCAAGTTTACGATTTGTACGAGAACGACATACATGTACTTGATATTGACATCCCTCATAAAAGAAGTGAATTGCAAGACGATTTGCAAGTTTTTGTCGGCGCCGACTTCGGACTGCCGATGCAGTATTTCTCAGATATTCCATGTGTCACACTTATCGCTCACGCTATAGATGTTCTACTCCACAGGCACCTCGCACTGAACAAGCGCACATCACAGATTTACAGCACATTCAAAAAACGTAATGCACGTAAAACACACAAATATGTGAATTGCCCAGTCTAGCCATTAATTTAACTCTTATCACATTTCGAACTGCATATGTTTACAAAATTCCATGTACAGTTGTCCAGATAAAAGCAACTTTTGTCTTACTCCACAGACTGTATTAACCACAATACATGCGAATAAATGGGTATCACGTTGCTGGTTTTTACCAAGAGCTGAAGAAAATATGTCCGATCGCCACGGTAGCTATGTTTGTTGTGTTGTTGTTGGATTGTTAGCTGTTTTCAACAGCATTTCAGTCATATGAAGGCGGTCAGTTTACTTATTAACAATCCAGTTTCGAACTTGTTGGAGATATGTGTGGGACAAATGTTGGCATATTAATTTTGGTGACGAAAACTTGACGGACATTTCTTTCAGCAGAAAGCAGCCATTTTCGAACTCGAGATATTACAACAACATGTTTGCTGAACAAGTAGCGACATTAGTGTGACTTCTTGAGTGTTTTTCTATTTACACAACACTTGTTTTAAGCCCCTATAACACTCAAAATCAACGACTTTTTCGTAACATGTTTCATAAAATAAAGTTACCCCATAACACAAATCAGTGTTCCTTATAGCAATAGCCAACATTTCAACGCTAGATGTGGCCTGGTAATATAGATTTAACACGATACAAAATGCCCTGTTTTATTTTTGTGTGGTATAATATATTCAAAACATGTTCATGTACCAAATTATTGTTCGTGTGTCGTATGAATTGATATCGTTGCGGGAAATTAAAATGAAAAATATTGTGCCACAAAAAAGAGCATTTTGTATCGTGTTAAATCTATGTTACCAGACCACATCTAGCGTTGAAATTTTGGCTATTGCTATAAGGAACACTGATTCTGTATGGGGTTACTTTATTTTATGAAACATTTTACGAAATATTCGTTGATTTTGAGTGTTAGAGGGTCTTTAATTTTTACATCGAATGTTTAATACAGTTTTGTCGAATGGCGATAGATTTAGTTCGAACTAAAACGCTGCATTTTGCTACATATAATATGTTTGATTAATTGCATCAATTAATAATATAACTAAATATGGTAAATAGCCACATACTTTCGCTTAGTGGAGTCAGAGATTTGTAGCTCTATAGCAATTTACAAAAATAAAATGTTTCCGTCAGAAATGAAATCCTATACAAAAGGCACTTATAGAAAATCTGTTTTTGCGGTCTTGTAAGAAGCTCTCATTTCCGCTATGAATTATCGCAAGGTTTCGTGGTCTCATTAGCGGACAGGGTAGCTCCAGACCAGACTGCGCAAACGCTGGTCGCATATGTCATAAGACCCATTTTCGCATGACGCGGCTAAAATTAAGTATGAGTCATGGACGCGACACATCTTATGATTATAATCAATAAAAGTATTTAAAAAAAAAAAAACGTTTAAGGCATTATAAAGAAATGAAAGCATTTATGATAGCCTTACATTTGACCACTTAGATTTTACGATTGAACTTACGTTACGTCTGGTTTTGCAATTAAATATAGCCTGCGGGTGCGGAAAAAATATTTATTATCCATGTGCGATGTTCAGAAACGAGCAAGATTTTCACCAAAATCTGTCTGAAAGCTTGACTCGCAACGTTCACTTCCTCCTACTATCGTGGACATAAACATTCATTTTACTGAATATAATTGTTACAGCGCGTTTAGATTTTACAGACATAAATGTCAGAGATCTTAACTGAAGTGCGACCAGAACTGGCTTTTCTACATTGAAACAAAAATGCCACAAACTAATATTAAAGCATTATAGAAACAAGTGATGTGTTTGTGAAACACTATGTCCCCTTTTAAGCGATTTTGATTCATATATTTCACCTTTGACCTTGAAGGATGACATTGACCTTGACCTTTCACCACCCAAAATGTGCAGCTCCATGAGATACACATGCATGCCAAATATCAAGTTGCTATCTTCGATATTGCAAACGATATGGCAAATGTAAAAGTTTGTGCAAACAAACCAACAAACAAACCAAAAAACAAACAGACAGGGCAAAAACAATATGTCCCCCAGTATAGACTGGCGGACATAAAAAGAACAGAGATTAGAGGTAAAGAGGAAAGATAGTATTTCAGGCCAGTGATGTCAACACATAATTCATTAAGTGATTTCTCTCATGATGTATATAATGCGTGTGATGGATAACTGTATAAGTAGTCGTATAAAGATAATGTTCGAGTATTTTATCAAAGGCATCCGTTTGCGGGGTTGGTTTTCCAAGAAATTTGACCAGATCAATTAAAGTATTTATTTCGTTCTTTGATTATGATCTAAGCCAGTCAGGTGTACTGTTTGTAATCTCCACAAACGAATTTGCTTTCCGGGAAATTTCTTTCCTTTATGTGCCCAAAGAGCATTTAAGCTCCTTGACTATGTGTTATTCATTTAAATATAACTATCATCATTTAGTTCGAAAGGCAACTACTGATCCCTATTCATGTTCTCGGATTTGTGCTCTTTATTCACGTACTCACTAGTTGAGAAACTGCCTATATATACCTGTACATACGACACATTCTCGACAAGGAGCCCTGTCTGGAATGTGTTGAGGTTTAGTTCCTTTAGAAAACAAAAGGATGAATGACACAGGAAACTTGTCGATGAGCAATGACATCCAACAGCAGGTTACGACTCTATACAATGTCCTCACAGTTCTATATATTCCACTGGTAGCGTCGTCAATATTCGGAAACGTGTTAATTCTTGTGGTGGTTGCAAGGAACCAAATCACTACAACAAGTGTTTTATTTGGAATAATGGCAGGTATAGATTTGTATGTGACTAGTATTGGGCCGCTATTCAGAATATTGGATTGGTTCATGTTTAAAGGAGTTCTAATTTTCTCGATGTCTGCATTTTCTGTCTTGTGTTTGGAGTATATAATTCAAACATCAAGAAGTGGGTCGATGTGGACTTTGGTTGTCATAACAACAAAGAGACTCTTGAGTATAACGATGCCGTTGGAAATAAAACAGGTGCTCACGGTGCGAAGGGTAATAGTTGCAGAAATCATTACTTCTATCGCTGTTGCAGTAATTCAAGTTCTGCGAATGTTTGTCGCAGTCAAAGCCGAGAAGTTTCAATGCAATTGGTATTTAGTCCTGCAAAGCGAGGCTTGGCATCAGATGTTTTAATTTCGGACTGGGTATTTTTGTTAGGAATACCATTCTGTATCATAATATTGGCTAGTTTTGTTATATTGATCAAACTGCAGTCATCATTTGGACGGAAACACTCGAAAGCAAGTAGATTACTCTCGGTGACGACTAATCTTCTTATGGCAAACGAAACATTTCTTCTAACAAATATTCCCTATAAATTAACCAGTTTATTATTTGTGGAAGATACCTGGTCTTTAAACTCCATTCAAATACTCACCATCAGTGAGGCCTCTATATATCTTATGTATCTGATACACGCCTTAAATTTTTACGTGTACATACTCAGTGGACAGAAGTTTCGAGAGGACATGAAAACACTGTTCCTAATCATGAAACTACACCGGTAAAGAGACAATATCTTTCATCCGCATCAGTGACATATACAATGAATATGTTGTTCGTACTTGTTGTCACTGCTTTTCATTGTATGTGTCATATGTATTTTGTACTTTCGTCTATTGTATAACGTTCTCAAGCATATCTGTGTCATGTTCTAAAATGTTTAGTCACAAGGGTTATGACATATTTATTTAAACTTAAGCTCATCGTCAAACGAACATACCACGGAAAGAAACACGGCATGAGAAATGTAAGATTTCAATATTCATTTATTCCCGATATTAATATTGAGATGTAAATAAACACATATAAGTGAGAATGTTACATTACGTTAACAAAGCAGTCCGTTAGTACTATAGTTTAATAATTGGTAAAAACATGAAAAGTCTTAAATTTTCGAGTGTAAATTTTAACTGCAAAGTAATATTATATAAATGTTACTTTCTAAGTATAAAACAAACTTTAAGAAGAGAACATTACGTAAAAGACACAATTTTTAGTTTGCCACAATATGGCAATATAAGCGAAAACTTGATGATAAACACCAAAATTGAGTTATCGTTTTTCCCATATTCTTAAATGTTAGTTTAATTTACACAAAAATATGCTTCAAATGTTTGTGAAAACGTTCTCTTTTCACAAACCAAAAGTGAAGCTTTCATGATAATACCAATGTAATGTGCTCCGGGTACATTATTCATAGTATAATGCACTTGAGTAATAAATAAGTTGTGTTTGGTACATGTTGACATAGTTACCATATTTCTAGTTCAAGTGTAATGTAGTAACATGCATATGTTAAAGATTGTGTGAACTTAAAAGTAGATGTTTTAAATGTCGGATGGTAAAATGCCCCACTTCTATCCCTTTTCACTCTGCTTATGGCATGAATGTGTTATCGTTTGTAAAAGGGATTGTCAAAAATAGTTTATGAACATGTACTTGTAGTATATGGCCATTTTAAACTGTTAATTACATGAACAATTTCGTATGTGAAATAGGAGAGGAAATACAGAGAGTTTCTAATATGCGTAAACTGCTAAAGAAAGCATTGATATCTTTCAGTTTAGAATAACTTCAGAAGCTCGGAATTGAGTAACACTGAACAAAACGTATCTTGTATATGTATAGTACTAGTACATTGTTTGCTAGTTATCAATAAAACGTTTTATATCAATCGCTATTGTAGATTTTTTGAACGTGGTGAATTGGTGATGATTAAAATTGTAACCATAGTCGCTTGCTTAGTCGTAGACGTAATTCTTTGTTGTCGCTTATATTGGGGTTGATAGAAATGATTGTGTTATCTATAATTTTATGTGAATTACCTCATATTGTATACGCTTTTTATATTTATAACATTGCGTTTTATTTTCACTGATCGACAATGCTTTTTAAATAAGGTAAAACAAAATATGCCAAATGATAAACAGACCGAAACAAACATAATATATGTTAAAGCCAGCCATTTTAAACTCTTTTACAACTGACTGCATGTACAATTTTAACATATTCGTTATAAAAGTAAAGTGTTGGCTATTGTTATATCTGGAAATACGCTTTGTTGTTATTAAATATTATGTATGAGCTTTATTAAAAACAAGTATATATATTCGTTCTTTTATTGTTTAACCTTAATGTTTCCATGACCCGCGTTTTCTAGACACACAGAAGTAGAAGCAGTTCCGGGAATTCAAAGAAATTCAGTAACATTCACGTGTTTACACGCGCGTTCTATCAGATTTTAAACAAACACATTGCTTCAATATGCAGCGCAGTAAAACGACTTAGTTTTACCATTGTAATATTTTTTTTTCACAAAAATATTCACGTTTGGTTATTTGGGCATTTGTTAAGCATTTTTATTAGCATACATAGAGAATAATAGGTTGGTGACGTTGATGGAGAATGGTTATCTGGCAAGGCGGAGGAATTAATCGGATGAGCCGAAGGCAAACCCGATAAGATCTTCCGACGCGCCATATAACCATTCTCCATCCACGTCACCAACCTATTATTATATTTATCATGTCACATTTACAACATTTTGAATAATACCTTTAACACATTTTATCAAAGACAAATGGTGTATTGACATAACAAAATAATTATTCTGGTCGTGCCTCCTACATGTACGCAACATTCCTAACGACTGAATAACTACCGATTGTGTCACGTAATAATTAGTTCCAAATTAAACCGTTCCTTTTAATACTTTCCTTTTGAAAATATGAGAAGAAATTAAAAACGAATCGAGAATGTGATATTTTTATCGTAAGAATCGAAAACATATGCAACAGCAAAACAAAAACTCTATTTTATTTGAACATTCAATTGAACAAAATGGTGTGCACATTCAGTGTAAGTCTATACTGTACGGATATAAATGAAATTGAGCCACAAATAAAAAAAATAATCGGAAATAATTATAATTAAACGCAGCACATTATTTGGATAATTAAAATATCGATTGCAGCTGAAACTGTGCTGTAGAATAGATTAATGCTATAATTTAAGCTTTGACAGGATTCACAAAAAAACTAAATTTAGTATAAACGACACGCTTACCTTAATGGCAACTTTAATCCAATGCTAATAACAATGAAGTTACAACGATATACACTTCCAGTGTCTGTTCTTAAGGTTTATTGCATGATAAACACACAATCCGAAATACGTTTTGAATTCGTTCGATGCTTTAAACAAATAGTTTACTGTTAAAAAACCACTACGTCCATATTGTTGTCCCAAAATGTTTCGTCACCGAAATGACGTCACACGAGATACGTCATAAATTGCGTAATCAAGTGATGAAAATCAAATACGGAAAGCTGGTTCAGTAATATATTTTAAAGAAGAAACAAATTGTGTATTTTTTATTAATAAAAAAAGTATTCCGTCACCGGAGAGCGACTGACGGATATTCGAGGTCACGTGGTCAACTAGCCTAATAACTTTTGGGTTATTAGGTTACCTGGTTATCAGGCTGATTTTAAGGCATGTGACAGGATAATATCTGTTCTGTGTAAATAAAATCTATGACGTCACTTTGATTATTGACTTAATGTTTATGAATGAAGCCGACGTCATTGTTAATTGTTTTCGGAAACTCATGTTTGTATGAGTTTTGAGGAAAAAAGGCAGAGTAAAGAAAAAGTTATAATTTAAGACAAAAAAATTGTATTTACGTATGGTAGAATCGAAATAATTCACTGCTACGTATTGGTTATTGCGATACCAATCAACGGTTTGTCGTTCCGATTCTTGTTATCAAACCACTTAGCCTATCGCCCTCTTGATTAAATTTGATGCGCATCGGAACTCAAAACCGTTGGTAATATCGCAATAACCAACACTTAGCCGTCGATTATTTACTTTAAGCATATTTTATTTTCGTAATGAAATGCATATACAAATGTCGTATATTCATAATTATTACAATTGTATATCGAAAACTTTCATTTGAGATAAGTGTAGGACTTAAAGCTCTATATACTTTTGTGTTGTCTTTCTCAGTCTGTGTGATTATTTACATGTTTGTGGCGATGGCAAGATTTTTACTAGCCAGGAGTACAGCTCAAACAAGAAAGGAAATATGCTTGAGTAGCAAATGAAAGAAGAAAAATATAAATAAAACTACTCGGAAAGAAGGGCCGAATGTGTTATGAGTTATGGCTCCTTCAATTCCCGCGGCGATGAAATTTTTCTTACAAAGAAACTTGAGTACAAAGTACATTCTTTTATGATGATGACTAAAGAAACCTTATTCTGCTTGATATTTTATTTCCGAAGATTAAATATTGTGTTTCGTTTTAGAATCGTTTTTTTTTTACCAGTCACTGTATTCTGAAATAATATATAACTCCTTACGCTTCCTATCCTACTGTTAGAGAGGCAACCTGTAACAAACATATTGTTATGCCTTTTACAAAACAGGAAAGTAATGAAAAATCAGAAATTAAAATATGTTATACTTTACGTATTGTAAAGCTCGAGAATAATATGTTAACGTCCTCTCGGAATGTCGCCTGACGCCTTGAGTTTGTCTCTGTCAGAACGATTTACGAAGCTTAATCCATATNCCCAAAGACATCAAGTACTGGTTCTAGTCCCAGGAAACGGACTCGAGAGCGTTAATATAAGCCCACGGCTTTCGATGCAATCGTGCTAAAATAAAACGGTTTAAACTAACACAATGTGAGTTTTTTTATTCGGTCTGACTTAACATAAAATGATGTCTTCAATTAGGGGTTAGGGGGCAAAATTACTTTCACTATAGACTCCATGATGAATACAGTTTACAACCTCAACTTTATTTAGGCGGGTGGGGAGGAGGGCATTACCTTTGGAAATTATGTGCATTTCTACACTTTATTTCCTCAAATCTTGAACATTTTAAAGTATCTTGGAGTGTGTCGCTCGGTTCGATTGTACCAGACACCTCCTCCCTTATCTGAAGACACGCTGGGTCATTTTGATTAAACGTCATGATTGCTGCATGAGCAATTCGCTTAGTGTGAAACAATATATCAAGATAAATATACAATATATGTTTTAATAGAGGCATTATGTGTTGTTTAAGAAATGTCTGTATAAAGGGGAAGATATTGTCGATATTTAATTTAATTCAAGCGACACTGCTTAAGATAGCGTTAATAATATAAACATCATTTAAGCCAACTATGAACTATTATGAAAAAGGACGGGGATTTTCCAAATAAATCTTAAATTCATGCAATCGCACGTGTTCATTATGGCAGATGTGGTAGAGCAGAGCATTGTTTCGAAAAAAAACGTTTAATTAATAATAATGTTTACACAATAGATGTATTGATTAACATCGGCAACATGCCGTACGCCGAATTATAAATGGTTATATTACTAATCTTTTTTGACAAAAAGTTAATTTACATATGCATCCGATCTGCTACAATATCACTATGGTTATCGATTTTGTTCACATAACGTTATGTATGGTATATTAGCTACCTTAAGGGTGGTTTTAGGTAATAAGAAATCCGCTAAGTTGACATCTATAAAATGCATCTTATAAAGGTATTTCTTGAGTTATTGTGTTTTCTTTTCTCTGGTGATATATGTGTTAACCATTTCTATATCTAAATTACGGTCAGAGGTCTCGCTTAAGATATATGAAATATTTACAACTCTTTACTTCGTATTGATCAGGTCACTTGCAAAATTAATAATAAACATAACTTAAACATGGTCCAACTTTATTTTAATTATTGACTTATGTCCAGTTTTGTAATATATACTAGCAGTAAACTTTGCAGACAGAGATATTATTTTTCAGAAGAATCGCTTCTGAACTAGACTGATATATTTTTATTAAACAAATATTATTTTCTAAAGAGAGAAGAGGTTATCATTCTTAATTGTATGTACGCAATATTTACTTTTATAATGAGAATGTGACATTGTTCGCAATTAAACCTGCAGTTCTAAATAATGAAAGTTTAGTAAGAGCGCATAGAATCAAATACCATTATATTCGCAATAACAGACAATTGATATCTTTAAATATCTCTTGCAAACCAATATTTGCGAAGGGATTAACGTACATGATGCACCAATAGCACTTAAGCAAGATGTTTATGTCTTTGTAGAAAATATGGCCGATTGTGTGTTGAATGTTTTGGAAATTATTGTGAGTTTTCAATTATTGAAAAGAAGTCTTCAAACCAGTAGTATTTTTTAACTACTTTTTTATCTAATTTACACAGAGCAAACAATAGTGTTTGTATGGGATTTTTTTTCCTTTTTAAATTGAATTTCTACACGAATTTATAATAAAATAGACATTGTAGAAATAAACATATTTGACAATCAAACCTTAACTAAATAAAAAGATTACATCTTGTTAAATAATTCCACCACATTTGAACCATATTTAATGATGCTGATACACTTTTATCTCGTATTGACCCTACTGGCGTATCATTTACGTCCAAAACCTTGATTTGTATCGGGTGCTAGTAGAGCACCAACACATCAGTTGAAATCTGACTTCCACTTTTTTATGATTCCTACGAAATTGGAAAACGTAAATCGAATACAGTACATTAAGTTCTTAAATAGCGACACATAAAATATAGAACAAACAAAACTGACTTGTTTAGATGAATGCGTTAAAGCATTTGTATTCAAACTGATATGTTCAGAAGTTTGGTCAATTTTAATGTTCAATGAACGAAGGTTCATATGTATTGGTTGTTGCAACTATTTACGTGGTATTTTGATATGATGGGTCGGGTACAAAACTGTAAGAATCCTAAACACTACTTTGACTTTGAAGAGACAAACTAACCATAAAGAGTTCACGAATTTATTAAATCTCTTGGATCAACGTTCCAGAAAATGCTAGCCACATACCACTTTCAAATATGTTCCTTGTTGTGTATGCACCATTCAAAAGCACCCACACGGTCTCATGACTGGTTAGCTTCACAGAGCAGGATGCCGAAGCACATGACGCGCCGCCTTTACTATATTGATATGAAGACACCTGCGGATCAGTTACTCCGTTCGTAGCGTTTTTTACCAACCAATACGAAATACCGCTATCGGTGTTGGAGCAGATTTGGGCAGTAAAGTAGTATATCCCGTCCACAGGAGCTGTGAAGCGCCCAGTGCTGGCATTATACGCATTTCCTTCGTTGAAGACCACAGTTGAAAACACATTGGCGTAAGATGGCATCTGATTGAATCCGTGAGCGTTGAATGCTACTACATGGCCTGTAAAAAAAAATAGATAGTGAATGTCCATGTTAAACTTATCTTTTTTCATAATGAGAAACTAAACAGTCACCACAGACACTACTCGTTTGATAGATAACATATCCAATGCAGTTGATAGAACAATTTGTTTTAATGAATGTACATGTTAAAGTTTGATTTCACAAATAAAGAAAAATTGATTCAAATAAATGAATAACAAAACATAACATACTTAAAATGCCACCTGATCAAATTTTTAGAAGTTAATACACGGCGCCGGTGTTGTAGCTGTTCATGAGAGCACAACTAATCAATAATGGCTGGAGGGACAAAACTTGTCACACGAACCATTATGATTGATACAACTCAGACGCCATGTTTTGTATTGTGTATGTTATGATATCGAATTAAAGAGTTCCTTTTACTTTTATTAAATAAATATTGTAACATCCAATATAAAATTGATGCAATATTGAGATCTTATCGCAATATATTGATTTACCTCGATTTCAACTATGAAGAAGGAAATCGCAAAACAAGAACGTTAACATATGTATTTTTAAATTCATTTTCCGACCGAACATTCGTATAGTTGTTACGTGGAATTCAATTTTCTGACAATAACGATTTCTTGCGCTACAGTTTTAGAAATGGCGTAAGGTTGTTTTGCGCAAATATGCGTTTTCTTATTATGGATATCCTTATATCAAATACTACAATTTAGTCAAATATGACCATTCCTGCAATTGTTGCAAACATAAATTATTCTGTGTTTGATTCCGACGCCAAGAATTAGATATGACAAATATGGATGATCGACCCTATTCTAAGGTAATTGTAGCGAAGTTTACGTCAAAGTTGAATGTCGCACGACTGATGCTTAATGTCAGTACAAACGTTTAATGTTGCATAACATCCTGATGCTATTTGTCGCATCTGTGATGCCTAATGTCAGTATTGTCGCAACATAAGCGATTGAATTGGAGTGTTTAAGTATAATTACTCATTTGCAAGATTTAAGATCTATGTGCTCTGCGAAACGTTTGACTTAATGCAAGGCAGTATTGTTAATACACAATTAATTGAAGAGTTTTAGTAATCCTTGAAATAACTTACGTAAAAATAATATTTGAGTTAAAGTAAAAAAAAAATGTTTCGTTAATTACTTATTGTTAATTGCTGATTTTCATTTGTCTTTCACAAAAGAAGTCGCTTAAATATTGTTATCTTCATACTTAGTTAAACAAAGGTCAGTGTTTGTGTGTATTTACCTCGTTTTAGCTAGGAATAGTAGTATTGATAAAATGACCGGTAACCGAAGATGGACGTTTTTTGTTTTGTTTTAAAGTTAACATTTTCTGATTTCTATAATAATTGTGCTTAAACAAATGATTTAAATCAATACACTGGTAAGATTCGAATATGTAACTACGATTATCAAAGCGAATAAACTTCCGTCATCACTCCCCGTTCTACCAACATACATACACATCGCTTTATGAATCAAGATATAAGCAAAATATTCTAATAAATCAACTAGATAAACAATCGAATGCATTTGTTAAAACATAATAACGGGTACTACATCGCGATCAGGCATTAAACAGTAAACCATTGAAATGACGATGGCAAGGTAGCACTTTGTTCGAATTATAGCATTATTTAAGCGGAGGAATGTTTTATTTTCAATCGTACATGGGGGACACAAATCAAGTATAAAATGTTATCTCTCAAAAGAATAGAATGTATTTTTAATACCAATCAAACTCAAACTCGAGTAGCCCAGTAGATATTTTTCATGATTTATTCATGTTCGTGAAGTGAGCGGTCACGCAGTTTTGCAGCAAGATGCTTTATTCTCGATGAATCGTTGAGGAACTCAAGTTACGGTACTTTAATATATTAATTCATGCATTGAGTCGTATTAAAGAGTTGTTATAAAGCAATTCGATAATTACCGTTGGTGCTTCGACATGTAGCGGCATAATAATATGGTGCGACATTTATAGTCAAAATGTTTTGCTTTGATTTCAACATTTAGCAGCAACTTCCGCGCAGAGATCTAACTGGTTCCGAGCACAGCTCTATCACAGAGCCGCCGTTTAACAGTACGTGATGGTGGTCGATTCAAATATGAGTTTTATTTAAACGATAAATTAATTTTATCTGTGTATTATCTGTCACATTTTCGACTGTAAAACCGATATAACAAGAGATGTGTTTGTCAGAAACACAATGCCGCCTACTGCGCCGCTTTGAAATAAATTTTCTATTTATCATTTTGCAGGAATAGAAATTATCTCCCTTTAAAGCTTGTTACTTCCCTAGGATATTGTTTTTTTACCTTTGACCTTCAAAGATGACCTTGACCTTGACCTTTTACCACTCAAAATGTGCAGCTCTATGAGATACACATGCATGCCAAATATAAAGTCGCTATCTTCAATATTGCAAAAATTATGGCCAATGTTAAAGTTTTCGGACGGACGCACATACTGACTGATAGGCAGATAGACAGACGGACTGACAGTTCAACTGCTATATGCAACCCTACCAGGGGCATAAAAANGGGGGGGGCATAAAAACTGAAATATGTAAAAGACAAACACGGATATGCATACAATAAGAAAAGGTTACAAACTGGAAATAATATCAGAACTGAATGGATCTTGCTTATGCATTCAGTTGTTATCGTTGGCACATGGGAAAACCACTTCGAGGTGTTTGATTAACGTCAGCCTCTCGACTCATACTGAGATCCATAATTATAAAACGTGTGCAAAGTGTACCAAGCAGCCGTACTCATACTTTCGATATTCACCTAGTTATAGCGATGCTTACCATATTTAAATCGTTCATTGTAGACAGGACGACAATGTTCCGTACACGATTTATCTTTATAATCAACAAGAGGTAGATATTTCAAAAATGATTGGTGTTATACAAGCGAAAATTATATCTAAGCAAAATAATGTCAAATATTTTAGATTTCGAATAACTTTATGATGTTTTGGTGAAGGTTTATTAGCGGTTTGTGTTTTATTTTCCTGATATGACTTGTGGCATACAGTTATTAATTTTCCTTATATGCAAAATACTATTGGGGAATTTAAACCCTATTTATTGTTGCCCGAATGGAAAGATTTGTGATTATTTCCTGTTTTATAATTGAAAGGGAGCTGTATTCGTTCATAAAAGAACTTGGAAAGCTTTTTGAGTACGCATTTCTTGAACCACTGATTTTGTAATGCAGACAATTGTAATCAGGGTGCAGTATCAACGGCATTTTAGGAGTTTACACACAGACTGGACAGAATTAAAACACACCGTTCAGAACTCTTTTTTTCGCAAGTATATCAAATTATAGAAGTACATTTGCAATAATCTTTTTCTTGCAGTTTGTTCCGATATCTTAAGATTAAAGAATAAATCCTTCAAAACGTCTGAAATCGGTGCAAAAATTTCACGTTGCGTGAATCATAGCCGTGTTCATAAATGCTGCATGCATCGACCTTTTGACCAAGAACACAGGCTTACTAAATAAAGTAAGTCTGATGATTTTAACATAGCAATAAGAATCATAAAAACTGTATGTTATGCACTAGTTGACATTCTTCAGAAAACTTGTTAAAAAAAGGTAGTTGCAAAAACGACACCACCACTTTACATCCATTAACGTTTAATTGTGAACCCTACAAAGTCACGTGATCCTGCACCCTGGACATGTAAACGTATACGTCACTTTTCACAGCTGGATAGCGCATACCCCTCCCCATCACACACACCCTTTCCCCTCTTATCATAGCTGTTACAAATGTAATTCTCACGAAATATATCTGAATTAACCTTAAATTGAGAACCAATAAAAAGTTAGTATTCGTTTAAAACCTAAATAGCAACATTTTGTGTGTCTTTGCATCAATTAAATAATCATTTTCATATGTAAATTGTATAACTACCATTTACGGTAGATACAGTTTGTAAAATGGTGTGTCATATTTCATTTTTGAAATTGTTAAAACATTTGCTTGCAATTGACCGTGAGAGGTTCAAGAAAAGTGTACACCAAGTTGTTTCGATTTTCTTTGTTCAAGAACTGCTGATACAAGGTATACCTAAAAATTGAAAAATTCAGCCCTTAAAATTGTAAACAAACAAGCTAATGAGTAAAAACGCCACAATTACTTGTTTAAAATGTTTTTCGATAGAACTACATGATTAACGCATTATTTAAATACAAAACTGTAGGCCATATTTGAAACACATAAATATTTGTTCCTAACTACGACCAACTCTCTGATCTAGCTCTATAGCCATTCATTTTATGCGGAGCTTGGTGATTGAACGGACGGATTAATTTAAGCTCAAAGTAATATATTTTACTTTCGTATAAACTTAATAACACTTTTTCACTCACACATTTACTTACATGGTGTGTTGACACACACAGCAGAATCTTTAAAGTCGCCCTCACAAGTCTTGCCGTAGGCGGAAGGACTAGGGTTGGTGCAGTTCCTGTGTCGCAACTTGAGACCCACTCCACATGTGACTGAACAGCCCTGCCACGAACCCCAACTCGTCCAGCCGCCATCTGAAGTTAACATGATAAAGTTTTTTATCTTTAATGGATAAAAGTAGTTGATTTTTACACAAGTCCAACTCATTCTGCATCATTGTGCATCATAATAACTCTGACATCGGCTACTTACTTCTGTTGGCGCATGGTTCTGTAAGACAAACGGAATTCTCGAAAGGATCTCCGATACAATTATCACCAAATCGGTTTGGCATGGGATTAGTGCATGTTCTTGACCTCTTTCTGAGCCCAACATCGCAGGATACTGAGCAGCCAGACCACGTGGTCCAATCTGCCCAGTTGCCGTGTACTTGTAAAAGAACATTTGTTACGAATAGATACCTGAGTTCAATAGTGTTTTCAGATAATGCATTTTTTAAACAAAATGTGTTTTAAATTGTTTTACAAAATACACTTATCGCATTTTAAAGTTATGAACTCAACATCGAATGTTTAACCAATACTAAATTGTAAACATGATGTCCGAAATAACAACAATCCCAATAATAATGCATTACACTCACATAAATGCATTTGCAGTATAATTTGTAATCAAATTACATCGTATTTGAATAGATTTTATGTCGATTATTATTGTTCTTTGGTCTTGTGTATTTCACGGGCATAGGTCTGATAAATGTGACGGGTTATTGTGTTAATTGTAAGACTTCCGTGTTATCTTACGGTGTTCACGGTCTTGAAAATCTGAAGCTACAGCGATACATTGCAACAAGTATCTGTCATAAACAAGAAGTTGCTTCGATACTCATCAATAACTGTTTTATTCATTTCAGTAATAAGTTACAACAAATGTATATGCCAAACTGTAGATCATTCTTCGTATAATGTTCAAATAAAGTCTGTAAGGTTACTACTGTAAGATTTTATTAATCGTTACCAAAACCTCGATAAACTATCAAATATCAAGCATTTATTTCACACTAAACACCCGTTCACTACTATAATTAATATCATATGGTCTACCCTTGATCTAGCTTTACAACCATTCACTATATGCGGAGCGCGGCTGCGTGGATTATCACAATAATGCTATCAATCCATTGATGTTAATTTATGGTTATCAAGTTCACTTACATGAAAGTACGAAGCAATTTAACACGAAAACAAATATATTTCAATTTTGTACATATTTTAGCGCACACGTTTATTTCCTGGGGTGTTGACACACACAGTGGAATTTCGATTGTAGTTCTTATAAATTTTCTAATACACTTTTTACTCGCATGCTATATTTGCACAAACTACAAATGCCTCAGAGTAAGAAGGTAATGATTGAAACTGGTTGATTGGTTCATATTTCCCACTAAATTTGCATTATAATACAATTAAAATCGGATACTTACTGACGCCGCAGGGTGCATTAGGACATACTGTATATTCACTAGGTTCACCGATGCAATAATCCCCAGACCGGTCTGGTGTAGGATTGGTGCACGTTCTTGACTTCATTCTTACTCCTACATCGCAAGTTACTGAGCACGTTGACCATGTCGACCAGTCTGACCAATTGCCATGTACTTGAAAAAGAACATATTTGACAACTAATTGTCTAGATGCCTTAATCGCACAATGTTTTTATTCCCCCGAATGTGGGCATCTATTGATTGCATTTCCGTCTGTCTGTCTGTCTGTCTGTCTGTCTGTCTGTCTGTCTGTCTGTCTGTCCGTCACACTTTTGCGTTTAGGTTTCGAAAAATGTGGAAACAAATGTGGACAAAACTTTTTTGGGGGGCATATGTCATCCTATGGTGAAAGGTCTTGTTTCAGATAATGTATCAATGTACAGTTTGGTTTTAATTGATCAACATAAGACAATAATCGCAAAACAACATTATCGTTATAAACTCAAACTTTAACCAACATTAAATTGTAAACATGAAGGAATTCATTCATTATGAAAAAACCAAATCTAAACAATGCTTCAGCATATGCATACCAGGACAAAGCTGGTTTTGACACATGCTTGACTCAACCGCTGGCCCGGTACAGTTGAGTCCACTATTGGAAGGGACCGGGTTCGAGCAGGTGCGTGTACGTTCCTGCGTTCCGTTGTCACACGTAACACTGCATGATGACCAGGCGCCCCAATCGGCCCAGTTTCCATCAACTGCAACGATAGTGTAGTACAATGGTCGTTTATTTCCTTAAAATATTAATATATATTCCAGCATGTCAATTATAAGATGAATATATCTCGTTATAAATACAATTTATACAAAAAAAACTTGTAGCTGTGTAGATCTATATAATTAAACAAATATTTTGTATGCCCCCGACATAGGCATATAGTGATTGCATTTCCACCTGTCCGTCTGTCTGTCTGTCTGAAAGTCCGACACACTTTGCGTTTAGGTTTTGATAAATATGGAAAAACACTTTGAGTCTAGGTTAAGAAAAATGTGGAAAAAGCGTTTTTCGGGGGCATATGTCATTCTATGGTGACAGGTCTTGTTTCTTATTAATATTGTATTTTGCCATTCAACATTCTTACCGAGCTGACAGAGTCCGCAGAACTTTGGACAAGTGGTTTTGGCGTGATGAACATCAGCACATACTTGGAAAATGGAGTTCATACGGGCGCAGTCCAGTGTTGCGTCGTCGATGCATGATGTTGCTGAAATAGCATGTTCATGTATTTGTTTATAAATTTATGGAAATTGATAAAACATGGGTTAACATTTGTTTTTCCGTACGATCAACCTTATGATGTTAATATTGTGGTTTTATATTCTGATGGTGGGCTTGAAAGACATATTTGAAATATCATTACTTGTATAATATTGCTAATACAATCTCTAAGGCAATATTTATCGAGTATTTATGTGTAAACATTGTCTGATAATTTTTAAATGATTTAAGCAATAAACAAAAACATTATTTATTCGTTGCGATACTATTTCATAAAAGGTGGACAACGCGTTGCTTTATATGTAACTATATATGCGCCTTTGCTATGCATACGTTTTCTGTGTGCACATAGCTGCTCATTGCAGAGGTTACTGCTGCAACATTCATGACAGGAGTACTGCTGTCTGGTCTGGATGGAGCGACCAATGATACCGCTGGGGTTAACGGCAACTGAACTGCACAGCTACAAATGTTAAAAGTTTCATATGAGTTTGGGAACCGGGGTAGGTTGGGGATGCATGCTTTATAAGCACCCTCGTTTATATATTACGTGTCGTTGCTTTTCACTAAGAATATATTTTAATTGTACCGTCTAAAGTAGATGGAATTCATGTTTAAACCCTGTTATGCACGTGAAATGTGAAGTACTAGACGTGTCAGAAGTCTCGTTAGAATGACTTTGAGATCAAATGA
Source organism: Dreissena rostriformis (assembly GCA_007657795.1). Classification (NCBI taxonomy): domain Eukaryota; kingdom Metazoa; phylum Mollusca; class Bivalvia; order Myida; family Dreissenidae; genus Dreissena; species Dreissena rostriformis. The sequence goes on from VMBQ01000174.1 coordinate 371,534, forward strand.
CATACAATCGTGCTTTATTGTTAAAATACGGATTTTCCCGCTCTATACATTTATAATGGAATCCATGATTGTAAAATAATGTCTTCACCAATATAAGTGTGTGTCGAGCGCAAATTCATAACTGCTGCCTTCATTATCAAGGCTTAACGTTGAGGTTAAATTAAAATGACTTCATTGTCGAAAAAGGACTTTTCGGCTCTATCACTTGACTTCGAATGGAACCTATATGAGAGTGTTTGTCATCGGCAAGAACTATATGACAAACTTTAAGTTCAAGGTGGAACTTTGATTTTTAGATGAAGACTTTAATCTTAAAAATAACTTTTCGTCTCTCAACATGAATTTTGACTTTGAATTGATCTGAAAACAGAACTTGTCATCTCTTTAAGAAAACAATGTATAGATCGGTATGATGCGCCAAAGAAACCCGTTAGCTAACTTTCACGTTCTATTTCATACTACGCCTTAAAAGCGAGACTACAGCAGTTTTGTTTACAATATGACTAGTTCATCCTATAACAAAACCATGCATTAAATTATTGTTAAATAACATTTCACACATTTTCATCTACTCAAGTAGATTTTCCATGCACACGAATCAAATCGCTATCGTTCAGATCATATTACGAGATCAACTGTCAAAATGCCGCATTAACTATGACGTAAATACGTATTGGTAAAAGATTTACGTGTGGGTATAAATAAATATTTGCAATAGCTACACTTGTAGAATCAATAACAATCAGGGAAATGTCATTTACGGTCGAAATGTAAACGACAATAGAACATTTCTACTAAAACAAATTAAATGATTTGTTACAAAATGTTATAAATAGCATGACCGGAACGGAAAACGAGATTGAAACAAACGAGTGGTTTGTTATTAAGTTATTACCTGATTGTTCTGACAGCCCATGTTGTACAGTAATCCGCTGCCGGAATGGAGCGTTTGCAAATAGCAGGACTATTAACAAGAAGAATATTAATTTCATAATATCGTTGTTTATTATTGATCGGTTTCATAAACAAAAGTCGTAGTATTGTATATAGACAAAGGTATTTTTATAAACTGATTACATAGCTCTAATTTTAGCTCGACATACTTAATCCGTGTTATTTTTTTTACAGAGAAAGCAGTGAATACGTTCTTTTTTTTTTTTTTGAATACTATGGGTCTTCGGAAAATCTCAGTGAATTAATATAAACAAGTCTTAGTTTTAAAACAGTGAAATTAACCTATACCTCTGAACAACTGTTCCATAACAAACATTTATCAGTTGCTGGCCGTTCTTGTTAATAAATCGAATGAAACTAACCTCACTATTTGCACATTGAACTGTGTTTGTACACGCATGTTGGTCAGCGATATTTTGACAATTGAAGCATTCAAGGCATTCTGAAATAAATGTAAGGTTTATAATCACGGAAAAGTGTGTACATTTATAATTTTGCGTTTGGAAATTCCCTTATTCGAATGTTTTGCCCCGCGTACTCCAAAAGGTATCGCCTAGGAGGAAGAGTTTGAACTTTAAAGAAACATTGTTTAGCAAAGTTTTATGAAATGGGGTTAGACATTGATTTCTTGTAGCAACTCCCTCGTGAACTCTGATTCTCACCTAGCACTCAACTCTCACGTCTTGTGCCGGGACTTTGGCCAAACCACACTCTGGTTATCGCTTCTGTGGGCTGGTGAATCAAAACGAGGGGGCTGGCACGTTTTAAACGACCAGCTGCAATTTCTTGGAGAAGAAACGGGCGCCGCTGAGATTGAACAAAGCACACTAAAAGGATATGATGAGGAAAATACAACAGAATACTAAGCCGTATCCGACCCGGAATATCAACGACCGTGCACTTCACTGCCAGGGTGGATGAGACAAGATAGCTACCGGAGCTGAGACATCTATAAATTTGTCAACAATGCGTACAACCATTGGAACACGAGAACACTCCATGCGTGCGGCTAGATCCACTGACTGATGCACAAGCTGAAGAGCTACAACCGGGAGATCATCAAACTGGCCAAAATCAGATGGCTGTGCTTCGGAGAAACAGTATACGAAGGGCACACGATATAGTTCAGCGTGGAGGATTCTAAACATCGCAACGGGGGTTGCTGTCATCGCTAGGAAGGAAGAAGTCGATACAGTCATCTGGTGTTCCCTAGTCCCCAGCAGGCTTATATCCATGCGTATCTAAGCAAGACCTGACAAGACCTCCATCATCAAGATCTACGCACCAACATCCTACTACGAAGACGAGAAGATTGAAAAGTTGTAAGACGAGTAAGACTTTAAACAAGGTTGTTTTTGATTAACATTTAAATAATTGCTTATATATGCAGTCAAATTGAATTTAAAAAACATATTCTTGAACATATTCAAGATCAGGATATATTTGTATACAATTTTGTATGATATATGTTCTGATCAGAATGCTATTTTTTTTCACAGAAAGATTTATTTTTATTTATCAAACAAAAAAGCGAAACTCCACTCTGCAACTGACGGATTGAAGGAAGCTATTGATAAGCTACTACAAACCTGTATCTCTGCGCTGATATTTCGTATTATTATTGTGTAAAAATGATATTTCAATTGTGACCGACTTTCCACACCAAGAATTAATTCAAGCCGGAGAGCAAATAGCTCCCAAAAAGAAAGTTTCCTTCTTACAAATAGCGCACGAAAGCATATATTCCAATACATATAATCAGCATTTAGTATGAGGAATGTATAGTTAAATTGTGTTTTCGTTGTGCGATTTATTAAGACATAAATTTTCAAGCAGAAGTGTTTCAATCTTTATGTTGAACATCATTCCTCTAAGGTGAATGAAATAGTGTAATTCGTCGAAATGTATTCATGTTAATAAATGCACCTATCATAAATATACAAATTAATGATGCGTATAATATATTATTTAGCATAACTAAATCTAAATACACGTGTCTGAAATGAAACACCTTTCATTTACTCTCGCTTTTATTTTCTAAACATGTTTATTTCTGATGAAAATATGAGGTGTAATATTATCGCATTATTTACGTTAAATATTATTTATAATGATTGGGTTTATCTCAAATACACTATAAGTCATGCTTTTCGAACATTCTTGTTCTCGAAAAGTTTCACTTATGTGAAGCAAAACTCAGGGATCCGAGAAGATATGTTACCAAACGTATTTGTCCTGCCGTTGTTAATGAAGGTTAATGAAGGAAAAACAAAAGAAATCGTTTTCTATTTCAATACCGATTGTCTTTTTTAAAGAAAGTTCGTGTTTGAAGCGTGTATTGTGCCCATATAGTAACTGTTTGTTTTTTACTTCTTAGAAAAAAAAACATCCACAAAAAGTATTGCGGCTGAAAAGAAGCTTAACACATATATAAATCAACATATGAAATTGCGAACCCCTGAACAAACGTTGTTTGTGGCAAATTTAAAGGAAAGAAAATCATTTCTAAAATTAGGGAAAATTAGTCATAAAGGCGGAATGTGGGGAATCTATGACGTATGGTAACCTTTCAAGTTAGCATCTATCACCAAGGGATTTTTTTTCGGTCACCCACAAGTCTCAGCGACATTTATAGCTTTTGTGCTTTACCTAAATCCATGTTGACATTTGTTATCTGAGTCAATCGGGAAGCGGACAACGACAACGAGCGATGCCTGGTATTGAAATGCGCATGGGGGGTTAGAGGGTTAGGGTTAGGGTAAGGGTTAGGGTTAGGGATCGGGTTAGGGTCGGGTTAGCTTTAACCCTAACACTTACCCGACCCCTAACCCTAACTCTTACCCTAACCCTTACCCATGGTTATCTCCCCTATACCAGGCCTCGCTCGTTGTAGTTTTCCGCTTCCCGAGTCAATCGCTTGCTGAACACATTAAAACAAATTGTTGCTGCTTATTTAAATCACTGAAGTTACGTTTTTGTATTTCATAAGACTGTTTAACATACCTGATACTCCAATGGCACACAGTATTTCCACAATAATCACGTGACCTGTAAATGTGGACACATTTTATAAATCGGTTCGCATCGTAGCTCTTACTACTGGCATTGTATCTTTTGTGTGCTAACTATAATCAGAATTCATTATAACCAATACTATGAAAATCAGTAACGACAATACAGAAAAAGTGCAAATAAATAAATAAATAAATAATATAAATAATTAAATATCCTATTAAATGCACGTAAAATGTTTGTAATATATATATATATATATATTTATTTATTTATTTATACGTGACTTACAGATATTCATTCTCGTGTTGACGCTGTTTCAAAACGTTTAGAATAGAACGCAATTTATAGCCACACTGGTTAACGGAATTTCGCAAAAGGCCGTTTATACTTTGTCATCTGGTTTGCTGATAACAGAATTAGCAAAGGCAAGTCACGACTGACCTTAACAGCCGTGTATACTTTGTCGTCTGGTTTGCTTATTACAGAATCAGCAAAGGAAAGTCACGACTGACCTAAACAAACGCAGGCTGTCAAATTCAACATTCGAAATTACATTTACAGTGAAGGCCAGTTGATCAAACCCAACTATTCTATGAGATGTACTTGGTTTTGTATTAAATTTTACTAATAGCGAGTGTTGACTTTAACGAAATCCTCGTAGCAAATGGTCCTGACCGCGGTGGACAGTGGACAGTTCCACGTGCATTCTGAATATCTGAAAAAGCGCCGTTAACTATATACAGCTATTAAACGCAAGTGTGTTTGCTGTACTATAGAAAGGAATGTCTTCCAGTTATATAATGTCACTTAATGAGAGTTGAATTTTTCTAAATAAAGATTGCACGTTGCGCGATGATAGCGCATTTACTCATAACATGACCCGTAACGACGTAATGTCGCAAACACCCAAAAGCGATATTGCAGATATCTGCCTCATTATAGTTCTGATGGGTTTCGCTATACACGCAGAGGCGTATCAATCTACGAATGTTTGTTAGCAATACAACTTGCCACTTTATTTCTTCTTTTGAACAGATGTAAGCATTTTGTGTTAGTTTACATCAAATAGGGCGGCGAGCGTATCAATTATTGTGATATTTTAAAGTGATGAATTTGCAAATAACTTGCAATCGTGTTCACGAAACGACACTCTGATAATGAATAATGACACTCGACAATGACCATCGGTATTCAATTGTCGATGCAAAATTTCGTGCCATTCGTCTAATGTCGACGAGTTTTTTAGGATTTCGTTGGTGACTTGCGTGCATCACTCATCGCACCTCAAAGAGTGTAAAGCAACATTGAATGTAGGAATAAACGGATTCCGTAATAAAATAGGACCAATCCAAGAGAGCATTTAGATTTGTCTACGAAGATTTAGTAAGTTGCTACGAGCATTTCACAAAGATCTGGCGCCCTTTCTTTGAAAGTCAGGAGTCTAATAACTAATTAATGCATGTGAAACAACAAATATTGTTTAGATATCATCAGATTATGTAAACGCTATTGTAAACATTAAACAAGTTTATTATTGTTATAGATATGCTAGCTTTGTAAAGGTACCACCACAAAGAACAAACAATATAATGTATAGGTAATCGGATCCTTTGTGCAGGTGTACTACTCCCTCGCGTGAGACTACATTATATGATGACCGGAGTGCATGCTGTCCTACATAATTAACTTACTCGACTCAGGAAAGGTAGACAAACGTTCAATTATAGCTGCGATTTCCATCTATTTGGTTTTTACTGAAATAGTTCCAATGTTGTTGTGGTCTTGTCCTGTGGCAAGGGACCGAACACCTGTCTTATATGATCAACACAAACCAATCCCACGTGCATCGGGGTACTAAGAACCCGGAACACCGATCCTGGAAACTGGAATACCATACCTGCACAAGCTGGGAAGCCGCAGATTTTTCGTATGCCGCTGCCAGGTTATGGAACCTACTGCCAGATAACTAAGAAGAGCGAAACGACATCGACCGTGGAAACCTTAAAGTATGACGTACACTACGAGATTTACAAGATTATAGAAAACGTAAATATAAGCTCCATTAAATTATCCATTGATATCATTTATTTAAAGAAAAACATACGTGCGTCACTTAATATTTTGTTGTTGTTTAAAACTTACTAAAACGCAGACGTGAGCAAATCGTGCAAAGCAAATTAGGATCGACTTGAGTCCCTTTTCAGCATTTTCATTGCTATTCGTATAGCCTAAAGGCCCAATAAAATAGCTTTTTTAAATCCTACATTTACATTTACAATCTATTATCATTCATTTAAATAAGTAGAGGGCCCATCCGTCTGGATCCTTTTGTGTTTGGAACTAAGTTAACCATCTTCATATAACACAGTTTTGTAAAAGGAGAAATGCGACGCTTTTAAGACCTTTAAAACCCCTTTATTTATCGAATTAAGTGCACGTAAAACATCTCGCTTCGATCCAATGACTGTGTTTTTATTGAGAGCGAACATGTCAAAGTCGCGAATATTAACACATTCTCATCTACTCTCCATTTGCACTCAAACCGGTAGGGACGTAGGTTTGACCAGTGTTCATTCGCCCGCAATTACAAACCGGTACAATAGGGCTTTGGATATGAAATTGCTCGCAACTTTTTAAAGAAAAATGGACGCAAATGGAATAATTTCTGTTGAACCGAATATGTATGAGGCGGAATTTAGTGATTGTCAGTTAGGTGCAACAGGGTGCAGGCCTTAGTCTGATAGCGATCAATGTTTATGATACAAAGTTGATTTGACTGGGCGAGGTCTAATATCTTATCTGATACCAAACTGTGTCTGCCATAATCAACTTGAGATATATCCGCTGATAAGACACATTTCAACACCCAAATAACAATAAAGTACATGACACCAACAGTACGGAATAAAATACACGGCGCTGGTTAACTTGTGTCAATTTGAGATTCGCCTTAGCTGGATATTTGAGAAAGTTAAGAAAATAAGAAAGCAATCATTATCTTTGTGACCTTCATCAAGATAATTATTATGATTAATAAATCCAAAGCTGTTAATTGTTTATGAAATCAATACTATTAATTATGATCCGTGCACAAAACCCTAAGCGTATTATATTTTATTGTGAATATTTCAATATAACATACTAAATGGTGTTAGCAAACGATATTAACTTTATTAATATTATTCTAATAGCCTTTTAAAACATTGTCTGTTACTAGTCGTTGTAGTAAACAGTAATTAATTATGTTAAATATCAGTATAACTAAGTTTACATACTAGTAGTTATTTTTTATTCTCTCATAATTTAAATTAGTTGAGGACATATAATTGATAAGCAAACATAATATGTTTTTAACTGTCAATATTTTTGGTAACCCAGACCATTACTTGAGTTATTAATACGTTGAAATGAATTATTTACTTTTTATAGCTGTTCTGATGATTCACCTTTTAGTTCTTAATGATGAGAGAAGGGTTTAAATAACGATTTTTTTTTTGTTACCAAGCCATTGATGCTTACATGCTTACAAAAATAGTGGCATTTCGGATAAAACGTTTCTGTAATCTACATAAAGGCATAACAATAATGCGTTTTCGTGTTTCTAGTAATTCTAATACATGTACATTCAGAATATGGTCGCCCAATTTCAGAAAATATAAAAAGCATTTTTAGTTATGAAATCCGGTGTGTTTATTTCGGAGTTTTGTCCGGATGCTCTATGCACCAGAAAGCAACACACTGAACCATGTCGAATAACGTTTGTCATTAAAAAAAACTAATTGCAAGACACGTTTTAAACAAAACTAAACGAAAAACGAACAAAATTACACGATATTGATTGTGAAAATTGACGTTAAGCGCGAAGTGTTCAAGCTCCAAACCGTAACAACAATGGACGAGTTTCCATGTCATGCGCGTTGTGTCAAGTTGACGTCACAACCAAAATAAGTGGCGGAAATACCCGAGCGGTTTACGGAAAACAAAATTATCGTTTTTTAGAATCAAAACGTGTTTCGCCATTTTTCTTGATGATTTCAATCGTTTTATAATATGTTATTTTTTTTTATATAATAGCATTTTTCGTTATAAAAACGACATTTCTCCTTTAAGAATGTTATCTTCAGCTGTTAAATCCCACGACCAACGCAATAGCTTGTGACAGCAAATATATCATTATGATTGGGGAATATCGTGGGGGTATATATTAGTAACACACATTGCGTCGGCAGGACATCATCTGACAATCAGACATATTTTATTGACGCAATGCATGCCGATAACAGAACCAAACTTAAACAACCGACGATATTTCAACAAAAATACCGATATTCATGCTCTCTAAATTCGTTTTACCAATTCCTTTCGTTGAAAAATGCATACCAATTTACCGCAAAATTAATGAGAACAAACACAGCCATTTAAATGACATAATGATTTCTATATTATGGACATTATAGGTTTGTAGTTTATAACGGACTTACCCTTACCGTCTCAGATTTTAATACATTTCGAGCATTTGTTTTATCACAAATTTATGCCGCATCCTACATGGCATATGAAGCTACGCCCATGACGTGTTCTAAAGACGTTATCTCAAAAGTACACACTCACACTAAAAGATGGATCCGGTTTTTGCAACAAACATTTTAAAGTTGAAGTCCCACCAAAGTAATTATCAAATTAAATGAGTTCTGTGTCACAGATAATACCAGTGCCGCTGTGCTTAATCACAAAAACTCACATGATCCTTTTTGTACAAAACTGTATTTAGCTTAAAACATTATAAGCACGTTTTAAGTTCGATGGTTGGATGATATTGGAGACTAACTTAAGTGTCCGTTTTATTTTCAGCCTTTTGCAAAATGAAAGCTGCCTACCTAGAAATAACCCATTTATGCCTTGCGTCTAGAAAAAAGGCCTAGGAAACAGCGTAGACCCAGATGAGACGCCGCATGATGCGGCGTCTCATCAGGGTCTGCGCTGTTTGCTTAAAGGAATTCTGTAAGAAATATACTAAATATAGAAATAAATATACTAGACATCCCTAATTTTGGAAATAAATTGATCCACTTTAGAAGGATGGGAGAGTCCACTAGGCATAAATGTGTTAAGCAGGTTNTTTCTTTCCTTTATGTGCCCAAAGAGCATTTAAGCTCCTTGACTATGTGTTATTCATTTAAATATAACTATCATCATTTAGTTCGAAAGGCAACTACTGATCCCTATTCATGTTCTCGGATTTGTGCTCTTTATTCACGTACTCACTAGTTGAGAAACTGCCTATATATACCTGTACATACGACACATTCTCGACAAGGAGCCCTGTCTGGAATGTGTTGAGGTTTAGTTCCTTTAGAAAACAAAAGGATGAATGACACAGGAAACTTGTCGATGAGCAATGACATCCAACAGCAGGTTACGACTCTATACAATGTCCTCACAGTTCTATATATTCCACTGGTAGCGTCGTCAATATTCGGAAACGTGTTAATTCTTGTGGTGGTTGCAAGGAACCAAATCACTACAACAAGTGTTTTATTTGGAATAATGGCAGGTATAGATTTGTATGTGACTAGTATTGGGCCGCTATTCAGAATATTGGATTGGTTCATGTTTAAAGGAGTTCTAATTTTCTCGATGTCTGCATTTTCTGTCTTGTGTTTGGAGTATATAATTCAAACATCAAGAAGTGGGTCGATGTGGACTTTGGTTGTCATAACAACAAAGAGACTCTTGAGTATAACGATGCCGTTGGAAATAAAACAGGTGCTCACGGTGCGAAGGGTAATAGTTGCAGAAATCATTACTTCTATCGCTGTTGCAGTAATTCAAGTTCTGCGAATGTTTGTCGCAGTCAAAGCCGAGAAGTTTCAATGCAATTGGTATTTAGTCCTGCAAAGCGAGGCTTGGCATCAGATGTTTTAATTTCGGACTGGGTATTTTTGTTAGGAATACCATTCTGTATCATAATATTGGCTAGTTTTGTTATATTGATCAAACTGCAGTCATCATTTGGACGGAAACACTCGAAAGCAAGTAGATTACTCTCGGTGACGACTAATCTTCTTATGGCAAACGAAACATTTCTTCTAACAAATATTCCCTATAAATTAACCAGTTTATTATTTGTGGAAGATACCTGGTCTTTAAACTCCATTCAAATACTCACCATCAGTGAGGCCTCTATATATCTTATGTATCTGATACACGCCTTAAATTTTTACGTGTACATACTCAGTGGACAGAAGTTTCGAGAGGACATGAAAACACTGTTCCTAATCATGAAACTACACCGGTAAAGAGACAATATCTTTCATCCGCATCAGTGACATATACAATGAATATGTTGTTCGTACTTGTTGTCACTGCTTTTCATTGTATGTGTCATATGTATTTTGTACTTTCGTCTATTGTATAACGTTCTCAAGCATATCTGTGTCATGTTCTAAAATGTTTAGTCACAAGGGTTATGACATATTTATTTAAACTTAAGCTCATCGTCAAACGAACATACCACGGAAAGAAACACGGCATGAGAAATGTAAGATTTCAATATTCATTTATTCCCGATATTAATATTGAGATGTAAATAAACACATATAAGTGAGAATGTTACATTACGTTAACAAAGCAGTCCGTTAGTACTATAGTTTAATAATTGGTAAAAACATGAAAAGTCTTAAATTTTCGAGTGTAAATTTTAACTGCAAAGTAATATTATATAAATGTTACTTTCTAAGTATAAAACAAACTTTAAGAAGAGAACATTACGTAAAAGACACAATTTTTAGTTTGCCACAATATGGCAATATAAGCGAAAACTTGATGATAAACACCAAAATTGAGTTATCGTTTTTCCCATATTCTTAAATGTTAGTTTAATTTACACAAAAATATGCTTCAAATGTTTGTGAAAACGTTCTCTTTTCACAAACCAAAAGTGAAGCTTTCATGATAATACCAATGTAATGTGCTCCGGGTACATTATTCATAGTATAATGCACTTGAGTAATAAATAAGTTGTGTTTGGTACATGTTGACATAGTTACCATATTTCTAGTTCAAGTGTAATGTAGTAACATGCATATGTTAAAGATTGTGTGAACTTAAAAGTAGATGTTTTAAATGTCGGATGGTAAAATGCCCCACTTCTATCCCTTTTCACTCTGCTTATGGCATGAATGTGTTATCGTTTGTAAAAGGGATTGTCAAAAATAGTTTATGAACATGTACTTGTAGTATATGGCCATTTTAAACTGTTAATTACATGAACAATTTCGTATGTGAAATAGGAGAGGAAATACAGAGAGTTTCTAATATGCGTAAACTGCTAAAGAAAGCATTGATATCTTTCAGTTTAGAATAACTTCAGAAGCTCGGAATTGAGTAACACTGAACAAAACGTATCTTGTATATGTATAGTACTAGTACATTGTTTGCTAGTTATCAATAAAACGTTTTATATCAATCGCTATTGTAGATTTTTTGAACGTGGTGAATTGGTGATGATTAAAATTGTAACCATAGTCGCTTGCTTAGTCGTAGACGTAATTCTTTGTTGTCGCTTATATTGGGGTTGATAGAAATGATTGTGTTATCTATAATTTTATGTGAATTACCTCATATTGTATACGCTTTTTATATTTATAACATTGCGTTTTATTTTCACTGATCGACAATGCTTTTTAAATAAGGTAAAACAAAATATGCCAAATGATAAACAGACCGAAACAAACATAATATATGTTAAAGCCAGCCATTTTAAACTCTTTTACAACTGACTGCATGTACAATTTTAACATATTCGTTATAAAAGTAAAGTGTTGGCTATTGTTATATCTGGAAATACGCTTTGTTGTTATTAAATATTATGTATGAGCTTTATTAAAAACAAGTATATATATTCGTTCTTTTATTGTTTAACCTTAATGTTTCCATGACCCGCGTTTTCTAGACACACAGAAGTAGAAGCAGTTCCGGGAATTCAAAGAAATTCAGTAACATTCACGTGTTTACACGCGCGTTCTATCAGATTTTAAACAAACACATTGCTTCAATATGCAGCGCAGTAAAACGACTTAGTTTTACCATTGTAATATTTTTTTTTCACAAAAATATTCACGTTTGGTTATTTGGGCATTTGTTAAGCATTTTTATTAGCATACATAGAGAATAATAGGTTGGTGACGTTGATGGAGAATGGTTATCTGGCAAGGCGGAGGAATTAATCGGATGAGCCGAAGGCAAACCCGATAAGATCTTCCGACGCGCCATATAACCATTCTCCATCCACGTCACCAACCTATTATTATATTTATCATGTCACATTTACAACATTTTGAATAATACCTTTAACACATTTTATCAAAGACAAATGGTGTATTGACATAACAAAATAATTATTCTGGTCGTGCCTCCTACATGTACGCAACATTCCTAACGACTGAATAACTACCGATTGTGTCACGTAATAATTAGTTCCAAATTAAACCGTTCCTTTTAATACTTTCCTTTTGAAAATATGAGAAGAAATTAAAAACGAATCGAGAATGTGATATTTTTATCGTAAGAATCGAAAACATATGCAACAGCAAAACAAAAACTCTATTTTATTTGAACATTCAATTGAACAAAATGGTGTGCACATTCAGTGTAAGTCTATACTGTACGGATATAAATGAAATTGAGCCACAAATAAAAAAAATAATCGGAAATAATTATAATTAAACGCAGCACATTATTTGGATAATTAAAATATCGATTGCAGCTGAAACTGTGCTGTAGAATAGATTAATGCTATAATTTAAGCTTTGACAGGATTCACAAAAAAACTAAATTTAGTATAAACGACACGCTTACCTTAATGGCAACTTTAATCCAATGCTAATAACAATGAAGTTACAACGATATACACTTCCAGTGTCTGTTCTTAAGGTTTATTGCATGATAAACACACAATCCGAAATACGTTTTGAATTCGTTCGATGCTTTAAACAAATAGTTTACTGTTAAAAAACCACTACGTCCATATTGTTGTCCCAAAATGTTTCGTCACCGAAATGACGTCACACGAGATACGTCATAAATTGCGTAATCAAGTGATGAAAATCAAATACGGAAAGCTGGTTCAGTAATATATTTTAAAGAAGAAACAAATTGTGTATTTTTTATTAATAAAAAAAGTATTCCGTCACCGGAGAGCGACTGACGGATATTCGAGGTCACGTGGTCAACTAGCCTAATAACTTTTGGGTTATTAGGTTACCTGGTTATCAGGCTGATTTTAAGGCATGTGACAGGATAATATCTGTTCTGTGTAAATAAAATCTATGACGTCACTTTGATTATTGACTTAATGTTTATGAATGAAGCCGACGTCATTGTTAATTGTTTTCGGAAACTCATGTTTGTATGAGTTTTGAGGAAAAAAGGCAGAGTAAAGAAAAAGTTATAATTTAAGACAAAAAAATTGTATTTACGTATGGTAGAATCGAAATAATTCACTGCTACGTATTGGTTATTGCGATACCAATCAACGGTTTGTCGTTCCGATTCTTGTTATCAAACCACTTAGCCTATCGCCCTCTTGATTAAATTTGATGCGCATCGGAACTCAAAACCGTTGGTAATATCGCAATAACCAACACTTAGCCGTCGATTATTTACTTTAAGCATATTTTATTTTCGTAATGAAATGCATATACAAATGTCGTATATTCATAATTATTACAATTGTATATCGAAAACTTTCATTTGAGATAAGTGTAGGACTTAAAGCTCTATATACTTTTGTGTTGTCTTTCTCAGTCTGTGTGATTATTTACATGTTTGTGGCGATGGCAAGATTTTTACTAGCCAGGAGTACAGCTCAAACAAGAAAGGAAATATGCTTGAGTAGCAAATGAAAGAAGAAAAATATAAATAAAACTACTCGGAAAGAAGGGCCGAATGTGTTATGAGTTATGGCTCCTTCAATTCCCGCGGCGATGAAATTTTTCTTACAAAGAAACTTGAGTACAAAGTACATTCTTTTATGATGATGACTAAAGAAACCTTATTCTGCTTGATATTTTATTTCCGAAGATTAAATATTGTGTTTCGTTTTAGAATCGTTTTTTTTTTACCAGTCACTGTATTCTGAAATAATATATAACTCCTTACGCTTCCTATCCTACTGTTAGAGAGGCAACCTGTAACAAACATATTGTTATGCCTTTTACAAAACAGGAAAGTAATGAAAAATCAGAAATTAAAATATGTTATACTTTACGTATTGTAAAGCTCGAGAATAATATGTTAACGTCCTCTCGGAATGTCGCCTGACGCCTTGAGTTTGTCTCTGTCAGAACGATTTACGAAGCTTAATCCATATAGTTAGACTTGTTGTAATTAGAACAATGAAAACAACAGCAATATATGTCGCAATCTCCGCAAGTATCACTCTTTGCACTGTCAGCCCTTGGTTAACATTCAACGGCATCGTAATACTCAAACATCTCTCTGTAGTTATGACAACCAGTGTCCACGTCGACATCGCCGTTGCGAAATCATTAAATATGATGGCAAACGGTATGGCATAATAACATTCTTACCAGCCGGGAATAAAAGTCACAAAAGCAAATACCGGACCATAACACGTCGATAACAAATCTTCGCCAGCAAGAATTCCGAACAAAATACCGGTTGTAGTAACTTTGTCCCGCGCAACAACTATTATATTTAGCACATTGCCGAAAATTGACGACGCAATAATCGGAATATGGAGGAAGAGGAACACTTTGAACATTAAAAATACCTCGTCTGCGTAGATGAAAGCCTCCGTGGCGTTTCCGGAGATATTATGCATTTTATCAAAATGCTTGAACCAAAGGAATGAGCGTACACCCGAAGAAACTATAGGCCTATCACTCGTAATATGTTCACATATTAATAGCTAACTGAGCCATGATCAACTGATTAAACTGAATTTATAATTATTAATTGACGTAAGGACTACCTTTCATGTAAATCATTGGGGGAGTCAGTTTATTGCATTCGACTACAAATCTTTACGATTGATAATCCCACATGAACGTGTCTTCAGATCTTTTCTGCGTACATACGCGGAAGTGAAACCATTAAAAAAAGATATTTAAAAATGAAATGAAGTACACTTGGGGACTTTTCTAACGCATCATGTTTAAAACTTGAATATCTCAGTTATGAGTAAAGACATTGATTTAAAATTTTACATACGATCATTTGACTGCAGTCTATGCAAGCTCACGATAAAATCATTCATCCGTGACGATTGGACGCTTTAGCACGTGGGGTAGGTGTGGTTCCATATATTTCCACGTGAAAATGGTGAAACGCGATATAATTCTAGTTTTATTTCAATTTAATTATTTAAGGTGGCTTCTTACACAAGGAAAACATAAAATTAATTTACAAAACAATATAGCTCGTATGAATATTCAGGAGCGCTATCGCGCACTTTGCATTTTGCAGGCTACCTTCCCCACTTGCTAAAGCGTCCGATCGTCACGGATGAATGATTTTATCGTAAGCTTGCACATAATGTAGTCAAGTGATCACATGCATGTGCAATTTTAAATAAAAAAGAAAAGTCACCAAGTGTAGTAAAACGCGATATACATGTTATTCCAATTTAATTTCAATATCATCATTCAAGATTAGTTTTAACACAAGAAAAACATAACATGAATTAAAGAAAAGTTCCCAAGTGTAGTAAAACGCGATATACATGTTATTCCAATTTAATTTCAATTTCATCATTCAAGATTAGTTTTAACACAAGAAAAACATAACATGAATTAAAGAAAAACAATATGTATGAATATTGAGGAGCGCAACGGCTTAATCGGCATGTTGCAAGCCGGTCAGTTATAAGGACGTGTAAGTTTATGCGTTTTACTTTTCACATTGTTATTATTTTACGTTGTACGAGTTTGCGAATTTGACTTTTGAAGTGACGTTTTTAATTTGTTAAGTTTCATATTTTGTTGTTTTTCAAATTCCATTAAATTTTCAGGAAGTATCAGATATGTGTTGAATTATTCTTGGTCCAAATTTCAACACAATCCTTTCAAAAATAAGGGAGCTATATTGACATGATTAAGTGATGCGTTAGAAAAGTCTCCAAGTGTTTATATCGGTGAATAGCTTTGCAAAACTTTTCTGTATAATTCAGTGAAAATGATTAATGTTGCTTTGATAATAATATAGCAGGGAACATTTTTTTCAAAGTTTTCCAGTGTATGCGATAAATGGTCTGGAAATGAGTGAATATATAGCACATTCGTTAAACACTGTGCTGTCTTTTTATAAAATAGTGTCACTAATTCAAAGATAAAAAATACAAATATAATTTGAACATCTTGAAAGTATTTCTGATATGTCAGCATTATTAAATGCTTTTCAGTAGAGTATAGAGTTTTATTGGTTAAAGGAAATTCGATTTCAGTGTTGTTATTGAGTGACAATAAATATCAGCAATTTTCTATCAATGACATCGGTCTGCCAGTGTAAGTTACTTTTTTCTGACAATTGAAGAAGTGTGTAGACTATTTATTACACGCCCCACAAATTAATCAACAAAATATCGTTTAGCCACAAAGACGAAACGATTATGACTTTTTTCCGACGGAACTTATTTATGACGGTGTTTAGCACATATTTTGATGACGTCATTATACATAAACGTATTATGTTGAAGCTTTTTTGCGTATGTTTGCTTAAGCATTGTAATGAAACAAAAAATAAAAAAGTAGGTGTTTTTCGGTGTAATATTGAATATTTATCGAATATTTATTTCACTCGTGGTTAAAGAAAAGTCATATATTCACCAGTGGCTACCATAACCACTCAAGGGAAAGACAAGTGAAGTCTTTCATCGGTGACCTTGAAAAACCAAGATTCATAAACTTCAACAAAGACTGGAATTACGTTAATTATAACAGGTCCGATCTCTTCATCCCGAACTCCAGTATACCCGGCTATAGTAAACATTTCCGGAAAGCAACAAGTAAAACGGTTAACCGGTGTAAACGACTGAACAACCAGTTGACCGGTTACATTTTCTATTAAAGGCTAACATGAAACATATTTTAATACATGGGTTTTTATTTTTTTTAAATGAATCGCCCGAATTTCATTTCTAGAACGCGACCTACTGCCAATTAAGGCTGTCACCTACTTAAAACAATATCCCAAACCGATGACGGGAATGAATGACGTGTAAAAAAACACAAAGTAATAAAATAAAAATCAGTACCTGTCTCGGTACAAATAGCGATAACGTTTTGATAAATGGGGCAACTCTTTTATTTTACTGGCCAATATTTTGGAGCTAGGGGGAGAGGAGGCTATTAGCGCAGAATTGACACGTTAATTTCAATCGCGATCAATCAAATAATGCTTTTTGGCAGCTTACACGACGGATTGCTCGAAGAAATAAAAAGAGATCAGGGGTTCGAATCCCAATATTTTGTTCAACGTTTTATATCTTGCAATTACAATTCTTTGAGACTAACCCGAATGTTATATTGTTGTATATAAATATTTTACAAAAGAATGACATTTACAAAAATACAATCATTCGTGAAAAATGTCCCTTTTCCCCCCAATTTTGTTTCTCACACAGTCATTTGCATTATGGATAACGTGTTTGAAATCAAAGTATTAGGTGAGTAATCCGTGTAGGTACCATGTAAACATATGTTTTGTTCCACTATGAGTTTGTTATGATCTATCCATCATTGTCACTTGGTTTAGCAAACTTTTTGTTGTGTATGATAACTAGTAACTACTACAACTATTGAATTGAAACTTTTTCCTTCTTTGGGATCATCATGCAAGATCACTGAATGAGACCAATTTGTATAACTTGCATTGTAACAGAACTATGCGTGAACTTAAGAAAGTCAGGTTAACGATTGCGTACAACCATTCATATCTCAAGCTGACATAGCATGGGGTTGCATTTGGGGTCGGTTTGATCAAGGTCAATATGATTGTTGCTCAACTTAGATAAGGCCAAATAAAAAAATAGGTCCGTTTCCGGTCGCCCGACCGTGTCTCCAGAATCGGCGCCGACCCTCAACTTTTTATNAAAAAAAAAAAAAAATCCCTACCTACCGACCTGTTTTTTTCCCAAGGAGACCGGAAACGGACCTATTTTTTTTGGCCTAATAAAGATCACAAATACCACTATAGCCTAGTGTGCACTTCTCGGTGGAATATGCTCATGCATTGCACATATTGTGCAGTTTAGTTTTTGTTTTATACTAATCAGGTTTGAAGCCGCATTGGCCTTTGCATAATCCATTGTTAATGGGCCCAAGCTAGAAATGTCCTTTCACTTATTCGATATTAAAACATGCTTTATATTAATATTTAAAATTGACCATATTAAGAATGCATTTTAAGTTTTCAATAAAAAAATAGGTAAATTGCAACGAAAATATTTGCTATTTGGTTAAAGTGTGTCCTGCGCACCACGCGACTGTGAAGAAATATTGCATGTAAACTTTTATTCTTGAGATGAAGATACTAAAAAGATACTTAATTATTTGCACACAGCACATAAAACTACTGTTACAGAAACTACAGTCAAGCGTAATTAAAAACAAAACCATGTTATTCATCTATGAAGATACGGATAAACAATAAATATACTGTAAAACAAAAGTCATTCGAATTCAACATTACGTAGACTTGTGTGCATAGAAGTTCGCCCAGCATCCTCGTTATTTAATAGTATTTGGTTCCAGTTGTCATCCGGACAGCAGAAGCCTACAGAGCATTCGCCAGAAGTTTAAGCACTGTAGATAATGACACCAGAACTGTTGCAACGGAAAAGCACCGATAAAAGCCTTCAAGAACATGGTGTTTTAAACAAAACTGACTATAAACAATGATCTTTTATAACTTCAACAAAATAAAATGTTAGATGTATACCATCGCGAAATGCATAAAGCTGGTTTTAATATGGATCTTTGTGCAATTTGAAAATATTTCAGCTTATGTTTACTGTGATATTTTATTATATTTTATGTTACGTATGGACGTGGATGTCAAGTTTATCTCTAAATTTTATACGCGTGCCTCCGACGCCACGTAAAACGCATTTTTAAACTATCAGATAACTGATTTGCTATTATTTTATAAATAACAAAACACAATAAAATTATTGACAATATATGTTTCACCATGTAAACAAATCAATAACTAGAAATCAGCTTTACATCCATGTTGCTTGATTCTTGAACAGATGTCAGAATTTCCATGCAATTACTTTTGACACCGTCTTTTTTGTGCAAAGGTGTGACATAAATTAAGTTGTTGTCCATGGCAACATAATTCCTCCAACAGTAGTGTAGTGTTTCATCTACAGAATACACTAGTTAGCACCATTAAAGGAACTCCATTTAAGGAACAAACATCATTGAAGGTTATACTGGTTTTATTTACATCCGTACTCGTCAAGCATACAAAACAGTCTGTCTCTGAACATGCTATTAAAGAGGCATTCAAACTGAAGGCGTGTCCTGCAAGTAGGCATGGCCAATGCAAGCTATACCACAAGTAGGCAGCGATTAAATATACAGAATCTTGTGGCACCATATGTTATGCTTTTGTTTTGTATTATATGTTAATTGACAAATTTCTATATATGTCTATACTATGTTAAGCCATTTTCATAAATCAAAATGCTTACATAAAGATGGAGTGTTCGTTTCTTCTTAAAAAAACAATTCTTGCCAGTGGTTGAATTGTTCTCGCGCAAATAATTATAAACATAAAATAAAAAAAATCATTTGATTAATCCGTGGGGAAATTAGTCTCCGCTCAAAAGACCCACTGAAATGGTTTTTGAATCAATAAAATGAAAATCAAATGCTTATGATAATTATGATAACACTTTTGTATCACGTTAAAATGTGTTATATGCAACATTTCCGTCTCAAAATACCCTTTCCAAGAAACAGATGCGGATGCTCTTAGCCTACTTAGAAATCACAATATGAGAAAGCTTTTGCGATTAAAAGTTCATTGCTAGTATTTAGACGCATTGTAGTATTGATTGCTTTCGCATTAATTAAATACACATTGCTTTTAGATAATTCGTGAATGTGCAAAGATGTTGTTCGATGAACAATAGACACAATAAATTGTGTTTAATATGTTAATAAGAACGTTCTGCAAAAAAAGAAATACGCCTACGAATCTTGGAGGACATCAACCTGGTTGGATCATAAGCCATTATGCCCTGTCAAACGAAAGATCTGTGTAAAAACACAGTTTAACACCCCTTGCGATAACATTTTGAAATAAGTCTTGCTTTTTACTGAAGGACATGAATAACCTTTACAACCCTATATTATTAGTTGAGTTTAGTCAGTGCGATAAGGTTCTATTTGTACGGAATTCGGTCAGGCCATATTGAATGTCGCGTGTCGACCTTCGAGGAAGATAAAGGAAAATCAAAGCGACGCATGACACGAAACTTGACAATTTAAAACGACAAGCGACAATTTAAGACGACATGCGATATTCGAACATTGTATTATCATGGTGAAGGATCTTCGGGGTTTCCAGGGGTTTACACACGGGCGGGACAGAATGTAAACACGCCGATAAGAACTTTATTTTTGCAAATATCTCAAAAATCATAGAAGATAGTTTTGCTTGCAGTTTGTACCGATATCTTAAGATTTAAGAATAAATTATTGAATACGTCTGAAATTGGTGTCAAAATGTTGACAGGTTGAGAAAATAACTATGTACATGAATGCAGTACACATTAATTTTTTTTATCAAGAACACCGGCTTATTAAATAAAGTAATTCTGACGTATTTCACATTGTCATAAGCAGCATAAAAACTGTCTTTTAGGCACTATTTCAAATTCTTAAGAAAAATTGTTTTAAAGAGTTATTTGAAGAAAAAAAAACTTACCGGTGTGTTGACATCCATGAACGTTCAATTGTGAACCCCGCACAGGCACGTGGTCCTGCACCCTGATTATCGTATTGTCGTAAATATATTTGTCAGGAAAAGTAGCATAGAAACTTAAATGTCTTAAATTGTCGCTAGTCGTTGTAAAATGCCGCGTATCGTGTCGAGAGACGAATTGCTTGCCATCAAAATAACGCGGGCTCGGATTGCGTTGAATCACAGAAAATATTGAAGTAGCGATGTGATAAACAATACTACGGAATTAATTCACATGATGCAAAATTGATATGTATATTCTATTTTGTAAACAGTAACTTGAGACATCATTTTGGACTGATAATTTGGACTGAAAACTGATAGTTTGGAAAAACAATTGGGATAAAACTATTAGACTTAAACAATTTTAGTTAAGTGCACGTAGAAATTAAAGTCTGTCAATGAAACTTAGTTAAAAAATATCGCTGAATTCGAGTTAACAGAGTTTGAAACAACGATATCCATTGTGTTCAGAATGTCAGAATGTTTGTTCGCTAATGGCAAATAGATTATTAAACTGAAACAAATATGCGTTTGCTGTTTTGTTTTTATAGCTACGTTAGAGTAAATACTTGTACTTCCTTAATTTACGTTTCACATACATGCAGTTCATCCGCAGTAATAATATACTCGTGTGGACCATTTGGAAGATGAAAAACTACGTAATAAATAATGGCAAAAACCAAGTAATTCTTAACGAGTGCTTGTATCCCTTAAAGTCAATACAAAACTCAATGTTCAGGTCCATTCAATGGACTTGGATTGGCAGAAGGTGGAAAGAAGCATGTGGGAGGTCTGCAGTTGTCCCAGAATTCCTTGTCCTTGGCCGCAGCCTCGGCCTCCCAGCACGTGGTCGGTGGGCAGCATGCACCAGTGATTGTCCGATAGCAAGTATACCCTGAATAACAAGGGACTATACATTTAAACATAGTCTTTCGAAAACAATTCAAGAACAGCAATGGTTTAACCGGACCTTATACATACAAGTTACATTTGTTTTATAATAAATAAGTGAGAGACATTAGTGATTTATCTCTTAATATCTGTGAGATTTCAATTTCAGTCAAAGCCTTAAAATGGACAATTTTACAAAGATTTAAACACGGGTTATATTATTTACAACATTTACATTTAGGCCATATGATTTTTTTTTTATAAATTCTTTATAATGAAAATACAATTTGATTGATTATAAAAGGATTATAAAATAAAATATATATTTTTAAGTTCTATTTCATTCCCGAAGGTTTTTAACACCTATTTTCTACAAAAAATTGTTCGATCAGAGAAATGAATTGAACTATTATGTTATCAATAATAATTAATAAAGTATTGCAACCATACAAGTGTGAATAAAGATCTACCTCGTTTACAACCACATCGGTCTGTGCACACCGCACCGGGCTGGCTTGGTCCTCGCCTGCATGTTCCGTTTACTGGGAATATATTTGAAAGTGTTGACGATTAGGCGATGCATTTGTTCTGCCTCAAAATGATGACTATACGATGTGATATATTCAAGCCTATTTAAATACATTAAAACCTAAATTAGTAAATGAACCTAAGCAAAAAAAAAATATATGAAGATCCATCCTTTTATCGATGTTATTCAAGCGCTGCATACAACTTTCGATAGTTTATAAACCAATAATTCAAGAAGCTTTTAAGTCCGTTTATTACCGATAATGACCGGTAAAAGACCGAATTCCGAGATGAACTTTCCGTAAACGGATGAAAATTACTACTAGAATATAAAATACATAAAATACTTAAGTTAAAAACGCCCATTTGAACGCCAATCATCATTTACACATTTATATTGTATCCAAAGGAAACTTGTTTGCCTTACGCACATTTTGTTAAATCCCCTTATACTTACATATTCATGCAGATAAATACAAAATGACCCCCATATACTGTTAACATGAACAAAATATTATCTAAACGTTAATTTATTGAAACGAAAAAAATATTTAAAGAATATGTTAAAAAATTATATATTTCACTTCAAGTCTTCTGCAAATTTTATTTTTAACCACCCGCCTTAATTTTTCGCAACGTGTAAAAATCTCATTTTGCCGCTTAACTGGTATTCAATCTATTCCATTGTATTCTGAACATAATTGTCATGTCTTTTTTCGGCGTAGCTGTTCAAGTTCAATTTTGATCTTGATATATTATGATAATTTATTCAGCGGGAATATCGCGTTTAAGGTTATGCCATATTGTGCTATTTCTTTCATATATGTGTGTTGATTAATTAAAATAATTATTGTTCAAAATTCTCTAATAATACGCTTATATATCATACTTTAGAAGACTTGGAAAACAAACTTACAAAATGATGGTAAGCAATTTATAAAATAAAGATATTTGACTGTTTCATGTGTACATTTAACAGCTGTGCAGGTCGTTAAAAATGTTATGAACGTATAGTAAATTCTTCTTTGTACCTGTGGGGTCATTGTCTATGGGTCGCTCCGAGCCCTCTCCGTTTATAAGGTTCCCGCCGTTGTCCCGACAACAGAAGCCAACAGCACACTCCGCAGAGCTTGTGCACGACCGGAAACAAGGCCGGGTAGGGTACACACATACCACCGTCAAATGGAACAATATAACCTACTAGGAGTAATAAATGGGTATAATCACATTCTTTGATAAACATCAACCTATGTTTAACGACTTAATCAACTGTTAGACGCTATCATATGCGGAGTAAACACTCCACGGTGACACCATAGTATACAAACAATATCATTTAAAGCATTATGCAATCTGACGCTACTTTACTTTTCACAATTAATAATTGTCACCATTGTTCAAGAGCCAATAACTAAGAAATAATTATAGGCGGAATGCCTTGTAAATCTTCACTTCATAGTGATGACATATTTGATGTTGCATTCAATCGTCTAGAAATGTGGAAGTATTACGCCCAACAAACGTATACACGTTCATGCGGACTGACTCCCATTTCGTTTACGGGCTATACTCATAATTAGCTGCTATTAGATTTACCTCCCCCTCCATACATATCATTACCTTTTCTACAAATTAATATTTCAGAGTCGTCAATTGTTTCCTCAGCATAGAAAATAAAATAATTGTTGAAAATCAGTTTTTGCTTTAAACGAACCAAAGAAAGTTTATGTTAAATTACTTACCTGAACTATCAGCTTAATAATATTATCCATTCTGTTGGATGTTACCGGTCATGTGAAACAGGTCTGATCATATACGAGTTTATTCGATCGCCACGGTCTTTATGGCGACATATGTGACAATAATTAAGTTCTTGTTAACAACAGCATGGCAAGATAAGAAACATTGTAGCGAAGTTTTTTTTTTAAGGACAGGGCAATTGTGAGAAAAAAGGCGGAACCGGCGTACCGGGTCTTCGAACAATTCCCTCCGCAAGTCATGTTGAAAAAGCGTCAATGCCGAACATGAAGGAGGTGAGGCGGCTGGGTAAGCGGGCGTACCTTGCCTGCAATACGCTTTCTATTGAAGGTAACCCGGTGCGGGCGAAGGAGCACGGCGGTGGTTATTTATCCATCCTGTCGGGGAACATCAAGAGATATTAAGAAATCACTTTCCAATTTTGTTAATATGTTAAGTTTTCATGATATATGTTTTTGAACGAATCTTGGGCTAATAGTTCTAGTGATGTCAATTGAAATGGATATTTGTCTTTCAACTTAAAATTTCAACACATTAAAGTTCGTAGAAATGGTGGTGGCATTGTATTATGTATAAAAGAAAAAATAGTAAATGGTATCGAAATTGTAAAAAAAACTCATTTAGATACAGTTATCTGGTTAAAAACATTACCACTTATTTTTTAATATCTCAGAAGATTTGTTTATATATTTGCAACTAATATATGGGGTCATGAGTCACCAGTATATAACACGTTTATTGAAGATCTGTTTGAAATTTTAGAAAACGATATTACTTTTTTTCTGAATTTGGTAAAATTTCTGTTGCCGGTGATATAAATAGTAGTGTTGATAATACATTCGATTATATTGTACAAGATAAAATTAATACTGTATATGATGACGCCGATTACTGTCCATATAACACCTCTTCGAGAGCCTCAGTTGATAGCTCAATAAGAAGTCATGGAGTAAAATTGCTAGATTTATGTAAATCCACATCTTTACGTATTGTTAATGGTTGAGTTGGCAATAGCTGTAAGCAACCTTTTTATGCCAATAACGGTTCGGCTGTAATTGAGTATTTGTTGGAAAACGAATACAGCCTTTCAAGTATATCTGATTTTAACGTGCATGATTTTAACGAATTAGTGATAACGCCCCATTACATGTTTCGTTATTATGTTATAATGTCTCGCCTGAATATAAGTCTTACACCGATGTCAAGTATAAATGAGACGATGCGTTACGATGGCAACTTCGCTCAGGGATCATTTCTATGTAACTAAACCCGCAGGATAGTACAACAAACACACAGCATACCAAACACATGCCGATATATCAATAATCAACAGGAGACAAACGAGGCGTTCCATCATATATGGTGAGATAAAATCATTCGAATCAATACAGAAATCGGCTACATCGTTGAACAAGTCACAGCTTTTAGTACGCTTCATGTTAGATATCGTTTTTCTTATTTCGTCTGCAGTAAAAGCGCAATCGAGCTTTTAAATGGGAGGCGACGAATTAAGGTCATAAGAGTCATACGCATTAAATGTAGTGCTATTAGCAGTATTCGATAATTGTCTAAAAGAGATTAAACATTGTTTCATGTTGATATCATTATTGTTTTAAGAACTTTTCTTTTTATATTTATGCATGTATCGCCAAACATCTTTTGAATTAGTTTTACTCAACTTCGTGTTCTTTATTGTGATATACGCGTTTTGTCTCCCTTTTAACGCAGCAATATTTATTTCTGGCATCTAAAACTCTTATCCTGTTATTATGTAAAAAATAAAAACTGTAATATTTTGTTTCCAAACTATTTTTAAACCTGAGTCCCTTTTGTGATAAAATACATTTATTACAAAGCAACGTAAATTCAATCGGGAAATGGTCAGAAAATTCGCTCAAATCTAGTGCATTCATAGTGCTTATACATATTATAATTTAAGATCTCGTAATCAACAGTGCTTGCACCTTCAGTGTTTCGACAAAACTTGTAACATGTGTTAAGTCCTGGTTCTAGGCGCAGATTAGCAATACAAACACTATTTTCTTTTCAAAACGTAAGCAGTTTATTACCGAACGCATTCGTCTGCTGATCAACCGACAATCGTGACGGTAGAATATCAATGGGTAAATCTGGCTCAGGCATATTAATATATATATATATGTCGAGATTTATATTATCTTACAGGTCCGACTTTTGACCTATTCGAGAGTTAAAATCACCCGTTAAAATAACATCTCCAAGTTTTGTATAGATTCTTAGATCGTTCGATATTGGTCAAAGAAATCAAAATCGTGTTGTATGGAATTTACAGTTTTATACAGAAGGGACTCAGCTGGTGGTATATAGCAACAACAAATATATACATCGTTTTCAAAACAGAAGAAAGCTTTAAGAAGTTAACACTAAATGATCCCTTTTTCATTTATATTTACAACTTCAATTTTACCCTGATATACTGATTTATAATTTTACACTTTCGCCATGTCTTTTCGCATCTCAGTTACATTTCGGCCGTAGACATGAGAAACATCCAACGTTTTCAATATGTATATTAGTTGTTTTTGCATTACAAATTTCTGTAAATATTAATAAGTCATATGTCTTAATAAAGTTTAGACGATCACTGTGCTCAAGTTTGTTTATGTTGCTATGACTTTGATTTAGAAGACGAATACCATGTTATATGTTTATGCCGCTGTTACATTAACTTTAGAAAAAAATACATTATTCGTTTATTTTATACTAACCCATCTGTATATGAATTCCACAAGTTATTAGTTTCATGTGACAAATCAGTAATTTCAAAAGTGTGTTAATATATCAAAGAAGCTTTTTTTATAAGAAATAGGATCCTAAGTACTACTGTCTGTCTGTCTGTCTTTCTGTCTGTCTGTCTGTCTGTCGGTCGGTCGGTCGGTCGGTCGGTCGGTCGGTCGGTCNGTCTGTCCGTCCGTCCGTCCGTCCGTCCGTCCGTCCGTCTGCCTGTCTGTCAGTCTGTATGTATGTCTGTATGTATGTCTGTCCGTCCGTCCGCCCTCCCGTCCGCCCCCCCTTCCCCTTCCGTCCGTCTGTCTGTCTGTCTGTCTATAGACAAAAAAAAACATAAACGTTTCCGACGATTTTCTCCATACATTTTTCAATTAACAACATTCGGACTTGCATATGTTGTATGTTTATATAGTTGTGCTTGTGCAAGTTGCATTATCCTGTGTTCATTTTTTTTTAAGTTAAGCCCCTTTTTACTTTAGAATTTATATTATGGTTAATACACCTTGCTACATCTTACGTCAGGGTATTCGAGACTACTGTGGCATGCTCTAGTTAGAAGGCTATTGTTATTTGTAAACTTCACAAAAAGGTTGTATTGTTGTTGAAGGTCTCTAGATATGTTTAGTTTTCTAAATGAACATGTAAGTTTAATCTCTGCTAGGAAGATTTTGCTCACCTCTCACTTCAAATCCCCTCTCAGATATCATCTTTATTTTACGATATTTTTGCTGAAGGGTCGACTTCCTATAACTTGCTTTTTGCTGACGTAATTGTGGCTAAATATAATATTCATTGGGTAGCGAATAGTAGCTTCAAATAACAGGAACTATCTTCTGAATGGATTTAGATGTTGTTCTATTGTAGCGAGCAACGGAACTACTTTATGAAATTAACGGAATCCTTTTTTTTTTGCAGTCGCAGATGCGCACGGAAATGAACATGCAGACGAACATGCAGACGAACACGCTGTCGAGCTTTATAAAGAAATGGTAATTGAAAAGGCTAACTTAATTAAGTTTATATATACATTCTCGTTCGCATAAATTGAAAATTAACATTTTATAATTTGTCTATAACGTTGTGTTTTTTTTTCAATTAGTAGTTTTAGACTGCAAGCAGTGAAATGGCAGACCAAAACCTTGAAAACGTATTTCAACTGACCGAAATTGTACTGGCTCCACCGCCAACGTCTGCCAATTGTGAAACAGCCTTCAGTGCGATGAAGCTAATCACAAATAGACGGAGAGGACGACTTGGAAAGGCTCATCTCAATGATCTGATGACGATTAAAATCATGTCCCCAAGAATTAAAGATTTTGACCCGGAACCTGCGATTGCTTATTGGCTGGTATGTGTATATCATTAGTTAAGTAAAAAAAAGCTGTTTTTGAAATCATGTAATTATATCTAATGTATTAACTTACAAATATAGTTTAACTTATACTATCAATGAGCAAATCCTGACAAGAAATTCAAATGTGTTTCATACTGCATTTAATATGTCCAAGCCATCAGGACAAAAGTGCAGAATCCGCAAAGAACCAGATGTGCCATCTGGTAGCAGTAGCATTACAAGTAGCAGTACACCTGCAATGGTCCTTGACGATTCCGACGACACAGGAGTGAGGGCTTGTCCTACTTCTAGTGCACAGGTATAATTGTCAGTTTGAAACTCACATTGCATTTCCTTTACCCAGATGTTTGTGTGGAAAATTTTAATCACGAGTGCTATCACATTATTTATTTCCAGTCTTCGTGTCAGAGCGTAGCTGAGATGACAGACACAGACGACAGTGATTCGGACTCTGAAAATGATGACCTTGATATGTCCGAAGACCTCGTGTCAAGTTTTGTGTGTGATAACCTTGAATAAAACAGAACCAAGTGTTTCTTTTGAAAATCTGTGTTGTTCTATGTTACTTGTATACAAAAATAGTTACACATGCTAAAAAATATTTACTTTTATTCGGGCTAGTTAAACTTGATTCGGGCTAGTGAAATTTCTAAGCTAGTAGCCCGACTGGACTAGTGCCTAACAAAATTAATGCCAAGACTGTGACAGGGGAAAAGGTTTGGGTCAGAGGATTCAGCAAGCAGGACAAACATAAACCTGACATAACATTGGCTGAATCAATGTAATCAAGACAAGGTAGACATAAGTGTGGCTGAATCATTCTCTTCACGACAAAGTACAAGGGTGTGGTGGGGATGGTGTTATGCTACAACTAGTACTACTACTACTACTACTTCTACTACTGCTGTTGCTACTACTACTGCTACTAAGCTACTACTATACTACTGCTATTATTATTATTAGCACATTTCCGAAAATCGACGACACAATTATCGAAATATAGAGGAAGAGAAACACTTTGAAAATTAGATGGCCTGCGTAGCTGACAGTCTCCGTTGTGTTTCCTGAGATATTACGCATTGTATCAAAATGCTTGAACCAGCTGAATAAGCTATATCACTCGTGATATGTCCACATATTTATAGCTAACTGAGTTATGATCAACTGATAATAATGAATTGATAATTATTAAATGACGTAAGGGCTACCTTTGATGTAAATCATGAGGGAAGTCAGTGAATTGCATTTTACTACAAATCTTAACGATTAATTATCCCACATGAACGTGTTTCAGATCTTTTCTCCGTACATACGCGGAAGTGAAACCATTTGAAATGATATTTAAAAAAAGCATGAAATGAAGTATATATCGGTGAATAACTATGAAAAACATTACATTTCTGTATAATCCATTGCAAATGATAAATGTTGCTTTGATGAATATAGCAGGAAACATTTTTTTAAACCAAAGTTCTCCAGTTTATGCGATTAACGGTCTGGATATGCGTGAATGTATAGAACATTCGTTAAAGACTGTGCTGTCTTTTTAATGAAATAATGTCATTAATTAAAAGATAAAAAAAAATAAGTGTAACATCATGAAGGTACTTCTAATATGTCGGCTTCAGTATATGATTTTCAGTGGAGTATAGAGTTGTATTGGTTGAAGGAAATTCGATTTCAGTGTTGTCATTGAGTGAAAATAAATATCAGCAAAATTGCAAAGATTTTCCATCAAAGACACCGGTCTTCCAGTTTAAGTTACTTTTTTTTCTGACAATTGAAGAAATGTGTAGAATATTTACTATACACCCCAAAAAATAAATCAACACACTTTCTTTTAGCGACATAGACGAAACGATTATTATTTTTTTGACGAAACCAATTTATGACGGACGATGTTAAGCACATATTTTGATGACGTCATTATACACAAACGTATTATGTTGAAGCGTGTTTGAGTATGTTTGCTTATTTATTGTAATGCAACATAGAATAGAAAAAGTCGCTGTTTGCGGTGTTATATTGAATATTTATCGAATATTTAGTTCACTCGTGTTTAAAGAAAAGCCATATATTCACTCATTGCTACCATAACCACTCATGGGAAAGACAAGTTATGTCTTTCATCATTGTCTTCAAAAAACAAGATTCATTAATTGCAACAATGACTGGAATTACGTTAATTATAACAGGTCCGATCCCTTCATCCCGAACTCCAGTAAACCCGGCTAAAGTAAACATTTCCGGAAAGCAACAGGTTAAGCGGTTAATCGGATAAACGACCGACCAATCAGTTGACTCGTTACATTTTCTACTAAAGGTTAACATGAAACATATTTGCTTTTTATTTCAAAAAATGAATCGTGCGAATTTCATTTCTAGCGCGCGACCTACTGCCAATTGTGGCTGTCACCTACTTAAAACAATATCCCAAACCGATGACGGGAATAAATGACGTGAACAAAAACACAAAGTAATAAAAGAATATCAGTATCTGTGTCGGTACAAATAGGGATTACATTTTGATATATGGAGTAACTCTTTTATTTAACTGGCCAATATTTTGGAGCTAGGGGGGAGAGGATTCTACAAACGCAGCATTGGCACGTTTATTTTAATCGCGATCAATCGAATAATACTTTGTTCTGCCTATTTGTTGTTTTATTTGGTAGTTTACAAGGCGGATTGCTAGAAGAAATAAAAAGAAATCAGGGGTTCGAATCCCAATATTTTGTTCAACGTTGTATATCTTGCTATTATAATTCTTGTAGACTATTCAGAATATTATATTGTTGTTAATAAATATTTTACAAAAAAGACATTTACAAAAATACAATCATACGTGAAAAAGGTCCCTTTTTCCCCCAAACAAATGTCTCACCCTGTCATTTGCATTATGGAACACGGGTTTGAAATCAAAGTTTTAGGTGAGTAATTCCTTCCTGATCCGTGTAGGTACCATGTTAACATATTGTTTGTTACACTATGAGTTGATTATGATCTATCCATCATTGCCACATGTTTAACAAAATGTATTTTGTGTATAAAAGGAATTATAAGCAATATGACAGCTCTTATCGATTTAAGAATTACATAAATCACTTATTAATTATAATTATTTTTTCGTAAGTGATTGTTTTAGCTCGACTATTCAACGAATAGTCCGAACTTTAATACTATCCATAATGAGGGTTTCGGCGTCCGCGTAATGCTCTGGTTAAGTTAAACGTGCAACATCCCAATATCACTGTCTCTACTGCGAATATTCAATTGAAACTTCACGTTTTTGTTAGGGGTCATTGTGTAAAGTACGGGTCAATGTCTATTACTCTGACCTGCAATTTAGATTTATAGTGCCCCTTCTTGTACTCAGAAATTTGGTGAAGTCAAACGTGCACCATATCCATAGCATTCTTTCTACTACAGGCATTAAATTAAAACTTCAGATATGTGTTCGGGGTTAAAGTGGTGTTTTAAACAAAAACTGATTATAAATAATGAACGCCTATTATTACTTCAACAAAATAAAATTTGAGATGTATACCATCGTGAAATTCATAGAACTGGTTTTAATATCCATATGTTGTGCAAAATGTTTCAGCTTGTGTTTGTTGTGATATTTTATTATATTTTATGTTACGTATGGACGTGGATGTGAAGTTTATCTTTACATTTCAAACACGTGCCTCCGATGCTATGCATAACGCATTTTCAAACTATCAAATAACTGATTTGCTCTTATTTGCTCTAAATAACAAAAACACAATACAATTATTGATGATATATGTTTAACCATGTAAACATATCAATAACCAGAAATCAGCTTTACATCCATGTTGCTTGATTCTTGAACTGCTGTCAGAATTTCCATGCAATTACTTTTGACACCGTGCTAAGCTGTGACATAAATTAAGTTGTTGTTCATGGCAACATCATTCCTCCCACAGTAGGCAGCGATTAAATATACAGAAACCTGTGGCACCATATGTTGTGCTTTTGTTTTGTTTTATATGTTAATTGACAGATTTCTTTATATGTCTATGATATGTAAAGCCATTTTGATAAATGTACATGCTTACATAAAGATGGAGTGTTCGTTTCTTCTTTACAAAAACAATTGTTGCCAGTGGTTGTATTGTTCTCGCGCAAATAGTAATGAACATAAAATTAAAAAAAAATCATTTTATTAATCCGTGGGGAAATTAGTCTCCGCTCAAAAGACCCGCTGAAATGGTTTTTGAATCAATAAAATGAAAATCAAATGCTTGATAAATATGATTACACTTTTGTCATTACATTAAAATGTGTTGTATGCAACATTTGCGTCTCATAATACATTTTCCGAGAAACAAATGCGGATGTTCTTAGCCTACTTAGAAATCACAATGTGAGAAAGCTTTTGCGATTAATAGCTCATTGCTAGTATTTAGACGCAGCTTGAAATTATTGATTGCTTTCACAATAATTAATACACATTGCTTTTAGATAATTCGTTAATGTGAAAAGATGTTGTTCGATGAATAATAGACTAAATAAATTGTATTTAATATGTTAATAAGAACGTTCTGCAAAAAAGAAATACGCCTACGAATCATGGATGACATCAACCTGGTTGGATCATAAGCCATTCTACCCTGTCAAACGAAAGATCTGTGTAAAAACACAGTTTAACACCCCTTGCGATAACATTTTGAAATAAGTCTTGCTTTTAACTGAAGAACATGAATAACCTTTACTACCTTATATTATTAGTTGAGTTTAGCCAGTGCGATAAGGTTCTATTTGTATGAACAGGCTAATCTAACTTGCCTGACACAGGCTTGTCTAACTTGTCTGACACATGCTAGTCTAACTTGTCTGACACAGGCTAGTCCAACTTGTCTGACACAGGCTAGTCCAACATGTCTGACGCAGGCTAGTCTTACTTGTGTGACACAGGCTAATCTAACTTGTCTGACACAGGCTAGTTCAACTTGTCTGACACAGGCTAGTCCAACTTATCTGACACAGGCTAGTCCAACTTGTCTGACACAAGCTAGTCCAACTTGTCTGACACAGGCTAGTCTAACTTGTCTGACACAGGCTTGTCCAACGTGTCAGCATTTGCACCACAGTATTGAAAATCGCTGCGAACGCCACAATTAACATCGAATTACAATAATATTATCGAGCTTCCTAATAATTTAAATATTTTCTTCGGCATTTGCCAATTGTTGTTGTTGTTTCCCATATTTCAATGATAATCAGTGAGGTATGCCGATTGAGAAAATGTAGCTAACTCAATCTGACTCTCTCGGTCTTTTAGGTAGGTCGCCATTGTGATTTTTTGTTCATGGTATGATAACTTAGACGAGCTGCTGAAGCAGCATCGTCAAAAAAACTAACTAACATATATATTCAATTGCCAGGCGCAGACGAGTGCTACTGTACGACGGAATGGGAACCAATGTGCGGGATGGATGGCAAAACTTATGGAAACATGTGCGCAATGGATTGCGCGTAAGCACACATGTATTCCTTTCAGTTTTGTTTTTGTATTGGGTGCTGTGTTTTACTTAAAATGATATTTTTGATGAGATAGAATATTTTATAATATAAATAAATTTAATATTTTTTAAATATAAGACGCTTTATCATAAACTATTAAATGGCGTTTGCTTATATAGACATTCGAAATTAAATTAATACGTATATTTAAACATAATAAAATAAGTCAACAGATAAAATCAGAAACAACATATAGACATCGTATCATTGAAATCGATATGATTGGGTTAAATTAAATTTTTATTGAACTTTATTCATAATCTTCGCTTCAAGAGAGTCGCTCTACCAATGCGAGGCCCATGCCCGTGCGCTTGTAACCGGATGCTTGATCCTGTATGCGGCAATGATGGCGTCATGTATGATAACGAGTGTCTCATGGAATGCGCGTAAGTAACTTCCTTGTCAAAAGAATGTATTTTATCAGAGGGGGTAATCATGTGACAAAAATATTGGCGACGTCCCTGCCGAGACAAGTATTTTTCGCCGTTTTATACCCTTTATTAGTTTTATTAATTGTTTTAAAGCCACTCAATTTCCAGCCATATCAGCAAGATATTGATAAGCGTTTATTTCGTATCAATATTCGCTCTTTATCTCGTGGAATTTAAACAATTTATACAAGTAATAAAGTGTCTAAAGGATGTTTTAAATCGGGGATTAAACTTGCACCATGTTCATCAAAATGTTAACTTGATGATGTGGACATGTAAAATGAATGCTTAAAATATGTGGGTCGCTGCCTAATGGAATCCATTATTGTAAAGATATAATTTGAATGCTTTGATAAAAAGCTATTTATGAAATTTTATTTACAACTGAAATACAAGTAAATAATTCGCCAACGCAATCCCGATTAATACAGTTTTCAAAGTTTATTGGCAATCCGACATTCTGCCTTTGGCAAGTACATATATACAAAAGAAATATGAACACGACAGGGATTCATAAAATAATAGAATTTAAACTTTAGCAAACATTTTGCAATGCCTTTAAGCTTAAGAACATTTGTGCAAGACATCATTAATAAGTGTGTACTTATGGTAGGCCATTTTGTTCTGATATTATAGTTTAAACGCAATTCGTTATATAATGGACAACATACTACTAACAATGGGTAGATAGCTTGAAATCCAATCCATTCAAGGTCTTTTCTTAATGATAGGATTTTTTGTGTGATAAATGTTAATGCTATATACAGTCGATATTATCTTAAAACAGGTTCATTCTATTTTCCGCGACCTCTATCAAATTTCAGTGGTGCACGAAAAGCCGCCCCCAGCAATTGTGGCTACTGATGTGGGGATGTTCCAGAAATACCTAGAGTCAAATATGATCGTCAAATGAAATAAAATCAACAGCATATCGTGTTCATTATGTTTTATTATCGTTTGATTAATCGACCATCAGTTTTAAAAGGCAACATTTCGAGAAGCACATAGTTTGAATAAATATTATAGTGTTATAGTTTTTGAACATGTAACACACAAAAAAGAAACAAAAACGACGACATTCAAAATAACATCTACAACCCCGACATTCCTAACAATAACAAATAGAGCGTCTTTAATAATGTGTTCGACTTAACTTTCGACATCCAATTTTTTTTCAAGTTAGTTATGAAATTTATATCTCATACTTTCAGGGGTAAAGATGATAATACAAATTATACAACATTTTTATGTGAATCCGTTTCTTTCGAAACATATGAGTAGGCAAACAAGTTCCGTACAGCCCCTGAAAACAAATAGTTTAAAATAACATTATCCGCATAATAACATATTGCTGGTGATAACATTGAAATATCCTCGAAATATATAACTGGAGCAACACCCCTTTATGGACTTGTTTCATGTTAAAAACACCCAAGGGCCGAGTAATACAACAATTTCATTCAAGTACATAACGTTACAAGTAAAAGCCGATAAAACTACGGTAAGAAATTAACAAACAAACTATGATAAAACTATATTTTTGAAGTCAAGTGCGTATTTAAGCGTATGTGCGACATTAACAATGTTATCAAGTCGCTGTGATAACGTCAAATGGTTAAATGCCTCGTTCAGCCAATATCGGTATTAATTCGAAATTTATTCTGACCATAGCCTCCTAATACATAGGCGAGTCCGCTTAGCGCAGTCTTGCAAATTGGGTAAATATGTAAAAAGTGTCTTATTTAAAAGCGAATAGTGTGTTTATTTGTAACTAACAGCATACGTAGGGGAATTATGTTATTCTTATGCTAACTTAGTGTGACAAACAGTTTTTGTCAAACAATAAATTAATTGTTCTTTTAAATTGTGATTTGAAGCGAAAAAATGCAACCTTAAAGGGACTGTAAACCACGAATGACGAAAAAGAAAAGTTCTAAAATACCGTATTTTTTTACAATTATTAGTTTATATTGATTAAAATATCACGACTAGTATATAACATTACTCATGATATTTTAATCAATATAAACTAATAATTGTAAACAAATACGGTATCTTATAACTTTTCTTTTTTCGTCATTCGTGGTTAACAGTCCCTTTAAGCTCTGTATTGCGCTTAACAATTTTCGCATAACATTTCGCCTAATACTAATATCCCTTCTTAAATATTTTAACATTATTATTATAACTAACTTAAAATATTTATACCAACATAATGTGTCGGGGCAAAACAAGAGACAAACTCTACGAGATGTCAACATGCAGCTGAACGCGTCATTGTGTACCATAGAAGCTATACACAAAACATACAAACTACAATATCAGCGACGCTTTGTGACTTCCATTTGGACTAAATAATGACTTAAAATATAACGAAAGTTTCATATTTTTTACATATGAAAATTGAATAAACTGGCGAAGCTGAAGAAATACTAAAATGTTTCCAATAAATCATGAATTGTAAATCGTGTAGATTCGCATATCCTATATACTTTCCGTAATGATTTGACATATGCCTCAGTCACAAATAATCCGGTCGCCGGCCGATGTGTCCGATC
>VMBQ01000175.1:0-86026 GCA_007657795.1 Dreissena rostriformis
ATCTTGTGCACTGTAACCAGTATGGAATTGATTGAAGAAATCTAAAATAAGGACTTAACGCGTTGTACTTGAATCATTCTTTTATATGTAATCGTAAGTCAAATAATAACAAATGCTGAAAAAAACTTATGATCCGCGTCATGAGAAAATGGGTCTTATGCATTCGCGCAATCTTGTCAGGACTTACCATTGCCGCTAATGAGACAGCGAAACCTTGCGTTATAAAATCGTGGACAGGGAAGCTCCTTTTCAGATTTCTTTGCAAGGAATATTTTGTGAACAGACCTGCCGCTGCTTAATGTCAACATTAATTGAAAGCGAACTTCTTATAATGTGCACCGGTAAAGATCACGACGTTGCAAACCAGTGCACAGCTCACGTCGTTAAATATATACATTAATGCGTCGTAATTTAAGGCAGCCTCACGCCTCGAAACCCGGGGATGATTTGAAGTCCAGAACGAGTTATCCACACAGCGGTATGAGCATCCTGGGTTGTTACAAAATAAATTGCTTTCTGGCGTAACTTCTGTTTTATGAAATGCTTTTCACGTGTGAACATGTCATTGCATAGATTTCGGCAGGCTATGAACTACTAGTAATCTACAAAGCTATCAAACACTATTTTTTGGAAGCCTATGGACACGGAACCTACATTACTATAATAATATCTGCAGACAGTTTAAGTATAGCTCGTTCCCATTGGACAACGAAGGGCAGCATTAGCTGACATCACTGATCAGGTCTGTTCAACAATATTTATAACAGAAAACGTTCGGATGCTCTTTTTCATGCAGCCCAGAAGCATCGTCGTCGCGTTTTCTGAAATGAGCCACGTCGTGCGAAAGAGGATCTTTTGCCATATGCATTCGTGCAGTCTGGTCAGGTGCTACCCTGTTCGCTATTGAGACCCAAAAACCGTGCTCGACTTTATAGCGGACAGGGTTGCGCACGCTGGTCTGGAACTACGCTGGTCGCATATTTCATTATCCCCTATTTGTGCATAACGCGGCTAAAATGATTTGAGACAAAAAGCTGGAATGACTAGCGAAAATAATACTCATATGAGAGACTCCGACTGTTGGCGGATAGTGTTGAACGTTTATCTTTCAAAGTGCAGGCACAACTTTTAATTCCCAAACCTCGAACACTGAGCTATGGTGTGCCGCATTGATTGTGTGGCATTATTGATAAAGCCGCTGTGGGACATTTTAGCATACGTATCTCGTTTAATCATTCTTTTAACGTGTCCGGAATGGAATTGCCATCCGAACGCTACTGTACGTGAATTTTCCGTAAAAGTGTTACTTTGAACTTGTATTCCATCAGGGAGTTTAACGCGAATACATGGCAGGCATATTAATGTAAATTAATATTTATTATTGCTAAGCAAATTTTTGCTAATTGATTCAAACAGTCAACATAATTTTAAACTTTGCTCAAATACATATGTCGAATATTGTAAGTAAATCTTTTTGAGAAAATATCCAAAAAGCCTCTATCATCGAAACAGAATGACCGTGCTCCCACGAGTCCGTTTGACGCAGTTTATTTCGATTGACAAAATACCGGCCTTATGTGATATTAAGATATTACTTAATTACAAGAAAGTGACATTTAATCGTATAGTGCCACTTTCCATTAATTAACTATAATCTGTTATATTTTTTACCTACATTGTGGCGAACTGTGATTGATAATCTTGGAAGCGGACCTTTGTTGGTAAACAAGCGATCGGGGAAGTGGTATGGCATTGTCATCTGCTGAACAAGTAAACTCTAAAGGGATCATTCTAAATAATCAGTCTAGTAAAATTTTGATTGCTATATCAATGTTCATATCAGCTAAACATAGCATAAATCGATTACAGATTTCCGGACATTTGTTTCTTGATAGCCTCGTATCAGATGTTTTCTAGCAAATATCTTTTCGCCAATAACCTTTGATAAATCGCCCCATTATTTCTCTTATCGAATGCCTAGGTCGTTGTCGAACACCAATGTAAACATAAGATATTTTCGTCTGCCACTCATTCCTGATCCGGGCTTCAAACGATTCCAATCTTTTTATGCTCCCCATGGGGAGCAGTTTGTACTTCCGTACTTCCTTCCTTCCTTCTGTCACACTTTTGTTACAGTTTCTCATAGCGCCTTCAATATTTTACCGATCTCTTTCATATTTGGCATGTAGGTACCTCGCATGGACCGCTTCTTTTTGCTGAGGTTTGAGGTCATTGGGGTCAATGTCAAGATCACCGAGGCTTATAATAGATTTTCTCAAGGTCACATGTTTTTCCACACAATTAACCCATATATCGACAAAGCATCATCGGGGAGCATCCATCAGTTTTACTGATATCCTTGTAATAAAAGAATGTCCTCAGAATTGTTTCTTGAATGGAATCGCCTCGCATTCCATCCGTTTGCTTTAAACTGGCATTTTGTAAAGGTCATAATTAGGTTTTAAATCGCGTTACTCGTTCTGAATAGCTTTAATCTCTGGATTTTAAGGGAGCAATCTTTTCTTTTTTTAATCTGAAATCAAATAATTGCAGATAAACGGAAAAAGGACCAAACAGCGTGTTAATGTAGGGAATGACAATCATAGTACAAATCTGATGATTGAAACAGTTTTGTCGTGTTTTGGTGGTAATCAAACATCAACGAATGGGTATGGCAGTGTACGTTTTTGATAATTGTGCGAGCAAATCTCGTTTGACGAAGCTAAAAATAGTTCTGGTAAAATGTTCATCGCGCGATCAACGTGCAAAGAAGCTATATATATAATATCGATCTATGTCAGATTTTCAGAAACATTTAGTTGTTTGTTAATGGCCTCGTATCAGATGTTTTGTATCAAATGTCTTTCACCCAATAACCTTAAAAAATAAATCGCCCCATTATTTATCTTTTCGAATGCCTAGGTCGTTGTCGAACACCAGTGTAAACATGAGATATTTTTTTTCTGTCACTCATTCCTGAGCCGGGCTTCAATCAAACGAACAAATCCCACTCTTTTATAAGACGAACTTGCTCAGAATTTGTCCGTAAATGGAATAGCATTTCCCATGATATTGCTTTGAAGTGGCTTTTTTAAAGTCCTCAGTGGTTATGAAAATCGTGTTATTCTTTTCGAAACGTTACCATCTCTGGATTTTCAGAAAGCGATCATTTTGTGAAATTTAATCACTATAGTTGTGTTTATCTTTTTTTCTTGTGTGCACATCCATGTTTTGTTTTATATATGTTTTACTCTTATATAAATAAATATTTAAAATGAAAACAATACAGTAACACCTAAAATCATATAAGTAAAAACATTGGCGGCAGGGATGCGATATTCGGTTTTGCTTGGAACCAGTCATATCTCTACACGAATTGAAATACTCCGATGTTTTATTGAAATGTAACCCAGTATGATTGCCAAATCGAATGGGTCTGTCGCTGTCGGACACGAACATAAACACTGCATTCCCTAAAGTGAGCATTTCCCGACCCGTTCTGCAAACACAGCCTATTAATTAGACTTTATGTTGGGCTTGAAGTTTAAATGTCTTGTAGAATTCTAAGACTTTGCAATCACAAGAAAGTCCATTTGAAATGACAGCGTCATTCCTGAACAGAAAACATTGTCTCTTCGACAGTGCCAATATGGCTCATAGCGACATTGCAGAGCTCAATCGCATGGCTTAAAGCTGATTGATTTAGAGCGGTCCATTTGATCGATAATTGATACCCATAATTCTGACAGAAATATCGAAGATTAACTCTAATCAATTGCTGGATACACGATTATAACATGCTTTCTAATTGTCCCTCTGCTTCCTGTATGACAATAGCGATCCATCTCACTGAAATAATAGACGCATTCTATATTGCATGTTTGAGTTTCATCATTTCCGTTTCCACATTTCTAACACGTCCAGTAATTACTCCGCTATTATTTGCCCCATCTGAGATTGTCGGAAAAATATGGAGTTCCTCATCATCAAAGCTTCATGTCAGCACCAATAAGGTCTTAAGTCTTTTTTCATTTCTCCTTTCCATATTAGAAACAACAGTTGATAATAAGTCTTTTGTCTTAAACAGGATATTAACGTCTCCCGATGTTTGATCGTAGAAATGTGACATCACGACCTAGCGTCCGTCTAGTTCATGTCAGATTTTTCCAAGATTTATAGTCAAACTAATCTTTTGTTCGTTTTCATTCAATGTTGCAAAATGTAATACAATCCTTTTCACAGTTTGAGGCATATATTTCATGTGCATGCATTTAAACGATTATTACTAGTTTTCATACACTTTATTTATTTCTACGTTGTTTTAGGATTCCTTCGTTCAACTTGAATATTAATAAGTCAGTCAACACACATCTATCTTGTGAAAATCATAACTTTAGTATTCCCATATGGTTTTACGGCTTACAAGCAATTACTATATTAATATGCTTTATAAGATTCAAATCATGTAACGAAATTCCCTTGGCAAACACTAATATTATCTGAAATGTTTTATTGGTGTTTCTGGTTCGTAGACATATTTCCTACATAATCTAACGAGTTGTTACATTAACACTTTATCCATAGTCGCTGTTTGCTTAAACACCTACGTGTCTACATTACCTTATAAACCAACACAACTATTTCCCATGATTTAATCTGAATAACCGACACCTTACTTTGATAACTTTATCTGTTTAATTGCTGTTTAAATGTTTGAAATCCCTTATTAAACATGTTGTTCATTGTAATCATTTAAGTTTAGAGATTCTGTAAATTTCGATGATTTTTGTAGATAATGAATAAAAATCATTCAAATATTTATTATATTAATGGTTTAAACGATTCTTTGACGCAAATACTGAGTATTGGTCACAGTTTTGTTATATATAAACTCCTGCTAAAACATGTGAACCGTACGTAAAACTGTAGCAAGAATAAAACAATAACGTTATTCATGAACTTTTTATGTGCTCATGCGCGTTTCAAGCCCGCTTTGTACATTCACTAACATATTGCCAAGACACACAAAGCCATGACGTCTTGGCGCATAAAGCAATTCTTGAAAGCATATGTGATGTAGACTCTCAGAAAAACATGGGCACGTTTATTGCCCCGGGGAACCAATCCGACCATTGCAGATTACTGTGAAATGTGTTCACAAATAATATTTAACCTCAATAATAAGTGTGTAACCTTACATTTCATCCATATTCATGAATTATATTTCTTGGATGAGGCGTCGCGTTTGTTTGGGAACCATTTAGTCTCGAAAGTATATTGTTATCGAAACGTTTGGTTTATATCGATGGAAAATTGACCCATAAAAACAAACCCACCAAACTATCGTTCGATCTAAAGGGACTGTCAACCACGAATGACGAAAAAAAGAAAAGTTCTAAAATACCGTATTTTGTTACAATTATTAGTTTATATTGATTAAAATATTACGACTGGTATATTACATTACTTGAAAAAAGTTGTTAGGTTTTCATATTTTCAGTATATTCGGTAATAATTTGTACTGGGTATGTCTACCAAGTAACTACCAGTTATCTATAAATAACGCAAGATCATCATTGTCACGTGGTAAACCCAGGAATGCAAATTGTGCATGCGTGGTGAATTGTATATATTTTATATATATAATGATTTATCTACTTGCGTTATTTATAGTATGTATATCGTTATGTCACCTATTTTCGCGATGTACTTTTGATTTCACATCGCGAAATTGTATTACCGACTATACTGAAAATAAGAACTTTTTTCAAGTAATGTAATATACCAGTCGTGATATTTTAATCAATATAAACTAATAATTGTAAACAATTCGGTATTTTAGAACTTTTCGTCATTCGTGGTTGACAATCCCTTTAAAAGAACACGTCCCCTCTTACCCTTTAATAAAATAAAACGCAATACCCAGAGCAATGTACGATTTTGCCCATGGAAACCATTTAAAACGGATTGAAAAACTTTAGAAAAATATTTTTTTAAACGATTGATAGCGTTCGAAAATGATATTGTTTCATTTGAGCCAAATAGTTATGTAGTCAAATTATACTAAATCAATTATCAGAATACTGCCAGCTTCTTCATGTCAACATTCATCGATAGTCAAAGGCTTTTATTTCTCGCCCATTAAGATTACGACGCTGCATAATATAAATGAGTAGCTCTCGACGGAACTTACATACATTAATGCCTCGCCATTTAAAACAGCTTCAGCGAGATCCGGTTGTGATTTGAAGTCCAGAACGAGTGATCCAAACAGCGGTATGTTCAACCTGGGCCGTGACAGAATGAATTGCATTCTTGAATGAAATACATTTGATGTGTGAACTGGTCAGCTCATAGCGTTTGGTTGTTCTATATACTAATACTAAGGGGTTCTATTTTTCGGATTAATTCGGAAAGTGTCGGAACTGAACAGCGTAAGCTATGAACGCGATTGATATAAGTCCAACTTAATCGGAGGGGGTATAGCTGATGAAAAGAAGTGTATTGGAAGAACATTTACATGCCCGAATTTAACTAGTTTGACAGTTATGGGACCGCCCGATTAAATCTTGTTGCCGTTTGCCATCGCCCGGCAGCGAATGAGATTGCTCGGTTCATGTCATTCGATAGCTGGAAATAACCGAAGCGATTAAATTCATTTATAGAAAATCTAGGCGAACACCAATCAACCAAAAGGACTAAAAAACGAATTACCTTTATTACGAAACAATACAAAAACGGAGTATG
Organism: Dreissena rostriformis; assembly: GCA_007657795.1. NCBI lineage: Eukaryota > Metazoa > Mollusca > Bivalvia > Myida > Dreissenidae > Dreissena > Dreissena rostriformis. The sequence goes on from VMBQ01000175.1 coordinate 6,748, forward strand.
TTTTCTTTTATAAGAGAGAGTATTGTTTATTTTTCTTTTATAGTTTTCTAGTTTACATTTTTCGGAAGGAAATACTTTATATTTTCAATATAAACGATGAACGCGTTTACTAATTAAAACTAAAGAAACATACAGGTTTATTACACCATTGTACTTCCGATAATAAATTATTACAAAGTTATCGTCAACGCAATCAAAAAATCAAAATTATTTCGTAGATAAAACTACGAATACAATATCTGCTACAGAATACGCCAACATACCTTCTTAACTCCGTATGGTTTTGACTTAAAATTATTGTTCGTATCCGTTCGAAATTCAAAGGCAACTATGTATGTCATAAATGATCACGCCAGTGCGATGAAATAGTGCTAACGGTATAGACACTCCTATTTCGCACAGCTCAAGGACATTGGCGTCACGTTACATGAAATCATGCATTTCTGGCACCCATCCGGAATGTCTGGAAAAAATAAAACTCACATGAGTGGCTCTGGCTTTTGGCGAATGGTGTTTGCCACCACAACTTTGAATCCCCAACCTCAAGCACTGAGCTATTTTTCGCTGCCTTAATTGTCTTCTATTATTGACATTGTCGTTCTAAGACCTTTTCAAATACATTTCCCTTTAAATCATTTCAAATGGCCGAAATGTTTTTTTCATCCGATCGCTTTGTATGTTAATTGTATCTCAAATTGTTAATGTGAAATTGTATTGGATGTGTGTGTTTAACACGAATAAATTGCAAGGATATCTATGTAAATGAATATTTATTACTAAAAAACACATGTTTGCTTAGTCGTTTCTCAAGAAGTTCATAAATTAATCCCTCGAATATTGTTATCAAATATATTTTGAGATAAACTGTGACAGTTTTATTCGAAACTTTTATATTTATAATCAATCGATTATATTTTGAAACAACAACTTAAAACATATTGCAAAAAATACACGAGATATTCGTATCATAGTCCGTTTAACGCAATTTACTTTCGATTGATGAAACTCTTTCGTTGGAAAGAATTTTCTTCGAAGATATTTGGCGCTGATATAGCACTGTTGATGGAAATCCGCTAAGCGCTTGAGAATTAAGTTATCGATAAATGATATTTAACGGTTATTATCCTCCAAAGACGCATCATTTTAGTTTTCGATGATTTCCATTTCTCAGTTTTGACATATCAAATGAAAATCGTCCAGGTTTGATCGTCCAGGAGTAGTTTGGTTACAATTATCGTGTTTAAAGAACAATCTTCCGACATAAATACGCTTAAGATACGAATATATTGGTCTTGCAGAGGAGGTTTCCTAATGATGAGTGTAAATATTGAAGCATCTCCAGTAGACAGATCATTACCAATTACTAATGCAGCAGTTGCATTAACTAACAGATATGTATCGATGAAAATAACCTTTAATTTTGGTTTACATATAACTAACTAATCACACGATGTTCGGAACAATCATTGTACTTAATTAACCGAAGTCGTTGTACAGTTTTATAATGGTTATTTGGCACTTAAATCACATTAAACGTTTAATATTAATACATGACAGAACGTTAGTCCATAAACTGACGATAGGTTTCTTGAAAAACAAAAGAATGCACGCATGCTCCGTCTGGCGGAAAGAATCGTTGATGTGGAGTAAAGGTTATAAGTTCCATTTTCATGCTCTAACCCCTTTTGACTTAATCTGTGTTTAAATTGAAATGTTCAAAACGAAATAAATACAAACATTCTTTATTTTAACTTCTTCATTTAAAAGTGATATTTTTGATGTATGAGATTAAATGGATACCTAAAATGTATGTATTTTAATGAACTATTGACAATATATTTGACATACGTATACCATGCCTTTGCACGAACTGCTTCAAATTAAATTGCAACATTATGTTACACGATACCATAAAACGTTCCGTGCATAAAAAGGACTGATGCAACCTTTGACCTTTACACCCTCCACTTTCATTTAACTCATGAACCAATAATGAACGGTATTAGTAGAAGGTTAATTTCTGACATGCTCCATGTGAAACATAAATTACGATGGCTGCTTTGCGCATATGAGATGACGAGCATATTCATGACAAGCGTACTTCCTATTTATGACCAGATTTGCATCGTCTTTTGGGCCGCTTTAATTGGCGTGATGAAACCTGCAGAGAGCTTACGTCAGATTGTTTGTGCCCCATTAATAACCTTTCTATAATAGTATGAGTCGCGTTCTGGGAAAACTGGGCTAATAACATGTGCGTAAAGTGTTGTCCAAGATTAGCCTGTGTATTTTGCACAGGCAAATTAATGGACGAACCTTTCCGCTTTAACAGGATTTTCGCTAAGAAGAGACTTCCTTTAAACGAGGAATTCTTTAAAAGCGGACACTTTCGTTCCTGATAGGCCTGTTCGGACTGCACAGGCTTATCTGGGACGACACTTAATGCACATACATTTAGCCCGATTTTCCAAGAGCGCGACTCGTATGGAAACATTGGAGGAACCGCTTTATCAGATGTTCCGAAAGTCGCAAGAATGAACGATGGGAGCGAGCATTCACAGGGTGATCACATCGATCCATAACTTACCGTTAATTTTCTCTTCTTTAGTAAAATAGGAAAAGTAATTCGCTCTAAGTGATGTATATGTCAAGTCCGAAAACTTGCAAATGTTTGTTGTCGCGGTATTAGTAACGTAACGTATTTTGAGTGGTTCCGTCCCACTGGTTACCACGGCATTTGCCGTTCTTACTGCGGTACTGCTTCTAAGTCTGACATGTAAGCATACCTTTTTCTAAACTGCCGATCTTGATTCTTTTTTACTGCCGCTGTTGTTCATATTTTAATTTGTATAACTGTGTGTACTCCACGCAAGCTGCTTCTTTGTGTTTGTTGTTGATGATGACATCAATCCAATGCGTATTATGTTGTTTACATCTACGCATATGCCAAATATAGTAAACACTGTCACATTAATCACATGATATTGGTATACCATTTATTATTTTTAATACATGTTTGAAAGTCGTGAAATGTTAATTGTATAACATATTCTAACGGACATTTAAGTCATTAATTACGTATCGATCTTTGGCATTTACAATATCGCCTAATTCATCAACTCATTAGACACCCCATTTATTTCCTTCTCCGAAGATTTGCGCGGAACGGAATTATTAGTTTGCTGGAAATCATTCGAATGATCGATGCTTGTCTGTCTTAACGATCAGATTTGTTAAACGGGATAGCATGTGTCTGATAAAGATATAGATCTTGTTATGAATGAAGTTGTTTATTAAAACATGTAACTTAATGCATGTCGTCAAAGTTTTAATGTGTTTGATTTTTTCCATTGACACAAATGTATTTCTGTGTTTTAGTTTGCCTTCTAATAAAAACAATGTAACATGATGGTCATTCTCATGAGAAAAATACAATTAAACATGTTAAATGTCGAGGGCAAGATTCTAATTGCATATATAATAGATTCAATACAACCCCATGAAACAATCTTGTAAACCGGGTTCATCGGCATGGAACGGTTATGAGTTTAGTTACAAGTTGGTTTTATGTTTTTACTAGTAAATACTTCGGAAAAGGTCAACAATCAAAGCGCATTTGTATATTATCAATAATTGATGCCATGTCGAAAAAACAACTTTGGAAATCATGCTCTACCAGTTGTTTGAATGGCGCAAATTATAAGTCTGCATTTAATGTGACATTTGCTAACCGCCACTAAGAGTAGCTTGGTTTGAATAATTTCCTGATTTCAAATTCATAAAGGTTATAGCAGACGGTGATGTTAATGGGCTACATGTGGTTGATTCGTACTTAAGTACAGCGTATTCTATTTGTTAGCACGCAATTCTTCATATCTGGCATGTTGTTGTTCAGTTAAAATGTATTTATTATATCGAGGCTTCATGGTATATATGTTTCATGATTTACAAGTTAGACGCTCACAAATCGTCTGCGACGAAGGTTATTAGAACTCTTCTACAATGAGGCTCGAACTGCTGCATTTCTATTTTAAAACTGATAATTGTGTTCTATGATTTTCTTGTTTTGAGATCATCCAAATAAATATAAATACCATAAAATATACATTGATGCGTTCAAAAAGGTATGGGGTATAGGAAAAGAAACAGGTTGGGGCTCCCTGCTATTTCGATCTAAATGTTTCTCTACCATAAAATGCATTTCTGTTCATTTCAGCCACTTTACAGAAAACACAAGTAGAACATGCAGGCAAACAACCACCATCTCGCCCACATCGACCGCGACGGGAGCCTCCGGAAGGACCGGAAGTCGGATCGATACAGCCTGGGCATGCGCAGCAGCGTTTCCAGCTTCCTGAGCCGCTCCAACCGCGGTCACCGCGTCCGCAAGCAGCAGTCGCCGCAGTAACAAAGCGTAAACTAAAGATGGTCCTGCAATGCTATAACGTGTTTATACTGGTAAGTAGAGCATAACATTGTTTAGCATACTTTGATCGAACAGTTAGTTTTTAAATAACTGAACAAATATTATTTTCATATAGTCCTAGTCGCGTCCCGCACCTTATTAAACGAGGTCGAGTTTAAATGGTAATACTAGCATACCATATAATGTTTTCTGTCTTCTTTGGTATTCCATAACCACGGAAAAAATTACATTACATGCGAATAAATTATAAGTTTCAACAAACTGCGCGATAATCAGATCGACGGCCAATAGTTAACAGAGCGTTAATTTGTTTTATCTAAGGTTTTTAATTTACATGAACAATTCCAACACAAGAACTGTCTCCCAACAGTTCTATACTGAAAACGGCAAAAAAGGCGACGAAGCACCAAATCAGGCTTAATATCTTTTTCTTAGACGTTGGCGCGTTACCAGCAGAGATTAGTAACACGAATCGCCTGACTGACGATAATTTAACACTCGTTCAACCTTAAGAAGAGGAATACTCTCTAAGGTTAAATTATCGCTTCGCTCTAAAATATTTATAATTTTCATGAAACAAGTGTTACCAGCAATGATTTCTCGGCACTATTATTACACCTCGCAGAATATACAGTGTGCTCAGGCACTTTTTTCATCTGTAGATAGGTAAAAAGCTCGGCTGCGAGATTATTAAATATTCATAAAGAACATCCATCGTTGTTTATAATCTCGCTTAATTGGTTTCTGAATGAGAGAACTCACCAGCAGTGTCGATCCGAGATTTGTAATGTATGTTAGTTAATTTAATGGCCAACATTAACTTGCTTCACCGATTTGAACATTGAGTTTGACCATACTACATGCGTCAATCAAAAAGACATACATGTGGCATATACAAGACGATAATACTCTAATTAATATCAATATTTGTTTCAGTTTCATTTCATACTGCCTGATACAATTAAAAATCCACTTGCTTACATTAGTATGTAACCATTGAGTTGTTAAATATTAGTTAAATTGAAGTGTGTTCTCATTTTAATGTCTTTGATTTGAATAACAATGTGAATATGTTTATTTTTTGTATTGACACTGAAATGATTTGTGATAACTCTTCCTTGGCAAAGTGTGCCTATTGGAGCTTCTTAAAACCTTTTAAGCACGCAATCCTTTGCATTGATCGTTATAATGCGGTCACCCAGATTTATTCATGTGTGTCTGTTCGTGCTTGTTTGCAGTGTAAAGCTGTTGACAATTGGTACCACTGTTCAAGTTGTCAATAAACGAGATCATTAAAAGCAACACAAGTTCATTTTAAAAGCCTCTTTATTTGTTTGCCTATATTCGAAGTACAATTGAAAAGTGTGCGAATCATGCATATTAAAGGTACGATAATAACTGTTTTGAAAGCATGACATCGACTCTATTGCATTCAATTGTCATCATTTGGTGTCGATACCATGTTTAGGAGCATATAGTAATTGTCCGTTTTGTTAACAAGGAAAATAAGAATGTTTTAAGACGGCGACAGACTGAACTGTCTCAGGTGTTGTCACTTAACTGCAGCCCTGTTTATTGCCAAAAAAACATCGCCAATTCTGCTAACAAGGAAAGCTCCAAGAAAATATCGCCCCGTGGTGCAAAGAGGTACCATGTGTCATTGAAATTAAGGTCTCATGGTACCTTTTGCACCAAATGGGCGAATGTAGTCGAACGGCGAAAAACGTTAATGCCCCATATAATGTCATATTAACGTTGTTCCTTTAAGGAACATACACACAACCGATTCCTGATCATTGGCTATGAAGGGCCAAATCAAATATGTTATTAAATACGATAAACTTGCTCAATGTCATGTCTGACAAGTCGCAACCCCCGCAATAAACGGACCCGTCTTGGACTGTTCAACAGCAAAGATCATAAATCAAATTTTCTTCTTACTTTATTGCTGATGATTGGCACTAGTAGTCAGGGCTGGGCAATAAACTAGCCTGCTTTATTTGTGAGAGGGAACGCATGGGGCACATTAAGGAGACTATTTACTCTGGGTAAAGTCCAACCACTTTGAGCACTCTTGTTTTGATGGCAGAAGATACTCGAGGGTCAGAATTTTGGTCTAATAAGAGATGACAATAATTCAATTGTGACCACATGTTTGCTCCTACTGATTTCGCAATTCGTGATCAAATGAGATTGCATGATCTCTACGAATTGTATGGTGGACACTTTCTTAATATATTCCTGATTAGTGCAAGTCATCCATGTTATATGTCAGCTTGAAGTGGCATATCTATTAAACTGTTCTAAGGTCATCCGATTGTTTTCGTTTCGTTATAACGCTATTAGAAAACAAAGATAAAATTATCTGCTTGAAGATTTATACTACTGCTTGTACGTCTTGTTTTTTTGGAAACTGTAATGTTGCAAATAATAATTTCATAAAATCATGGTTCGTGTCGACTAGATCAACACAGGGTATTCGACGGGAACTTACAGGGTGGGATGTAGCTAAAATGCTGAATCTCCTCTCATGAAAATTCCTTTTTTAAATGTACAGTTTAATTCTTACAGGAAAATTGCATTATGTCGAATAGTTTAAGCTCACTTGTTGTTTAACCGCGTAACGCATGCATGCGCATTAATGCGTATTAGATACATCTGACCTCGAGTAACCATAGTCACAGCAGTCTATAAAAGATGACAGCACAATGTACAAGAAAGGAATCTGTATTACTAGTCTGAGATCTGAATGTACAACTAGTTAACACATGCTTGTTAGTTTTTGATTCACTATATCTTTCTTCTCTTAAAATTTGGGATAATTAGTGTAATGACAATTTTATATGTTTGCTTCTATATTGTTCGATTAGCATAGCTGGTTTTATTAGTAAGTCTAGTATACANTGTCCTTTTTGTCATGACAATCGAAGCTTTCCCGACATGGGGCGCTTGCAACAAGATGTGTTTGGCGATGCCTGCAGAGTTTGTTTGTTTGCGTTATTTGTAATAAGCCGTAATTACTGCCTTGCGTTTTGTGACATGGTGTACTATAAATAATGGCTGTAATTGGATTTATGACATTAAGGTTGCGGAGGGAATATTTTTTTTGTTTTCTGAGGGTTTTCTGAAGTATCAGATTTATAAGACATACAAAAAAAAAGATATGAACTAATGAAAGTAACGTTGATGTTCATTTTATGCACTGTATGTGTATTTTTTTATATGTGTGTGTCTGTCTACAAAAAAAAACAATAATCGAAAGGGTTCATTAAAACAATCCATTTACATTCATTTCTACGCGAGTATTTTTACCTATACCTTTCGACAATCATTTATGAACTTGGAAAAAGGTACTTTCGTGTATGTGTGATACAAGTATATACTATTAAATATAAATATTTAAATCATGGTTCTGATTTTCAAAATGAAAGGCTATGCTTTTGAACGTAATACAGGCGCCCAGTGACGGAACTACTCATGTCCGCCTCAAAGCTCTCTGTTCCTTTTGATTCCATTTTTCATCCGCCTCGTATGGGTGATATTCGGTGTTCATTCCGAAGAACAATGCACATTTCGTCGCCTAAAGCAAACAAAGTTTATGTATGATAATGCTTGGTTTGGAACATCCATTGATAAATCGTGCACCAGTGAGCTTCTGCCAGATGAGTTCAAAATAAAGCACGTTCCTCGAAGATGGACCACTGGTGGTGGAGTGGCTTTCATATACAAGTCAGACATAAAGATTCAAGTCATGCCCTCATCAAATGACAAAATATTCTCAACATTTGAACATCGTGAATGTACCGCAACAATAAATAGTTTCTCAGCACGCATCGTGATAATTTACATAACATATCCTTCAAAACGAAATGGGCTGAAAACAAGTACGTTTCTCACAGATGAATGGCCAAAATTCCTAGAAAGTTTTACGACATAAGACAAACATTTTATTATAACTGAAGATCTTAACTTCCATTTAAACATTCCAAACAATCGTGATACCCAAACTTGTCAGGATAGTTTACGTTCATTTGGAATGAAACAGCATATAACAGAGCCACCCCAAGTCCTCGGTCATACCCTAGACGTTGCTATTACCCGGGAATTTGTAACCACCATATCAAACATTGAAATCACAGATCCGGGATTTTCCGACCACACAGGAAAAGCGTCACGTGATCACTTTGCAGTTCTTTCCCATGCTTTTGCTGCCAAACCTCCACCAAACAAGAAAAACGTAACATTTAGAAAACTTCGTTCTATCGATTTTAAAATCCTTTAAATATAGATATTTCCACTTCCGAACTTACACTAAATAAATCGCAGTATACGGATGTGAATGAGCTAGCCGATGCATACACAAATAAAATTTCCTCACTAATTGAAAAACATGCCCCAGAATGCACAAAAACAATCACTTTGAGACCTACCTGCCCATGGTATACTAAAGAACTCTATGAGGCAAACCATCAAAAACGAAAATTAGAACGAATATGGAAAAAAAGCAAGTTGACAGTTGACCATAATATTTATAGGACCCAATGTGCTGCCGTCAATAAAATGTTGTAACTAGCAAAAATTACTTATTATTCAGACAAAGTATCTTTTTGTGGCAACGATCAAAAACGTCTACATAAGATTACCAAACACTTATTAGAAGGTCCATCAGAAATAACACTACCATCTGGCAAAAGTGCTAGTGAATCAGCTCAGAATTTTAGTGACTTTTTTATAAACAAGATCGAAGACATTCGAAATGACATTAGCTCAAAACAAAAATTCAAGCGCTGTTATCGAGGTCGAGAGTTTGTCTGAAAACAAACTTACAGAGTTCAAACCCGCATCCAATGAAGAAGTTGAAAAATCATAAATAAATCCTGTGAACTCGATCCACTTCCAACATGGCTACCCAAATTATGCCTACCTGAGCTATTATCAATCATAACAAAGATCATAAACCTTTCCTTAGAAACTGAAACTGTCCCAGTATCTTTCAAAAGCTCACACATAAGACCTCTCTTGAAGAAGCCAAATCTAGAGCACAACACTCTTAAAAATTATAGACCCGTTTCAAATTTGCCTTTCATATCGAAAGTGTTGGAAAAGGTAGTCGAAAATTGTATTGAAGATCACTTGAAATCAAATAAACTTCATGAAGTTCACCAATCTGCATATAGGAAGTTCCATTCGACGGAAACTGCTTGAATCAAAATTCAAAATGATATTTAACTTTCTCTAGAGCAGAAAAATGCCAATGTCCTAGTCCTTTTAGATCTATCAGCTGCGTTAGATACCTTAGATCATTCAACATTAATTCACCGACTTGAACATGAATTTGCATCACAGCAAAACCTCTTAAATGGATCACATCTTATTTTGAAGATTGATATCAGGCAGTTTGCATTGATGGAAAACTCTCAAATCATGATTAAGGAACTTAAGTTTACCCCAGGGATCAGTTCTCGGGCCCAAATTCTATTCAATGTATACGAAGTCAGTAGGGGCAATCTGCAGAAAACACGGACTTCAAAATCATTTTTACGCCGACGATTCCGAGCTATATATGTCCTTCAAACCTCAAGATAAACGCTCATAATCTGAAACAATACACCGCGTAGAACAATGCTTGAAAGACATAACTTCCTGGATGAATGCAAACATGCTTAAATTGAACGCTGAAAAACATAAGTCATCGTGTTCTCCTCAAAACACAACTATCAACATGTGAGTGATGTTTCCATTATTGTAGATGATACAAACATAAAACCATCCGACTGTGTATGAAATTTAGGGGCTTGGTTTGATTCCCGAATGAGCATGGATGCGCATATAAACTCTATCAGTAAATCTTGTTACACACAGCTACGCCAAATTGGTCATATTAGACAATACATTACAAAAGATGCCACAAAAACATTTGTCAATTCACATGTGACATCCAGGCTGTACTATTGCAATGGTCTGTTACACTGTGTCCCACAGAACAAACTAGATACACTTCAGAAAGTTTAGAATTGTGCAGCTAGAGTAATCTCAAGGACTTCTCGATATAAGCACATCACACCTGTTCTCCAGGATCTACACTGGCAACCCATACAACACAGAGTAAAATATAGGATAACAACTCATACTTTCAAAGCAATCAACGACCAAGCACCAATTTACATCAGAAACTTGCTTAACATCTATAAACCAAGAAGATCACTTAGATCACAAAACAAATCGACAACATTAGAAATACCATCAAATATAAAAGGCTCCTATGGCGACAGCAGCTTTGCAGTAGCAGCTCCGACTCTTTGGAATTCACTTCCTTGTGGAATCAGGGATGCCAAATCAGTGTGTTCTTTTAAACGGTCACTTTAAACACACTATTTCATTGAGGTGTACGGGAAGTTAGTCTCCGGGGGCAGTTTGCTCAGTTCTGTGAACTTGTGATTGAGGATCGCCTCGCACAGTTGTCATGTCTCGATCGGATCCCTTCCCTGCCAATCACATTTTTATATTCTTTTCGGCTGTTTTAAAGTTTTACCAGTCATAACATATTGTTTTCCCCTTAATCTTTTAACATTTCACTGTTGAATTAATGTCACCTTAGGTGTCCTTGCCCTAACAGGGAGGATTGCTCTATGTCTGAAGGAATGTTTTAGCTCTCTGGGTAGGACCCGCTTTGCTGCCGTTGGGGTTGTGTCTTTGTTTTAACAACTATCTGAGTGTTTCATGCTCGGGTTAAGGTTCTGTTTTATCAATGGAATGTACATGTAATCAATTGATTTTTTAATTCTAGTACTTTTAGAAGAATTCCTTCAATCGTGTTGTATGTTTTACCTATTATGTTTATAAATTTTGTTATATGGTTGCGTTGTATTTTATACTGAATAATGTCATGTAATTTCATGTGAAGCGCTTTTGAACGCACAATTATGTGTGAAAAGAGCGCTATACAAATATGGTATAATAATAAGAATAACAATGGCTTAACGTGTACATCAGTCTGTTCATGCCAATATATACGTCATTGCGTGATGTTTCACATCTTGGGTTGTGCTGTGCTGGGGGCGGGGGTGTGGCTGCTCGTGAAGGAGTTCAACACCCGGGAGATGTCCGCCATTCTTGGCTCCCGGCTACTCGAGATCGTAAAATACGGAATGATAGCAGGAGGCGGACCCACAACCATTCTGGCGTTCTGCGGTTGCTGTGGAACTATGAAGCAGGAGAACTTCGTCCTTGGATTTGAAAGTCACATTTTTTTATCATACGTGTAATTGATAGCATCGCTAATATACGCATTCATATCGGGTAGGGGCATTACTCATATCGCTTGTCGGTCCGTACCTTCGTATTTCACGCATTTCTGTAGCGCACCTTCTGAATGTTTGATGACTCAATTGCTCTTCAACACCTGAACGGATTTTGCTCAAAGCAAAAAATACCATTTTAAATTCTTAATTTAAGGCTTTTAAGCGATAAACATCTTGCACACATTTGATAAATAAATGAACAGTTCAGTCGGGTCGTTTATCAGCACCAGATAAGTGGACAAACTTTATGTGAATACAATATTGCAATGTTGTGAATGTATAGGGTTTTCGCTACGTGGCTGATCTGAACATTTCCGCATTTATTAGATGTTTACAATTGTAATACCTCTCAGTTTCAATAAATATTGTCATAACCTAAACTCCACAAACCTTTTCCTTTCTACATGCACTCTTAACATAACTCCCATTTCGTTCCAATAGTTCTAAATCAGCTTGTTTCTTTTGTACACCATCGATTTCTTAGAATTATTTTTAATGCAAGCCTCCGTGTGCCGGTGTTTTCTATTGAGACATCGCATTTTAATGGTGAGATTACAGTTTTTACCTGAAAAAGACCATTAGCGTCTCATATTTTACAACAATTATGAGTATCGAGTGTTCGGAACCTATCCCTTCGCATCGATTTGGTCGTATTTGTGAAGCTGTTTATTTTTTGTTAAAAACAACCTTCTTGCGATGACTGCTTTTGCTTCGCGGTTTGCTTTAACCGACTTAAGCTTATGCCGAATCTGAGCCTCTATCTGGAAACCGTATTTAATGCATGCGCGTAAGATATTGTCTCTGATAAGGTTGTGCAGTCCCCACGGGTTCATCAGGGACGACGCTATCCTCTTTGATTGAATTTTTGCTTTTAAAAGGTCTCTTCTAAAGGAAAATCTAGTCCAGGCAGAAAGTGTCGTCCCAGATTAGTCGGTGCGGACATTACATGCTAATCTGGGAGGGACGATACTTTACGCACATGCATTAGGCCAGGGTTTTCCTTTATTAGTTTAATTTTATTAATTATTGATATTAATTTTCATTATCATATGTTAATCTTAGGATCATGTAGTTTTTTTTTTCATATCAAACTTTTGTTGTGTCGTTCTTATGACTGCCCATTTCCACCAGCTCATATTTTAATTGGACATTCATTTTCTCGCAATTGCTATGATACCTTATCATTAAGGGAATTAACGTTTGCAGTGGAAATATCAATCTACATGTTTCAATACAATACAGATTAAATCAGAAGTTCAAGCCAAAACGAAATATCAAATGTAATCCGATATAAACCTTTACTTATTTTGGGCTTTGAATATACATTTCTATTCATTAGCAATACTTTATTGACAGACAGATTTTTTTATTCAAGACTTATACAAAGTACATCGTCTAAATATATACAATCGCACATATATATTGTCACGTGATTTTATACAAAAAATTAATAAGCAGAAAAAATATGTTAGATACACAAAAAAACCACAGAAAGCAAAACTCGTGGTTTTTAAAATAAGATTGTTACAAATGCAGTTGGTAATATATTACATACATTATAAGTATACAGGAGATGAATATATTATGACATATCATTTATCAGTCTTGATCGTATAGATAGCGCGTTTTTGACAAACAGTGACAGATTAATAAGTTCCATTTTATCCTCCGTTTTTAACAAATTCAAATATTTATAAACAGATGGTTTGATATAATAGTTGTTTTTTATGTATTTTTTTCTAAGATCATTATACATAGGGCATACACAAACAAAATGATATTCATCCTCAATGTCATTTAAAACACAGAACATGCAGTGTCTTACAGATCTTTCCTCTACATTTCTAGCGTATCTACCCGTTTGAATTCTCAAAGGGTGTACAGATAAACGTAATCTACTAACATATGCTCTTAATGATTTAGGTAAAAAATTTAGATATGGTTCATATACTAGAGATGTTTTAAACTGTCTATACATATCCATCATAGAGCTTTCGTTCACATCATTGTACCATTTAAGTTTAAAAGCGTCAACAATTCTACATTTAAATACAAACAAAAATGATTTCATATCAAAAGCATGCACATTTTCGAATACATCTGAAAAACCATAATCATTTAACAACTTTTTAACATTATATACCCAATTTGTGCAACCCTTTTCACAATATCTAACGGCTTCGTTGTATACATATTTTAAAATGATGTTGTCGCTTGACTGCAGCTTAAACCAATATTTCAGTATACGTACATATCTATGTATATAAAGCGGATATCTCCCAAGTTCGCCATACACCATATTATTACATGTATTAAGTCTAACTTTTAATAGACGTTTTAAGAATTTTAGATGAAGCCTTTCTAATTCTTTTGACTTAGTATATCCCCAAACTTCTGCTCCATAATTGATAATAGAGCCAACAAAGGCATCAAACAATTGACAAAGAGTACTAGGCTTCAAATCATAGTCCTGACATTTACAAAGTAAAACATTCATGGCCTTAAGCCCTTTACCAACTAAATATTCTTGATTAAGATTAAAACTACCAGTATAATTTAGAACAACTCCTAAATAGTTAAAATCACTGACAACTTCTATTGGCTGACTATTGTAGGTCCACTTCTCTGAGGTCAGTAATCCACCTCGCTTACGAAAAACCATAATTTTGGTCTTATTTATGTTAACCTGCAATCCCCAATTATTGCAGTAAGTGTACAAATGGTCTAAATGGTTCTGAATTTCTGTTGGATTTTTACCTATAATAGCCATGTCGTCAGCAAACAAAAGTAATAAAATCATAACATCATCTAAATTTATGCCTGCATTAATATCATCTTGGAGATAAAGTTCCAAGTCCTCAACAAAGAGAGAAAATAGCAAAGGGGACATAACCTCCCCTTGACGCAAGCCTACTGAGTATGAGAAATAATCAGAAAATGAAGAAAATGACTTAACACATGATTTAACATTGTTATACATATCTCTAACAACTCGTAAAACTTTACCCTGAATTCCCGATTTATATATTTTCAACCAAAGACCGTTTCTATAAATAGAATCAAAACATTTCAACATATCGACAAAAATAACATACAGACGTTTATTTTCAAACATATAGTTCTGAACTAATGACTGAAGTATAAATATTGCATCTACAGTAGAACGTCCTTTTCGAAATCCGAATTGGGCGTCCGAAATAATGTTATATTCATTGCAGACATTTTCAACTCTCTTATTAATAACTGAGGTAAACAGTTTAGAAAGACAGCTTACAAGTGTAATACCTCTGTAGTTGTTTACATCTGACTCGGAGCCCTTTTTGTGTAATGGAACAATAATACCGACTGTCCACGCTTCGGGGAAAACTCCAGAGTCTATTATCTTATTAAACATATCACTCAAAGGCAAAGCTAAAATGTCAATAGATTCTATAAAGTATTCATTCAACAAATTATCAAGTCCATGGGCTTTGTTCCGCTTGAGTAGTTTAACGGCTTTAACAATTTCTTCGACAGAGATAGGTCTATCTAGCTCCGGATAAACGTTATTCGGCAAATCAAAATTATTATGTTCATTAAAAAACTCAGATTCGTCATTTTCACAATTAAAAACATTTCCTCCTAAGTTCTTAAAAAAGTCGCGAAAAGCATCTAAAGGTATATTTCCAGATTTATTTTTTGTTTTTGTTCTAAAGTGTTTCCAAAAATCTCTCGGTTTTTTTCTTCTAAGATCCTCAATCTCATTCATTTTCCTTTTGTAACTCGCGTTTTTCTTTTTCCGAATAATACCTTTATAATGCTTTTTGCGTTCACATAAAAATATACGATTTTCTTGCGACTTATCTAAATTGAACTGCCTAAGGGCATGCAAATAACTATTGCGAGCTGTTTTACAAACTGGATCAAACCAATTATTTTCATGTACAGGTGACGTACTGAAACGGACATCTTGCTTAAAATAACATTTTTTGGCAAACAAAGGATCTGCTATACTTCTCACTGTATCCGTAAAATTATTAAGCATAGTATTTACGGATTCTCTATTCAAACAATCTGTATTTTGTATAATTTCATTAAAAATTTCTAAATTATCATAAATACCAGAGCGAAAATGCTCCCGTAAATTGACATCCCACTTAAATTTAATCTCTTCATGGTCAAGTATAGTAGTAGTAACATTATTACAACACAAGGTAAAGCGCAATGGTGCATGATCGCTCCATTCATTGAAACCATCAATATAAAAATTGTTCAACTGTGACATATCGTGATCAAATGTCAGTAAATAGTCAATTACAGAACAACCGTTATGTGATAAAAACGTATGGTGTTTTGTATTAGCTAGCCGCCCATTCATAATACGCAAACCGGACGCTTTACACAAATCTAATAATTTAACACCGTGACTGTTAACTGTATGGTCCAATGAGGCCCGTCTAGTACTACAGTCGGGGCTATAATCAACGTCGTCAACAATACAGTTAAACTTATCATGGATGATAAAATCACATTTTTGCCCAACTCTACTATTAAAATCACCACATAAATACACTGATCCACATTTATCGTAAACATTTAAATCAATTTCCAATATATTAAACAAATCAACATTAAAAGTATTATAAACGGGCGAGTCATCGCCCCATATATAAGCACCACATAAATATACATCTTTTTCCATGTTAAAAAATACATGATCTAATTTCACCCAAATAATAGAGTCAAAGTGATTTTTTACAATCTCTATACCATCTTTTAAACATTCTTTATAGTAAAGTATAACACCACCACTACTACGCCTAGCATTTTTATGTTGAAATTTTCTGTAAAAGTTATGTGAAATGTAACCATTAAGCTCAATGTTACTGTTAACATTACACCATGATTCATATAGAAAACATATATCATTTTTAGCTAAAATATCAACAAAAAGTTTACATGATTTTTTGTCGCTGTTCAGTCCATGTATATTCCAGGATAGAATAGAAAGTTCATCTCCCACGTAATCCTAGTCTCTGACGGGCTTGCCGTCAACGTACAGCGTGTCGTAGGAAATCCATGCACGTTTTCCTTCTCGCTTGGCAGCCTTCACTTTAGGGAAAAGTCTGGCCCTCCGCGCTTGAACTTCCGGGGGGAACTGTTCATTTACATAAAATTGTGTCCCCTTCAGCTCCGGCCACTGCTGCCTTACCGCTTCCCTGTCCTTAAAGAAGGCAAAACGAGCTACCACGTTCCTCACTTTCCCCGCGATCGGCTGAGACGGCATCCGGTGCACCCTCTCGAGGCGTAGCGCATCGACTGTCTCCCTGGCGATCTTCATCTTCTCATGCAAAAAGTCACGGAGCTTGCGCTCAGTTACTGCCGGGGTCTCGCTTCCGGTGGAGTTGTCTTCCGGAATGCCAGAGAAGATGAGGTTGTTGCGCATCGACTGCGCCTTCAAGTAGCTAACGTCATCACTTAGCTGCTGGCGTTGACGCTCCAGATCGTGCACGCGGGAGCTAACCTCACCGACTCCAATATCCGCCGCTTCCACCTTGTCTTCCAGGCGTGTAACTTTTTCTTCCGTCTTTTTTGCCCGATCATCTAGAGCGACCCAAACCTTCTTCAGCTCACGCTCAAAGTCCGTCACTTTCTTTTCCAGTACTTCAATGGCACCTAACTTCCGTCCCATGGCCTTAGTCTGTCCGAAATATCTCTCATATTGTCTTTAAGGGCAATCATTAAGTACCGGTTGGTGGGTTCCCGCCCTCCTGTGGCCATCTCGGTTACTTCTTCCGTACCGTTTAAAAAAACGTTAGAAGCACTAGACATATTAGGGTCTACACACTCCTCATACAGCACAGCATTTGCTCTACACAAAACCTCACTCACGGAAATATCACCAATCGCATCGTCAGACGGGCCTCTTGTCTTGGTCACCTTACACTTCAAACTACTATCCGGACCATCCGAAATGCTTCCACTACTATTCCGCTGTTTTCTTTTCTTTTGTTTCACTTTTGGCATGGTAAAATTCACAATACTTCGTATCCAACTATTAGTGTAACATTAACAAACACTTTGTAAGGTAAACCAATAATTTAAATGCTAATTAACACAAAAAACTTAATTTTATATTCGCGTGGTTCTAATTAGAGAATTGCAAGGCGTTCACATAAGGTCTCATCCTTTGTTATGGCCATATTCAGAAGTTCAGTTTCGAATAATTACTATAAGCCTGATATAACAATCTTCGCGTTGTCGAACTAATTGGATCAATTCGAATTTATTTAGTGCAGTACAATCAAAGATTTCCCGCGCGCGTGGTACAGCAGAAATTAATGACGAAACATAAGAACTGGGCGGTTGTCGGACTATATTTGCTTAGTTAATGTTCAATTAGAAGTTTATAAGTTTATATTTGTATTTCCTAACAGTGCTGTGTCGGTTTGGTTTGTTTAGTACTGCGCTAATTAATCAAGAAGGTTATTATTTGTTGAAGTTAATTTATATATTTTTTTTAAGTTCTTGAGGTATCAATTATAATGTATTACGATTTTTTCCCAGATGCTAGACTGAATGCATACAAACTATAACACCACCACAACCACCACCACCACTCTCTTCCTCATCCTCCTTATCATCATCATTATCATCATCTCTGTTATTTAATACATTTAAGTTATAACATACTTAACATTCAGCATTGATATATTAAGGAATCATATCATTCAATATATTGAACAATGCTTTTGGTCGGTTAGAAGTTTTTGATTAAAATCCAGTTGTTCTAAAAGTCGCAACTCTTTGTCTGTCGCCCTTTTGTTTATGGGAATGCGTCAGTGTGGAAAATAATGAATATTAAATGCAACGAAATGTCGTTTACCACACAGCGGCGTATCAAAAAGTATTGGCTCTCTTAAAATAATGAAGACCGTTTTAGCCATGTGTGATGAATGCCCAATGGGTTTCGTAGATACGTCGAATTCTATAATGTATGTTTGTTTGTCGGGCTGATAAAACTATTTTCTTTATATTGCAAGAACACGTTAAGCTGAAAAGTCCAAATGAAAAGGCAACATGAATTGATTGAAGCAAATGTTAATTTTTAAATGAAACTTTCGTTTTACAAATATAATTTACACAAAATCCCTGTGTGCAAGCAATTGAGAAATGCATCCGTTAGTTGTACATGTTTCTGTTGCTATGTAACTGTTATTTATTTAAAGTATTTTAAATGGCGTTTGTGACTTTGTAATCGAAAACACATGTGCATACAAGTATACGGATACTTATGTGCTACACACAAGTTAAGTATTTTGCAATTAAATTATAATCGTTGTCCAAGAATACATGCATGTATATCTGATTTTTTTTTCTATAACCTACAATGTGGACTGCATTTTTGTTACACAATCATGAATGTGTTTTTGTTATACTAAAACACTATATGTACATGTACACTTACATGTTGTGTGTATTTTCAGTACGGCGTTGTACTGACGTTGCTGCTGATTACGTTATGTGTAGGATTTGGTGTCAGCTTTATATTCAGAGATGAAGTAAGTACCAAGGAGTCCAGGGTTCTATCTTTCGAACTAATTCTGTAATATATCAATGTTATAACTGTACATGACTGCGGTTATATTACAACGAGCAATGTTTATGTTAATAACTTTTCTTCTATGAAGTCGTTTCTTATTTATTTGTCAGAATTGTATGACTATCTGAATTTTACTGGATAAGCTGATAACAGTGAAAGTAATTTTTACTTAAAGTAAATAATCTCGGCAATTTAAAATAAATTCGTATAATGTTCACAGCGAACCTATATGTCATTAAAATTAATTTCAATGAAGTCTTTAAGAATGTACGACACATGTTTTGTAGCAATACCATTTCCTGTAGGGTTATCCGAATTTTTTTTTCTTCTTTTTTTCTGGATTCTGAAATCGGAAAGGACAAACACTCAGGGCGATAGTAATGGGAAACGATTTGTCTCACTGTGGCGTGCATTAGATGATTCGTTGCTTTGTAAAGACCACTTAGACCGCCGGAATACAAGCATCGAACAAAATTCAATTATAGTTGCACAATTACTATCTGCAGACGAGAAAACGTTTCAGTTTGGTTCTCCATTATCTGGTTACTTGGGTTACTGTCGATGAAAATTTGAAAGAGAATTTGTTTCCTTACTCGAGTACTGTATTAACTGACACTCACGAGAATATTGTATATCTGCAATGTTTTTGCAATTTCATGAACTATTTGCGCACACGTCTGCACAAAAGTTGAATTTGTTGTTCTTACAGAAATTAAGGGTATCGCGTTTAAACGTTTAAGGTAACATTAATACTAAACAATTAGCGGAAATTTCGTAAAGTATTTCGTAAAATAAAGTTACCCAATAAAAAATCAATGTTCCTTATAGCAAAAGCCAAAATTTCAAAACGAGATGTTTTCTGGTACCGTGGATGTTTGTAGATAAAAAATGCACGTTTTTAATTTTTCGCGTACGCAATTAATTCCATTTTATAACCCCGCGACTATATCTATTCACACGACACGACACATGGACACTAACATGGTACACCCAGATTTATTCATGTTTGTCTGTTCGTGCTTGTGCTCAGTGTTACGCTGTAGGCAATTGGTACCATGCTATAAGTAAAGGACCACATGCTATTATTAAATTTGTCTCATGCTGGTGAAGCTGACATTTCAAGTTGTTAATATATGTGATCGTTATCATCATATTAAGGGTAAGATAATCAATATTTGGAAGCATGACCTCGCCTCTATTGCATTTCAATTGTCATGATTTTGCGTCAAAACCATGTGGAGGACCATTCAGTCATTGTCCATTATGTAAACAAAGAAAGGTGAAAGAAAATAGTAATGTTGTTTATCGTTGACAAACTGAAATGTCCCAGGCTTTATCAAACCAAATGCAGCTTTGGTTTAGGCCGTACACTCATCATGCTAAAAACATGTTTTTTCACAGCCCATAACTAAAATGCATCAGACGACTCATAACAAATGCAGCCCTTTAAGGAACATGTAAACAATCGATCCTTGCTATGAAGGGTCAATAAAATGTGTTGTTTATACGAAACATTAGCTCAATGCCATGTTTGACCAATCGCATCCCCGTAATAAGCGGACTCGTCTTGGACAGCAGCAAATATCACAAATCAAATGTTCTCCTTACTTTATTGCTGATGATTGGCAATAGTAGTCTGGTCCTGGCTATAAACTAGCCTCGTAAATTTGGGAAGAAAAGTATGGGCCGCATTTCTGCGCCTTAAAATTCGGGGCGACGTCCAGCTATTTTAGCCCACTTGTTTTGATGGCGGTAGATACTCGAAGTTCTTAGTTTTAGTCTTATGAGAGACTATAGTGATTGACCTGTAGACAGTTTTCTGATGCTGATTTTGTACTTCTAGTCAAATGGAGTGGGATGATTTATACAAATCTTATAGTGGACTCTTTGGCTAAAGTTTGCTTTTTTTTCTCGAGTGGTTCAATTCAGCTCTTTAATATGTCAGCTCAAGGTGTCATATCAATGATACAGTTCTCAGATCATCCCATTTTATGTTTCTTTTTATAGCTTATTTGGAAAACAAAGACAAAATAATCTATTATAGAGATGTATATTAACACTTCTCCTTTTTTCTTTTTTTAAACGTAGTACTGATACAATTAGTTATTCCAAAATATCGTGGGTATTATCTACAGAATAGACACAGAGCATTTGAGGGACTAAGGAGGAGAAGTGTGGCAAAAATTGTGAATCTCATGTAAATGAAATCAACAATGTACAGTTTAATTAAAAAAGAAAAGACAATTGCAATCTGTTAAATAGTTTTAGCTCACGTACTATTTAATCGTTTCAAGGATACATGCTCATTAATGCGCATTAGGTACATCTGATCCCGTTTAACTATAGTCACGGCAATCTATAATAGAGGCCGGCAAAATGTACAAGAAATAAAATGTTGTAACAAACCTGAGATCTGAATTTACAACTCGTATAGTTTTGTTCTTTTGTCATGATAATCAAAGCTTTCCCGACATGGGACGCTTACAGCTAGATGTGTTTGACGATGCCGGAAGAGTTTTGTAGCGTTATTGTTTTGTAATAAGCCGTATTTACCTCCTTGCGTTCTGTCACATCGTGTACTATAAATAATGGCCATAATAGGAATCATGACATTAAGGTTGCGGAGCGAGATTTGGTGTCTTCTGTTGGTTTGTCTGAAGTTTTAGATTTATAAAAATACAACATAGAAATGACTAATGAAACTATAACGTAGGTGTTAATTTAATGTAATGTATGTCTATCATTTTTATCTGTTCCTTTATCTACGTTTGGAAATTATTATCTAAAGGGTAAAGTTGTGAAAACGCCATTTTCTATCACTTCTACACGTGTACTTTTTACGCGACAACTATTCATCAATTTGGAGAAAGGTATTTTGTTTTCGATTACATTTGCATAAAGTATATAATATAAAATATGCACATTTAATTACGGTTCTGGTATTCAAAATAAAAGGCTTTGCGTCTTTACGGAATAAAGACGCACAATGATGGCACTATACAAGTGGGTCTCAAGGCTTCCTTTGTTCGTGTTGATCCCATACATACCCGCCTCGTTTGATTTATATTACGTGTTAATATGGACGTACATGTTTGTGCATGGTGTTTAATATTTTGGGTTGTGTCGTGCTGTGGGCGGGGTTGTTGATGCTCGTTAAGGAGAACAAAAACCGGGAGATGTCCGCCATCCTTGGCTCCCGGCTTCTCGAGATTTTCACCTACGGTCTCATAGCGGGATGCACGGCCACAACCATTCTAACGTTCTGCGGCTGCTGCGGAACGATCTAACAGGGAAAATTCGTACTGGTATTGTTTATTACTTCCGTTCATGTGTTTATTTGTGTTAACTGTAAACGATATTATTGCATTTTTTTGCGTTTTCAAAGTTGGATGGATTATTTAATCATATCCTTTGTCTGCCGTATGTACGTATACACTCCTTTCCGTCCCGGAAGCTTGATGACTCAATTACTCTTCAACGCATGAGCGGATTGAACTAAAGCAAATCGACAATTTTAAAGGCTCAATTGAAGGCTTTTAAAGTGACCTTTTCACAGGTTTTGGCATGTTTTAAAGTCTGTCATTAAATGCTTTAAATTTGATTAATGTAAACCAATGCCGGTCCCAAGCCCGAGATGAAAAAGGAGGAGGGTTGTGCGTAGGGCCAGCACCCCGACCACGTAAAACAAACTACGCTACAGAAACCCAAACCAGAGCAACACAACACGAGGATTTACGGTATCGACCCGGGGGAGAGCGCATGAAACAGAGAAATCTGCGGATTAACCTACTCTCCTACAAGAACGTCTCACGGATAGGATTTTGGAATGTGCGAACATTATATGAAACTGGAAGGGCAGCTCAATTGACCAGAGAAATGGAGAAGTTCCGCCTAGAGGTAGGCCTACCAACTCCTGGCGCAGAACACTGGACATTGAGCTTCACAAGATATAGATGTCATGGGGAGAAGCGAAAGCCCGGGCCATGGACCGAACCAGATGGAGAGCTGTGGTAAAGGCCCTATGCTTCGAACGGGGCGAAGAGGAATACGTAAGTAAGTAAGTAAACATTGGAACTTAATAGCTATTAAATAAACAAGACTTTAATTAAATAAAGAAAAAAAGTAATCCTCAACTGGACTCGAACCAAGGACCCTTGGAATAAAAGTCGAGCATCCGTGCTCATAATTGAGTGGTGTTTTTATACGTTATATAAGCGATCAACGTGAGGTCACAAATTATAACGATAACATCAGAGCTCTCACAATGTTTCAATCGTTTCGCGATTGTAACGCTTTATAATTTCCAGGTTTTTAAGTTGTCAAAAGATGCATAGAATGGATATTGTATAGCATGGTAAATGTTCAGTATTACTGTTTCCTCGCAAATATCATAACGACAGCGAAAATTTGCAAATCTGAATTTTTCAATTTGTCAATATAACAAAACGTGAAAAGGTCCTTTCAAGTGATTAACATCTTGCAAACATGTTATTGTTATCAACAAACAATTCAGTCTAGTCTCTTCGCAGCACCAGATCGTTGGGCGGAACTTTATGTAAATGAAATATTTCTAAATTTTTAATTTATAGATTAGTTCGCTACAAGCGGTTAATCAGAACATATTTCTTTTATAAAATATACAATTATTCAGTCGGCCTGTACCAACACTAATCGTCATTTTCTAAACTCAACAACCACTGCGTTCCAATAGTTCTTAATTAGGGTTTGTTTCTTTGTAGTGCCATCGATTTCCTAAAAGTATTTTCAATGCAAGCATCCATTTGCCTGTGTTATCAATGCAGACATCGAATTTTAATGGTCAGATTAAAATTGTTATCTGAAAAGAAGAACATTAACGTCTCATATTTTACAATAAATATGAACATCGCGGGTTTGTAACCGCTCCATTCGCATCGATTTGGTTTGATTTGTAAAGATTATTTTGTTTTATTTAAAAAACAAATAGCTGCTGGAAAGGACTGTTCATGACTCTCGGTTTGCTTATAAGCTTATACTGAATCTGAGCCTTGCTCCGGGAAAAAAACCGGGCTTTGTGCATTTGTATGAAGTATCATCCCAGAGTAGTATGTGCGCACATGTACAGGTACGATACTTTCTGCTTTCATGGACTTTTTCGTTGAAACGGAAATGTCTTCTTAACGAAAGTCCAGTGTAGACGAAAAGTGTCGTCCCAGATTAGCTTGTGCATTTTCGCGTGCTCACTTTTTATTTGGGCATTAATTTCCTCCCAGTTACTTTGATACCTTATCATTAGGGGTATTGACAGTTGAAGTGGAAATATCAATCAACATGTTAAAGACAATACAGATTAAATCAGAAGTTCAAGCCAAATCGGAATATCCAGTGTTAGCTGATATTGGCATTTACTTCTTTTTGCTTTGATATATATTTCTATTTAGTAGCAATGCTACTCTGGGTTTTAATAAGGAATTTTCGAGGCGTTTACACAAGGTTTCATCAGATATAGATACTTATCCTTAATTATGACCATATACAGAAGTTCAGTTTTGAATAATTACGCGGAAAGCCTTAAATTATGATCTTCGCGTTGTCGAACTAATTGGATTAATTTGGATTTATTATATTTCAGTACCATTATTGATTTCCCGCGCGAGTGGTACTGCAGAAATTAATAACGAAACTTAAGAACTGGGCGGTTGTCGGTGTATGTTGTGCTAACTGAATGGTCAATAAGCAGTGTATAAGTTTATATTTATCTTTCTTTTAAATGCTGTGCTGGTATTGTTCTTTGAGTACTGCACGAATGAACTTATAGGGTGTGTTGTTGTTAAACATATATTTGATGAAGTAGCAGTGATATAATCATACGAATCCCTCCCAGATGATTGACTAAACACATAAAAACACTACCACCACCAACAAGACCATTCTTCTCCTCCTCGTCCGTCCTATTCCTCCTACTCCCCATCATCTTTACCATCATTATTGTTACTTAATACATGTAATGTATAACAAACTTAAAATCCAGTATGTATAGACTAAGTAATCATATTATTTAATATATTGAACGATGCTTTCGGCCTGTAACACGTATTTGATTCGAATCTAGTTTATCACAAAGTCGTTACTCTTTGTCTGTCACCCTTTTGTTTATGAGAATACGTCAATGTAAAAATAATGAATATTTAATGTAAAGAAATGTCGTTTTCCACACAACATCGTATAAAAAAATATTGGCTCACTTAAAATAATGAAGAACGTTTTAGCCACGTGTGATCAATGCCCTATGGATTTCGTATATACGTTGAATTATATACTGTATGTTTGTTTATCGTTCGGCTGATACACGAATTTACTTTATATAGCAAGAACACGTATGGCTGAAAGGTCCAAATGAAAAGGCAACACGAGTTGATTGAAGCAAATGTTAATTCACTTATATTCGCTGGCATATTTTTAAAGGACGATTTGGAAGCTCTCCACATGTTCTGAATTTAAATTTCATGTTATATTCGTAATATAAACCGTTTACCTGAGTAGATAAATGCATCTATCGGTTTTTAATGTTTATGTTGCTCGGTATCGTAATTTATTTTCCCTGTGTTAAATGGCGTTTGTGATGCGAATCCCTCTGTTATCGAGAACACATGTGTATACTTTTACACGTAATCTCATCAGTCTCGGATTATGAATTACCGCGACTTTTAGAGGCCCCACAAGACCGTGACGAAATAATTGTTTTACTTATACTTTATTAGTTATATCTTAATTATGTGTAAATAGTTAAATACGTAAATGTTCAGACTGCAGTTTTCTTTAATTCTACATATAATAATTATAATTTCGTTTAGGCATAACGGTATTATAATGAAATTTTAAACCTTTAACAGGACGTTGTCACAATTTATGTTTGCCAGAAGTGGCATTGGAATGCTTATTCAAACGAGTGAAATCGATTGAGCACTGATATGAGAGCGCTGACTTCATTGGTCAATGTAGGCACACGTTGGACCAATGAACTATTAAGATACATATTACGATAGCTGTATAGAGTTATTTTTTACAATTTAGACGTATAGAATCAGTGGCCGTTTAGCTCAGTTGGCAGAGCGTCGTGCTAATAACGCGAATGTCGTGGGTTCGATCCCCCCAATGGTCAGATATTTGTATTTTGGTTCTGTCTAGAATGGCATCAGCATTTATCAGTTGGACCAATGAAATAGTAGGACACATAATACAAACTGTCATATTCAATAACTAAGACCAGATATTTTTACTTTGGCTGTTTGCAGAATGGCGTCAGATAATATCAGTTCAACATTTGAACTATTAAGACTCATATTGATTACTCATGTTTTATAGTCAAGATTATAACTGTGCAAGTAACTTTTAAATCTTTGTCAGAAAATGCATGTATATCTGATTAATTTAACAAACCTCATAGTTTTTATGCCGCCAGTATGCACTCATGCCGAAAGGAATAAATTGATGGACCTGTCTGTTCGTCTTTTAGCCTTTCTTTCGTCTGTCGTTCCGTCTGTCCATCCGGTCATAAGAGTTGATTCTAAATGACGTGTTTCGACTAACATCAATAATGCTACCTACAAAGCTGGTATACGTTCATGGATGATTTCTTTGATCAACACAACCGATCGCCTGACCTAATTTAAAACTTTACATAGACATTGTTTTGGACTTGACTTTTCGGAAGGTCCAAAGTCTTGGTAAACCCAACACGACGCCTTTCGTCTTACTTCAATTATGCTTGCTACAACGCTTTGATACTTGCATGGATATTACATATGACCACTCTCAACACACCCACATTTCCTAAATATTGACCTACTTTAGGACTAAGAGTAACGGGTAACTTTTACAAATGCTAAAATATCTAATATTTTACCGTAAACCTGGCATGCATCTTTTCTCAAGTGTAAGTAAATTACTCAACCTTTTCATTTTGTGAAAGGCATTCAGTTAAAAATAATCAAAATGTATTTGCGTCCGTAGTTAATTTAACACATACATTGTTTATGATTGTTTAACCTATACTATTTTATCAATGGCGTCTTTTGTTCGATTTGTCTTTTCAAACGATGACTTTTAAAAGTCTTTTTTATCCGTGTCCATCAACACGCCTTAATTTCTGTTGCACGTGTATGTTTTTCAATGCGACATTTGAATTTAAGTTGTATCATTTACGGTTAGCACGTTACACTTTTGGTAAGTTTGGTAAGTTAAGAAATTCGTTAACGAAGGTGTGATTATTAGTAATCTACATTAGCTAGCTTTCAACAGAATCCAATCCGGACTTTCCTCAGTGCTGCAAAGCCCGCAGTAATTCCTCTGACCGCCTCTGGGGGATGATTTATGTACGTTGGAAAATTGCTTTAAGAACTATGGTAGATTAATTTGACACGTTTGCATATTGTGCACTGCGAAATCAGTCGCATTAGCGGGTTGCAAATTTTGCAAACCTGCTATTCGTTTTTAGTTATCAAGTGCTATATTTTCTCTTTTACATTGTGATCATTGAATCAACGAATGGGTATGACAATGTTGTTTTAGCTAATTGTACATGGAACTATAATATGACCATTCAAAAAGTAATTATGGTAAAATATTCATCACGCTGACAACGTACATATAAAGTATACATAGTACAGATCTATGCAAGATTTTCAGATACATTTATTTGTTTGTTAACAGCTTCGTATCAGATTGTTTTTCGGCAAAATTGTTCACGACACTTACCTTTGATAAATCGCCACATTATTTCTCAAATCGAACGCCTTGGTCGTTGTCGAAGTCCAGTGTAAACATTAGATGTTTCTTCTGCCACTCATTCCCGACCCGGGCTTCATTCAAGTTAACAAATCCAACTCTTTTATTAAAAAAACGTGCTCAGAATGTGTCCGTAAATATATTTGCATTTCTCATTTAACTACGTTTAAGGGGCTTTTTCAATGATCCCCAGTTGAGTTTCAACTCATTTGCCTAAACATTGACCATAAATATATGAAATACCATCACGTCATTACGTTATCGTCATCTGAAGAATCATAATGCAGCGCAATTTTTAGCGATTGAACAAGACCCGTATATGATCCCGGCCATACAAGTTTTGTTGCTTTACTTACAATTGGTACGTGATTCGAACCCATATTTCCCAGGATACTAGGCTGTCAATTTACCAACTGAGATATTGATTAAGTCAATAAAAGTATAATTTCATGTTCTGCTTCAAACCGAAAGCAAATGCCTAATCAGATATCATGTTGGAAATTGAAACTAGTTCGTTACAGTACTCATACTGATTTACGGTAAATTTCTCGCGTCAGTAGGACCCGGTCTGTACATAACGTACTTTAAACTCTGGATTTTAAGATAACCGACACAGAATACTTTTGGTAAATGTGAATCCGCATTTGGATGTGAATGTTAAACTGAAAAAGTAACTAACATTTTTGTTTGCCGACCACATCGTGTGCATTGTTTGTTTCAACTAAATCGTCTGGGTTCAGGTCATTAATTGTATATTTATTCATGTAATATTAAATCCTGGGTTATATACAATGTTGAATTCATTTCTGTTTCACACTATTTGTATTTTTAAATGGTTTCAAGTTAATTATTGTAAAATAATCCCATATACAGAGAGTCGGAAAAGGTCTACTTTATATTCAACTAAAGCATCTACAACCACCGCACAGAGATGCGAATGGTGCCGGTCATAAAATAACAATTGTTAACTTATAACAATTAGCATGATGATGATCGATATAAAGTTCAATAATGTAGCCAAATAAACTAATAACATTAAATAAGAGCTAATTACACACTGGAAATAAAACAGAAAAACATGGAAAGGAGTTCGGCGTTTCTCGTATTAATTCTGACGGAAAATAACAAGAAGTTTTAATATTGGTATGTAACCAATCGAATAGTATATCGCTGTCGGACACGAAACACGATTTTCCCAATGTTCCATATGTCAGCATTTCCCGATCCGCTCTGAAAACAAAGCCTATTATACTTTTTGTTGGACTCTAAGCTGACATTTCGCTTAAAACAACTGATAGGATTTGGAAACAACCAAAAAATCCATTTGGATTGACAGCGTTATCCCCCAAAAACAGCATTGTCTCTTCGACAGTGCCAATATTGCGCTATTGCCGAGCTTATCCGCCTAGCTTATAACGGAATGCTTCAGAGCGGTCCATTTCTTTGATTATTGATACAGAAATATCGACGTTTACCTCTAATGCAATTGTTGGATGCACGATTATTACGTGCATGCTCAACGCTCCTATGCTTCCTGTGTAACAATAGCGAGGCGGAGCGACCCATTTCGCTGAAATAATAGACGCATTTTATATTGCATGTTTGAGTTTCATCATTTCCGTTTCCACATTTCCTACACGTCCAGTAATTACTCTGCTTATTCATTTTTCATCATCAAAGTAATGCTTTATGTCTTGGAAAGTTAGAATTAAATCCCATGTTCATGTCTGCTTTCAAGATAGCAGAAACCAGTGTATACTAAGACTTGTCTTAAACAGGAAATTAACGTCTCCCGATGTCGTACCGTAGAAATGTGGCGTCCCGACTTGGCGTCCGTCCAGTTAATGTCAAGATTTTCCTAGGTTCAGTAAAAAAAAACACGTAATTGAGTTGGTTTTTTTTCTTGATTGTTTGAAATGTATATTACGGGCATTGATTGGTCAAAGTTTTCTTGTTTCTTTGAGTATGACGGTTTTATTTCAAATGTGCTTTACTTGTTCCTTTCTAAATATACATTAATGTCGAAATTATCGGTTAATGAAATATTAATCTCACACATGTAAAATAAACAAAATATTAGTATTAATATGTAAGTTTTGTTTCATTTGAGCTAAATTAAACATGCATTTGTGATTTTAGGTTTTTTTAATTTCTATAAGTACGCAGATGAGTTATTTGTCATTTCTAAACTGCCTTTAATGATTCGTAAAATGTTCAACATTTGAAAGCATATTTTCGCGTCATGCGAAACTCGGTATTATGCCATATGTCATATGCGGCCAGCGAAGTCCCAGACCAGCCTGCGCAGTCTGGTCATGAGCTAAGTTGGCCACACACAGCATAAGACTCATTTTCGCATGACGCGGCTCATATATTATTGTATGCGGGACTATGAGTAATTTCTGAATTGCCTTTATTGGTTGAAAAAATTGTCTTCTCGTGATGTTATATTTTCTTGTTGGCCTGACAATTTAACTACACTTATTTGGACGGGTCTTTAACACGTTCTGTCTATGGTTCTTTCTCACAATCTTAATATTAATACAAGTCAGTCAAGACAAATCAATCTTTTGCAATCATAACTTTAGTGGTCCCACGTGAGGTTTACATCCAAAAGAGCTTTGTTTCAGACAGTTTATTAAGTAAATATGCTTTGTTAGATGAACACAATATACCACAAATCCCTTGACAAACATTAACAGTTTTCGAAATGTTTGCCTGATGTCTTTAGATCCCGGAAATATGTCCCGCACAATGCTTGGAGTTATTACCTCTAAACAAAACAGAGTATCCGCGTAGGGAGTCGTATATTGGAGTAAAGACCTGCATGTCTACGATTCCTTTTAAACCGACACAACTAGTCCACTTAATTATAAAAAATTGAAGAACTAGTTATATCTTAACTGCAGCTTATGTATTACAGTAATGCACTTGAGTTACTGTAAATGACTATACCTATATATTCCCAAAGGAGTCCGTTTGTACGTCCCGAATCTTCTATTTTCAATCCTCTTAAAATGTCAAGTTTAAGGTTTAAAGATCATAATATTAAAGGGTAAAAATGTGATAAAAAAGTATGCAACATTATAACCTTTCAATGAATGCTAAAAGTTCGAATAAACGCGCCGCTTTGAGAACATCTGCTTGGAGTACGTCCCTTTCCAGTGATGTAAGAAATGAAATTGAAAGAGTGCTTGTAAAGGATAGACCCGCTCGTAGCTGCGGTATATCTGATTAATATCCGGCCATAGACATGATGTCGTGACTGTACATACAATCACATTCAAACGTTCAATTGTAACATATGAAAGTTAAAATATTTCAACAAAAAGTGTTTGTCATTCGAATGGGCTCTGATTTGTTTTATCTCTGTCATCACATCGTAGGTAAAATAATCGAGGTAAGCGACTAACCGAAACACTGAACCAGCGATTAAGTCATCAAAATCATGTTTCCTTTTCAAATAATAAAAGACAATCGGAACCTGAAAATTAAGTCATTTTTCCATGTAAACGGTAAATTATTAACCTTTGATTTTCTTACTAACTACTGATTGGATCTCACTTAAATTTTTACGGCTGAATGACCTTAGTGTATGGTTATGATTTGGTAAAGAAAGGAATTTATGTCTGCGACGAGTTTTGTCGGAATTGTGGACCTTTGTTTTTTACTTGTGTTTCTCTCGTTCTGAAGAATGTGTTTACAACTCCTGCTTATTTTCTTGGTAAATATCGCTCATACTTTCATGTGTTAATGACCTTATTGTATAGATGATGGGAAAGAACAGAAATTTTGCTGGGTTGAGTTTTTACAGAATTATGGCCCTTGGCTGTTTTTTCGACTATAGAATATGAAGTCCCAAGATTTGTTGTTTAAACTCCTATTCAAATACGTGTACTTGGTAAACTCGCTCAACCTTTCACAGTTAAATGTCGTGATCATCGAAATGAAGGAATTTTTGCTGGGACAACTTTTACCAGAATTATGCCACTTATTCATATATTATCCAAAAATTGTGTGTGTTCAACTCCTCTTACTGCTTAGTGGAGTCTGGTCAAACGTACAAACCTGTTTGACCTTAGTGTGTGGATGATGTTAAGAAACTTTTTACCGCGACCAGTTTTTGCTGAAACAATGCCCTTTGTCTGTTGTCAACTGGAGAGTATATAGTGAATATATATTGAATTCGCCTGTGTCCAAAAATGTTTTGTGTGGGGCATCTGTGTCTTTGACTTATGTTTTAGAAAGTTATATTATGGAAACAATCTTGTTTTTCTAATCGAATGTAGGTAGCTGGTATATAATAATTTAATAAAGTGCATTAATATATAGTTGATTCATTTGCTTTTACGTAATAGTATATAGGTTTATAAAGACAAACGCAAACGTGTTTTCAGTGTTTTAAATATTTCTGTATTTCCACTTAACTAATAGGCCTTCGGATAAGAACATGTTTTAACTACTCAATTGCTTGTCGGAAAAATCCCAAAAATATGTATTTCACAAGGGGTTTAAATGTTTAAAATATGAACAGAAGATTAAACTAGCAACATTAAAAGTTCCGTGTCTGTCATGCGAAACATATTTGAATTGAAGTATATATCTAAATCGACTGGTTGTCTGTGAACGTGTGGACGAGTCCTTGGGTATAGCACGACACAATTTATGTTCCTTTCATCAAAATTCTCAAGAAATTACTGCGACTTAAATTAATAAGATACGTATTGTCGTAATATAACTGTTTGAGAATCGCGCACGTGTTCTTAATATTTTTGTCGATTATTAGCTTCTTTTATGCGTGTTTTTTTTCTTTTGTCGGATTTATTTATGAAGTTATCACATCTGCGCTTTTATAAATAACAAAGTAGTGTAGTCTTTAACTGCATTTTTTCAAAATGTGCTTAAATAGTGCTTGAACTTGTTAACAGAAAACTATAAAAAAAAAAATAAAAAGCGAAGTGATAGCTTAAACCACGAATAGAGTTTCGTCAGTAGATGCATTTGTATACATGAGCATTCATCAAACACTTTAAACTAAGCATGTTATTAAGTAATACATAGCTTGTTTTTGCATTAAGCGGACAGGGAACTACGGTCGCCGCATATGTTATAAAAACAATTTTAACATTTGGCGGCTCAAATAATTTAATACAAAGAAATGGAATGACTAGATAAACAAAAATTCACATGAGGGACTCAGGCTGTTGGCGGATGGTGTTAAACGTTTATCTTTGAAAGTGCCGCCACAACTTGAATTCCCAAACCTCGAACACTGAGCTGTGGCGTGCCGACATGATTGTGTTGTATTATCCAGATAGCCGCTGTAGGATATTTTAGCATTCGTATCTCGTTTAAATGTTCTATTGAAGGGGCCGGAGTGGAAATGCCATCCGATCGCTACTGTACATGCATGTGGATTTTTGTCAAATTGTTAATGTTAACTTGTTTTTGATCGGAGAGTTTAACGCCACTAAATGTCAGACACATCAACATAAATGAATATGTATTACAATATGTTTTCTACATCGTTTCTCAAGTATTCAAAATAATTTCAAACTTTGCACACATAAATCTCAAACATTGTAATCAAATAATTTGAGAATATGTCCAAAAAACTTTTATCATCTAAACAATATGAATGTGCTTCAACGAGTCAGTTTTACGCAATTTATATTGATTAATGAAATTCCGTCGTTGAGAGTTGATTTTTTTGTAAACAAACGATCATAAAATGGGTTTGACAGTGCCGTTTGCTAAACAGTATGTATACTCTGAAGCGGCCATTTTAATATGTTTGTGGAAATTGTGATTGCTATAACAACATTCATATCAGATAAACAAAGCATAAATGGTTGACCTGTTTCCAGACATTTGTTTGGTAATAGCCGCGTATCAGATGTTTTCTAGCAAATTTCCTCCCGCCCATTACCTTTGATAAATAGCACCATTCCTCCTCTTATCGAAGTCGTAGTCGAATATCAGTGTAAACATGAGCTATTTTCCTCTGGCACTCATTCCAGACCGAGCTTCAATCAAACAAACAAATCCTACTCTTTTATTAGAAAAACGTTCTCAGAATTTGTTCGTAAATGAAATAGAATTTCCAATCAAATTGATTTGTAGTGGCTTTTTTAAAATGTCCTAAGTGAGTTTTAAAATATTGTTATTCTTTTCGAAATGTTATCATCTCTGGATTTTGAAAACAAAACAACATTGTGTTCACTCTAATCAATATAAATTGCAGATAAAAATGCTGATACACTGAAAAAGGAACTAGCAGAGTGTTAATGTAAGGAATGACGACGCTCATCGTCTTTATCTGGTGATTAATACAGTTTGACGTGTTTTATATCCACAAGAAATGTCTGAAAAACTCCTTGCTAAATGTTTCCTGAAACTGTTCATGCCACTTCGTGATAAGATATTGCTTTGTCTAATTGATTTCATTGATTTGCATAACTTTTTTAACAACTTTAATGCAAATGATATTCTTATCTTTCATGTATAATGGAGGCAGGGATAAGATAGAGCTTTGCTCTAGACAAGTCTATCTCTGCGCGGAAGGTTGACGGATATAAGCATGATGCGCGGACAAGAAAGTAAACACGGCATTCCCTTATGTCAGCATTTCCCGATTTGTTCTGCAAACAAAGCAATTATACTTTTATTTGGGCTATTTTAGTTGATTTGTCTCTTACAACTTCTCATAGGATTTGGCAACCACCAGAAAATCCATTTGTATTGACAGCGTAACCACCGAACAAAAACATCGTTCCTACGACATTTCTAAGGTGGCTCAAAGCGACATTGCAAAGCTAATCCGCCTGTCTTAACGCGGATTGCTTTCGAGTGGTCCAAATAATCGATTATGGATACCAATAATTCTGGCAGAAATATCGACGATTACCTCTTTTGCGATTGTTAGGCACACGATTGCATGGTTATGCCACTCTGCTTCCTGTATGACAATAACGAAATTTGACAGTCGATTTATGACGTCACGACTTAACGTCCGTCGTGTTCAAGTCACATTTTCCAAGGTTTATAAAAAGACTTAAACATTCGTTCGTTTTCTTTCAATACGCTTAATATATTACAGACCTGCTGGTCACAGTTGAGGACATGTATTGTGTTTGCAACTATTTAAATAGATAAAACTTATAATTTTCTACGCTACATGAAATTCTACATTTTGTTTTGTAATATGAATAGGTCATTCAACGCAAATGTACCTTGTACAATCATAACTTTAGTAGTCCCAAATGGTTTTACGGCTCACAGGAAATTATTTTATTAATATGCTCTATAAGGTTTATATAATGTTACAAAAATCCCTTGACAAACATTTATAGTTTCTGAAATGCTAGGTGTTTCTCGTTCATAGACATATTTCCTGCATAACACAACAAGTTATTACATCGAAACGTTACTATTTTATCAATGTTCGTTATTTGCGTTCATACCTACATGTCTGCATTACCTTATAAACCAACAGAATGATTTCGCTTTATTGATATTTATTTTTAAAACGTTTGCTTATTTTTTATTATTTCGATACTTTTTTAACATAAACAATAAAAAACAAATCGTTTACATATGTATATATTAATGGTTTGAAGACTTCTTTGACGCAAGTATTGGTCACAGTTTTTGTTATTATACAACTCCTGCTAAGGCATTGAAACGTTCGTAACAATGTAGCTAGAATATGACATTAACATATATTCACGAACAGTTGTTGTACTCTTACTTATTCCGTTATTTTATCAAGACAAAAGCAAAGGTACTTATGCCATTTCTTGTTCATTTCTGTATACCCACTGAATTAATTGAAGTTTAGCATGCTTTAAAGATAAGATTGTCTGTCGAAACATCCCATCAATAGATATTTCACAAGGGATTTGTATGTCTAAAAATATAAGCAGATAATTAGGATAGCACCATTAAGAAACGTGTTTCAAGGATGGCTTAATTGAGTTGAAGTATGAATTTAAATCGAATGCTTGACGTCTCAAAACGTGTCACTGCTAAACTGTAATTGAACTTTATATTCATATTAATTAACATTTGAATTGTGCAGTTGACTATACTGGTGAATTCGTTTCAACATGTATGAGGAATATGAGGACAAATGTGAAAAGCGCACGTGTTCTTAAAATTATTGTTATAAAAAAAAGGAATTAACACAGTTTTTTTGGGTAGTTTTGGTCGCGTAATAGCATCTGCACTTAAATATATACCAATGTGTGTTTACTATTTTATACTATTTTTTTTTCTACGCGTGCTAAATGCACTGTGTTTTGAAATAACAAATGTAAATGCATGTGTGTATATCATGTGCAGCTTCAGTAAGTGGAGGCAATAAAGAATCATAAATTGGGTTTATGCATTTCGGCTGTGTTTTTTTTCGTCCGAGTTCAGCAGAAATGTGTTATAATGAGTGTTTACTGAACGCATGTTTTTATACTAAAATTATGAGATTATAAGGTTGGAGTTGATAACATATAAGTATAATACGTGAGCCTTACATAACCAAGCTATGAACTTTGCGCTTTTAAAACCTTATTGCGGCTTCTGTCTGAATTTCTTGATGATGATCTAAAAATTACCTATATAATGCTGATTCAACGATGAGATGTTTCTGACTCGCTTTGGTTTTATTTCATGGTTCCTAAAACCGTTAATATTCTGGTGCTTTGAGTTGTTTTCAAATATTGAGTAGTTCAATGGTTTTTAACTTGAAACATATCTTCTCTTAATTTCTTGTATATGATTACAGTCTTGATACTACGAGTTATTTTACAGTTTAATGTTTTGTTAATAATTCTGAGCTTACATGTAGTTTCAGGTTTGGAGCTCCTAAAAGCGGTTTAAACCCCAATTCTTTGCATTTATCGTTCCTATGCGGTGATCCAAGGCTTGGTCATCAGTGTGTTTTTTTTTGTTCTTGTATGTCTGATCTAGCACAGTTTGTTTGAGTCTCACTGTTCGGAAATTGGGTTCTTGAAATAAATAAAGGACAGCAGATTTAATCGGTTATGCTTCTGCTGGTTTAGCTGAAAATGCACTTATGGTCACAGGTTTGCTGATACTAATTTGTGTAGTTCGTGGCCAATGAATTGGGATGGTCTATATGAATTTAATGAGGGGCACTTTGCTTTTTTCTCGAGTGATGCAAATCAGCTGTATAATATGTTAGCTCACAGTCTTTTATCAATGAAACAGTAATAAGATCATCTGATTTTGTGTGTCTTTGTATAGCTTTTGTTGCTAGCAAAATCTAAATAATATGTTGAATACATTTATACTATTACTTCTTTTTTTTCTAAGTTTTCTTTTTCTAAACGAAGCACTTTTACAATTAATTATTTCAGAATATCATAGATCGGGTCGACTGAATCAATACGGAGTGTAAGACAGGGACTAACACGGCGAGTGTAGCCAAAATGTTGAATATCAAGTAAATTCATAACAAATGAACAGTTTAATTTAAAAAAAGGAAATTGCAGAATGCGCATATATGCATATCAGGTAAATCTCACCTCGTGTGACCATAGTCACGCCAGTCTATAACACAGGGCAGTCAAATGTGCAAGAAAGGAAGCGGAAGGTATAGCCTTAAATAAGAATATAAAACTAGTTTTTGTCTTTTTGGTCATGATAATCGAAGCTTTCCCGCCGAGGGGAGCTTATGACTAGATGTGTTTGACGATGCCAGCAGAGTTTTGAGAATTATTATTTGTAATAAGCCGTAATTTCTTCCTTGCGTTCTGTCACATCGTGTACTATAAATAATGACCGTAATTAGATTTATGACATATAGGTTGCGGAGCGAATAATTTAGTGTATTTTGTGTGTTTGCCTGAAGTTTTAGATTTATGACATTCACAATAGTTATCATACATGAACTAATGAAAGTACGATGATAATCATTTTATACAGTGTATGTCTATATTTTCTATCTGTGTCGTTATCTGAATTTAAAAACAATTATCTTAAGGTTTAATTTGTAAAAATTCAATTTACATTCACTCCTACGCGCGTACTTTTACATGAGGTAAACGACAACCTAACATTAAGTTGGAAAACCGGTATTTTCGATTACATGTGCTTTAAGTATGTACACGAAATATAAAGTATAAACCTTTTTTAATAACCGTCGAAACGGATCTGGTATTCAAATTTAAAGGCTATGCCTTTGAACGGAATAAAGACGCACAGTGATGGAACTACACAAGTGGGTCCCATGTCTTTACCTACTCGTGTTAATCCCATATTTCACGTGATAAATATTCGGTTAAAACCAGTAAATAATTCAGAAGAATAATCTACCTTTCGTCGCCCAAAGTCAGCAGAGTGTACGTATGATAATACAATTGATTATAAAGGTAGTTTTTTAAGTTATACATGAATTCAAATATGTGATATTAAGGGTCGTCCACGTATATCATCCATATCAACGTTTATGACCTGCCGACGTTTGTGGTGTGGTTGCCAGTGTTGCGTTTGCTAGAATGGCTGTAAGTGTAGTGTGTATAATAGTGTGCTTAATGTTATATCCGATATGGACGAACTATGGTGTTTTAGATCAATGGTTACGGGCTTACTTTGTCATTCGCCATTTAAATTAAAAGCGCCAAAAGAGAATGTGTGTATTAAAGGATATATTTAACTAAAGAACATTTTATTATAATATAATAACCAAAAAGATATGTTCTGTATTAATGGGTTAACTTGGATAAAGAAAATAATATTTCATTATAACAGACAAAAGATAATATCTGTATTAAAGGCTAATTTTGTCTTGAGAAAATATTGATTCAGTGCATGCTCTACAGTTCTGAGATTGTCAGCTGTAAGTTGGCTTAAATGGCTTTTAGTGTATATGTACATGTCAAATAAGGACTTCATTGCGTGGTGTTTCATATCTTGGGTTGTGCCGTGCTGGGGGCGGGGGTGTGGCTTCTCGTGAAGGAGTTCAATACTAGGGAGGAGTCCGCCATCATTGGCTCCCGGCTCCTCGAGATCGTCACATACAGGATGATAGCAGGAGGCGGGGCCACAACCATTCTGGCGTTCTGCGGTTGCTGTGGAACTATGAAGAAGGAGGAATTCGGATTTGTATGTCTCTTCCGTGCATAGGTTTATTTGTTGTAAATGTTGAAGATGCTATTTCTTTAATGCGAATTCAAAGCTGTTGGGTGGAGATTAATCATATGCTTGTCGATCCGTACGTTCGTTTGAACGTATACCAGTCTTTCTGTAACGTACGTCCTGAACGTTTGGTGACTCAATTGCTCTGCAATGGCTGAGCTGACTTGCTCCAAGCAAAAAAGACAGTTTTTAAGTATAAATTAAAGAGTTTAAAGCGATTACAATCTTGAAAACATTTGATTGTTATAAAAAAACAGTTCAGTCGGGTCGCTTATCAGCACCAGATCATTGAACGAAATGTATGTGAATACAATATTGCAATGTAGTGAATGTATAGAGGTTTTCGCTACGTGGTTGATCTGAACTTTTACCGTATTTATAAGATGTTTACAATTTTACTGCCTGTACGTTCCATCAAATGTTGTCTTTACCTAAACGCCACAAACATTTTCATCTCTATTCGCACTCTTTACATTACAACCACAATGTTCCAATAGTTCTTAATGGTTTTTGTTTTGTACGCCATCGATTTCTTAGAATTATTTTCAATGCAAGCATCCGGTTGCCGGTGTTTTCAATGTAAACATGGTATTTGAATGGTCAGATTAAAGTTTTACCTGAAAAAGACCATTAGCGTCTCATATTTTACCACAATTATGAGTATCGAGTGTTTGGAACCTCTTCGTCCGCATCGATTTGGTTTTATTAGTGCAGCTATTTATGTTTTGTTAAAAACAACATGCTGGTGATGACTGCTCTTGCTCTTTGGTTTGCTTGTACCGATTTAAGCTTATGCCTAATCTGAGCCTCTCTCTGGAAAACCGAGATTAATGCATGTGCGTAAGATATTGTCTCTGATTAGCCTGTGCAGTCGCCACAGGCTCATTAGGGACGACGCTATACGTTTTGATTGAAATTTTCCTTTTAAAAAGGTCTCTTCTTAACAAAACCCAATCTTGGCGGAAAGTGTCGTCCAAGATTAGTCTTTGCGGACTTCACATGCTAATCTGGAACGATACTTTAGGCACATACATGAAGCCCGAATTTTCCTTTATTAGTTTAATTTTGTTTATTATTGATATTAATTTTTATTTTCATGAAATAATCTTAGGATCAACTTTTTTTTTCATATTAAACATTTGTTGTGTCGTTTTTCTGACAACCCATTTCCTCGTGTTCATATTTTAATTGAAGTGGAAAAAACAATTTACATATTTCAATACAATACAGATTAAATCAGAAGTTCAAGCCAAATCGAAATATCCAATGTTATCCTATATAGACATTTACTTCGTATGGGCTTTAAGTATTCGTTTCTATTCATTTGCAATACTACTCGTGGTTTTAATTAGAGAATTTCAAGGCGTTAACATAATTTCTCATCAGAAATATATATGTATCCATTGTTATGGCCATATGCAGAAGTTCAGTTTTGAATAATTACTCGGACAGCCTGATATTACAATCTTCGCGTTGTCGAACTAATTGGATTAATTTGCATTTGTTTTAGTGCAGTACAATCAATGATTTCCCGCGCGCGTGGTACAGAAGAAATTAATGACGAAACCTTAGAACTAGGAGGTTGTCGATGTATGTTGTGATAAGTGAATGTTCAATTAGAATTATATAAGTTGATATTTTTCGCTCTTAAAAGTGATGTGTCGATGCTGTTTTTGAATACTGCGCGCATTTATTAAGTAAGTTATTATTTGTCGAAGTAAATATATAGTTTCTAAAATCTATCTAGTTGAGGTATCAATTATAATTTATCACGATGTTTTTTACCAGATGATGGACTAAATGCATAAAAACACTAACACCACCACAACCACCACAACCACCACCACCACCATCTTCCTCCGCCTCCTTATCATTATCACCACAATCATCATCATTTTTATTATATACATGTAAATTATAACATTCTTAACATCCATCATGTATAGATTAATATATCAAATCATGCAATACATGTATATTGAACAATGCAATTGGTCTGTAAGAAGTATTGGAATAAAATGCAGTTTTTTTTAAAGTCGTAACTCTTTATCTGTCGTCTTTTTGTTAATGGGAATCTGCCAGTGTAGAAAGTAATGAATATTTAATGCAACGAAATGTCGTTTTCCTCACAGCGGCGTATCAAAAAAGTATTGGCTCTCTTAAAATAATGAAGAGCGTTTTAGCCACATGTGATGAATGCCCTTTGGATTTCGTAGATACGTCGAATTCTATGATGAATGTTTGTTTGTCGGGCTGATACAACTGTTGACTGTATACAGCACGAAAACGTATGGCTGAAAAGTCCAAATGAAAAGGTAAAACGAATTCATTGAAGCAAATGTTAATTCACTTATATTTGCTGGCATAAATTTTAAATGACAATTTGATTGCTCTTTAAATTTCTCGATTTAAATTTCACTTTACAATTATTATATTCACAGTATCCCTGTGTGCAAGCAATGCAGAAATGCATCTCTCAGTTTAACATGTGTGTCTTGCTATGTTATCGTAATGTATTAACCGTATTTTAAATGGTGTTAGTGATTTGGTTATCGGGAACACATGTGCATACTGGTATACGTATACTTATGTATTAAAGACAAGGTTTAGTATTTTGCAAGTAAATTATTATCGTTATCCGAGGAAGCATGCATGTTTATCTGATTTATTTATTTTTCTATAACCTACATTTGGATTTGCATTTTTTTATACACAATCACGTATGTGTTTTTGTTAGACTAAAACACAATATGTTCACTTACATGTTGTGTATATTTTCAGTACGGCGTTGTACTGACGTTGGTGCTAATTACGTTTTGCG
The DNA here is from genome assembly GCA_007657795.1 of Dreissena rostriformis. NCBI lineage: Eukaryota > Metazoa > Mollusca > Bivalvia > Myida > Dreissenidae > Dreissena > Dreissena rostriformis. Next base: position 48,798 of record VMBQ01000175.1, read on the forward strand.
TAGGATTTGCTGTCAGCTTTATATTAAGAGATGACGTAAGTAACAAGGAGTCCAGGGTTCTATCCTCCAAACTTAGTATGTAATATATCAATTTAATAACTGTACATAAATGCGGTTGTATTACAACGAGCAATGTTTATGTTATAAACGTTTCTTCTATGAAGTCGTTTCTTAAAATAAAACTAGAAATTGAGTGTGTCATAATTTTATGACAATCTGAATTTAACTTCATAAGCTGATAACAGGAAATAAGTGATTTTACTTCAAGAATCACGGACATTTTAAGTAAAATCGTATTATGTAAACAGAGATCCTTTATGTCATTATAGTCAATTTCAATGAAGTCGTTTAGAATATACGACACATGTTTCAATATCATTTCCTGATTGTGTTACTATCCGAATTATCCTTCATTTTTGGGGATTCGGAAATCGAAAAGGAAAAAGCACTGGGAGTTGCACTGGAAACGATTTGTCTCACTGTAACACGCATTAGATGATTCGAGCCTTTGTTTTGACCACTTAGGTTGCCGAAATAAAAGCATCGAGCTAAATAGAATTATAGTTGCACAATAACTATCTGCAGAAGAGAAAATGTTTCAGTTTGATTCTCCATTATCTGGTTACTTGGTTACTGTCGATTGAAATTTGAAAGAGAATTTGTTTTCTTGCTCGAGATCTGAAATGAAATGCTTGATACTCGTGAGAATATTGTATATCTGCAAAGTTTTGCACTTATAGTAACAATTTGCTTACACGTCTGCACATAAGTTTAAGTTCTTTTTTTTAACAGAAATGGAAAATAATTCTGGTTAACAAAAGTTTATAATCTTAAAAATGTCTTTTTTAAATGTTGTTACAGATAACTAATGATGTTAAAAAGAAGTTCGAAATAACGGTAATTTTTAACTACGGTGTTGACGTACAAAGGAACTCGTCCAATAAGCTCATCGCAGACGCCATTGATTCCATGCAACAGGCGGTATGAAGACATTAAAACACTTTGATATATATCACACACACACACACACATATATATATATATAAATGTGTGTGTGTGATATATATCAACGTGTTTTAATGTCTTCATTAATATATATATATACTTCACTGATTATTTTCGACGTTTTCATCCTTATGATGGAACTTAAATTACTGCAATTTCGGATGTCCATAAATTTCTATAGTCGATTCCACTTGATCATGCGCTCTCCCACAGAATAATAGTTTTTGTTCTAATGTTCCGATTTTAATAAAAAGAAAAATTCCCATGTAGCATGCATGTCGACAGTTTATAATTATTAATACTGCTTTATAATGCTGGTGGATTCCGATACATATATTAAGTGGATTTCGATCAGTTACTGGATATCGATAAGCCATGCTACCTGATAAGACAATTGAGCCTGGTTCCTGACAAGTTGGGCTTAATGCATGTGAGGAAAAACTCGTCCAAGATAAGGGACGCTTTCCGCGTTATGGAATGTTTCGTTTTAAGGAAGTCTCTTCTTAACGAAACTCAAGTGTAAGCTGAAAGTGATGTCCCTGATTAGCCTGTGTGGACTGCATTGGCTAATCTGGATCGACACTTAATGCACATTCATGAAGCCCAGTTTACCCATAAAGAGGCTTAATTTTGGAAGTTATGCGACTACAAAGAGAGAAAAAAATACTAACAAACCTACGTTAATGCAGGCCATAATTGCATGTTTACGACCAGTATGTTCTATGTATGTGACATTCGTTCTTTGAAAACTCGGCTTCTAAAGCAGGTTTTTCAGGGACGACACTTTCCGCCTTAACTGGATTTTCGTTCAGAAGAGACCATTGTTTGAACGAAAAATTCCATGAAAGCGCGAAGTTTCGTTCCTGAGGCGACACTGGGACGACACTGTTCGTTCATGCATGAAGCCCAGTTTTTTTTCAGAATGCGGCTCAAATGATTGGCAAACATGTATTCCAGGTCGCACCTTATTCCAGGACGTAAGACTAAAATAAATTATGTCGTATTTAAGTTAAGCTCCCATTTTGTCGCTCCCCTTTCCTAAAAAACTCAACGAGTAACTCACCTCTGAGAAGCAATCAGAATATGCCACTGATATGAAGTACAGCGTTTTGATTTATTTACGTATTGGGTCATTCATTCAGTCCCGTAGTTTACGGTTCAAGCCCCCATGTCTTTACAATCCAATAAACGTTGATGTGTGGGCGTTCAACATAATCCTATCAGGACTTTCATCAAAGCTGCATGGCACGCAGTAATTCCTCTGACCGCCTCTGGGTGATGATTTATGTACGTTGGAACACCTCTTTCAGAGAAATTGTTGATGGATGGGACACGATATATTGTTTACTTTCCACTCAGTCGCATTAGTTGGTTGCAAATTGTGCACACGTTGCTATCCGTTGTTTTGCTACAAATTGATGTCTATTCTCTTTTACACTGTGTTGACTTCATTTGCAAATGCGATGGATCTTCTTTCAAACGGAAGTTGAAGGAAATAAACCTCAAAGAATGGGTATAGCAGTGTCCTGTTTGCTATGTTTAGGAGGAACTGTAATATGATCGCTCTAAAAATAATTATGGTACAATGGTCAACGCGATTACATCAGATATAAAAGCTATAGATAGAAAAGATCTATGTGAGATTTTCAGATACATTTATTTCTTTGATAGCTTCGTATCAGATGCTTTCAAGCAAATTTCTTCCAGCCAATAACCGTTGATAAATCGCCCCATTATTTCTCGTATCGAATGCCTAGGTCGTTGTCGAACACCAGTGTAAACATGAGGTATTTTCTGCTGCCACTCATTCCTGATCCGGGCTTCAATCAAACGAACAAATCCCATTCTTGTATTAGAAGAGCGTGCTCAGAATATGTCCGTAAATGGAATTGCATTTGCCAATTAATTGCGCGTGAAAGCGGCTTGTACAAATATCCTCTGTAGGGTTTGAATTGAATTAAATTGAAAAGGTGTCAGCTTTTCCCGATCTATTTTGCAAACAAAGCCTGTTAGACTATTTGTTGGCCTCGAAGCTGACGCGTTATTTTACAACTTCTGTATTGTGGTCTTAAACATGGACACATTTTGATTAATAACTATTAACTACCACAATAATCATCATCACAATGCACATGAATGTGCAAACTAATTGCATCATACCACCACCATCATTAGCATCAGTCATTATTGCGTCAATCAGAAATACAATCAAAATAACCACTGAAACATTATTCTTTAATAACGCCCACGAAGTTGCCATCAGGAGTTGCTTTAATTTTCATAATGAAGTTTCAGACAATCAACATGATTTTCAACAAGGAATACATTAATAAAAAATGTCTTTTGAGTATTAGTACAATAATTTGCTAAAAATATTAGTTGTATTAAGTTAACAAAGAACTGATATTCAAATGAAGACCATGTTCTTCCTTTAATAAATGGCCGTTTAAAAATAACGTTCACTTATGAAACGGCCCTAGGATACAGTAAGGCAAGCGTGTGAACAGAGACGCAGATATCAGTCTCCTGTCGTCTCAGTTTTATCCGATCCCGTTCATGTCCTGATAATTTCGGACCGACATATTTTAAACGGTATCTCCGCTCGCTGTCTAATGAAGTGCGGATGTTCTCACCATAAATGGAAGCAATAGCTGTCTGCCGCATTACCAGAGGGATTGCAGAAGGCTTATAGATAAATATGTGTTCAATTTGAAATAGGCCTTGTACAAAAATGTATTCTTTTATTCTTCAAAAGAACTTCTAGATTTTTTTTTTAATTAGGATTGATGTTCTTTCTGACTTGATTAGTTCTGGTTTGAACGATTACATGACATATGAGCAATGTTGCAATTCAATTTACAGTTAGGGACAGCAATTTACGCCTTATAGAAATTTAAGTTTAAAGGAAATCTTTTTTTTAACGAAAATCTAGTGTACGCAGAACGTGTCAGAGATTAGACTGTGAAGTCCGCACACAGCTTATCTTGCACGACACTAAAAAATTGTATTCAGCCCAAGTTCTTAGAACGAGGCTTAATTTTGGAAGCGATGTGATGAAATGGGTGTGAATTACTCCCAAACTTACGTTTATGCATGCCATGATAGCAAGTTTAAAGCCATTAGGTTCAATGGAAATGATAAGCGAACATGTATTCCAGTTCACACCTTAGTCCAGTTACTTATACTAATATTAATTATGTCGTATTTAAGTTTAAGATCCATTTGGTCGCTCCCCTTTTCTAAAAAACAACACGATGAATTACTCAGCCCTAACAGCACTCAGAATTGGCTACTGCTTTAGAGTACAGACGTACAGCGTTTACATTAATTAACGTCTTATGTCATTTATTTCGTCCGGTAGTTTACGCTAAAGCCACTATGTCTTCATAATCGAATGAAACGTTGATTGGTGGGCTTTCAGCAGAATCCAATCAGGACTTTCTTCAGTGCCGCAGTTATTCCTCTGCCCGCCTCTGGGATGATTTATGTACGTTCGAAAACCGCTTTCAGAGCTATGGTAGATGGGTGGGACACGTTTGCATATAGTTTACTGCAAAATCAGTGGCATTAGCTGGTTTCAAGCTGTTTTAAGTGCTGTCTTTTCTCTTTTAAATTGTGTTAGATTCATTTCAAAATGCGATTGATCTCCATGCAAACAAAAGTTGTGGGAAACAAACGTCAACGAATGTGTATAGCAGTGTCCGTTTTGAATATTTTTTTCTAATATTTCATAGCACTATAATGTGCATAGAAGCTAAACATACAGTATCATAGATTTATATCGGATTTTCAGATACATTTAATTGTTTGTTAGTACATCAAAGAAACTGCTTTAATAAAAAAATATTGATTTTTAAAAAGGAGGACAGCATAGACGAAATTAATTTTTTTATTACAAAGGACACATTGTAGAAATAGTGAATAGTTTTACATACCTAGTCATTGCATTTACCACTTGGGGGATCTTTTTCATTAACGTTTGATGCACTCTCAGGACAGGCTCTTTAAGCAATATACAAGCCGAAATCTAATTTAGTTAAATACCTAGATATATCAGTTAATCATAGACTTGATCTGTTAAATAAACTTATTGAACCTATTCTAAGCTATGTTTGTGAAGTATTGGGGTTAAATAATAGTGTTCAGATTGAAAGAATACACATGCGATACTGTAAACAAGTGTTAGGTGTGAGGTTGCAAACACAAAATAACTTCGTTTATGGAGAACTGGGACGTGTACCATTAATAAATAAACGTATCATTTGTGTTTTAGAGTAATGGCTTAAAATATTACATTCCGATGATGTCAAGTACATCAAAATCGTTTACGATATGTAACTACACCACTTTGTTGCATTTGAGCTAAAAACTTAAGTTAAGATAATTTATGATTTTATGATTGTTTTTTACATTTCTATAAATAGACCGGTGAGAAATATATAAACTGCCTTTAATGATTCGTATAATTTTCAACGCTTGAAACATATTTTTGTATTAACTCGTTGCATAATTATTTATGATCATGATATATTAACCGCGTTATGTGAAACTGGGTCTTATGTCAAATGCGGCCAGCGTAGTTCCAGACCAGCCTGCGCAATCTCGCAGTTTGGTCAGGAGCTACGATTTCCGCTATAAAGTCACGCGATGTTTTGTGGTCTCATAAGCGGATAGCGTAGCTCCTGGCCAGACTACGCAGATGTTTTCTTTTTATGGTTCTTGCTTCCAAACTTAATATTAATAAAAGGCAGTCAAGACAAATCTATCTTTTGCAATCATAACTTTAGTAGTCCCACATGAGGTTCAGACTCACAAGAGCTTTGTTTCAGAAAGTTTATTTAATAAATATGCTTAATTAGATTTACACAATATAACATTAATCCCTTGGCAAACATAAACAGTCTCCGGAATGTCTGATGTTTCTAGGTCCTTGAAATATGCCCAGCATCATGCAAAGAGTTATAACATCCAAACAAAGCAGAGTATCCACGTTGGGTGTCGTACATTTGAGCACGGACCAGCATGTGTTTGATACCTTATCAACCTACAAAACTAGTCCACTTAATTATTCAAAATTATTATATCTTAGACAGAACAAGTTTCACTCTTTTCTGATATATTTCGCCTTAAAAGGCTTTTTCAAAGTTTGTTTTTACAAATTAACTACATTTTCTTTATGTTTCTCAACCAAAACAATTGTATATTGACGTCAACAAAACAAATAAACAGGAAATGACGTCATGACGTCAAATGGCAGTGACGCAAATTAGCGCCAAAACTACATGCATATACAAATTCACTGTTATAAAAATAATGATAATGAAATCAAATTATTACGACTATGAGTTAAATAATTATACACTTATTATAAAACATAGATACTTATAATATTAATACCGACTAATGATAATAAAAAATACAATGCTTTGAAAAAGCCTTTTAAGGCGAAATATATCAGAAAAGAGTGAAACTTGTTCTGTGTTAAATTTACTTTTATCCCTACTGGATACAAAACTGAGTATTAACATTAAACTCCTAGAAGATTTGTGAAAATGAATGGCTACATTTCAACACACCAAAACAAGATTATACGATACAAATCACATGCTGATTTTTTGAGAAAGTGCCTGAAAGAAGAAATAGTGCCAAATGGATTTAGTTTACAATGGGAGCCGCAAATGGAGATGGACATTGAAACCCGTGAAAAATGTGATACGGTTAGGAAAGATGCTTCTTTGAAGTTGATTGCACTAACAGAACAGGCAGTCACCAGTAAGGTAATATCATTACAAGAAACTTATAGTAATATTCATAATGAACATACCGAGAAATTAGAAAGGGTCCTACATCAGAAGAAGCAAAGAAAATTACAGAAGGCACGTACGTTGAATTTTAATGTTCACAGCAATAATAACTCTTTAGATAATTTCTATGTGACAAAAGTAAAAGCTGATGGAAACTGCTTCTATAGGTGTATTGCTTTAGACATTTTTGGTTCCCAAGAGAAACATAAACATGTTCGTGATAAGATTGTGGAACATATGAACAGTAATATTGATCAGTACTCAATATATATAGATGGAGATACCAGTGTCCATATGACTAATCAAATGTTTATTGATGGCCGGGGGTCTTCATGGGCAACNTTTTTATCTCATCATTTCCGCATTGTTCTAATTTCATATATGAAAGATATAATAGAAATTATATGGGGAAAAAACTCCAAAGCATCAAATGACGTCGTCAATAAACAAAATAACGTCACTATACTGCGCGTATTGTTGTTGTCAACAATATTGAATATATAAAAATGATCCTATAGGGTGTTGTTTCGTTAATGCGGTAATGATCATGAGATAAAATGTGTACACTTTTAGTATAAACAGAGGGCGTTGAGATAATTGCAAAATAACCTTTCGTAACGTCTTGCAAACAGAATTGTATTTGTCTAGCGATTCTAAATACTTGCATCACCCAATATATATCCGGTTCTGCGTTTGCTGTCACATTTTCATATGTATCTGTAACCAAAACACTGAAAGTGCGAAAAGTAATCTGCAAATGGGTCTGTCCAGCTCTTCTCTAGTATTGTCACATGGTGTTAAAACTTCCCTTTCAATTTACGCTGACGGATATAGCGCTTCCTTTTTTGTGATACTGTATCAGCAATTCAGAATCTTATTTCCAGAATCAATCCCGGTATTTTCTCAAAACAAAATAGCGCTAGATTTTCATATCGTCCACGTTTCAAGCCCGCGGTGCACATTCGCCCATATATTGCTAAGACATAAATAGACATGCCGTCCTGGCGTGTAAAGCAATTCTTGAGTGGATATTTGCTGTAGACTACCAGATAATACATGAACACGTTAATTGCACTTTGGAATCAATCCGACCGTAGAAGAAAACTGTTAATTGTGTTCATAAATAAGCTTTAACCTCTCAATAATTTTGTTACTTCACATTTTATTCACATACTTTATTATATATCTTGCTTTATTAGTCGCCTTTGTGTGAACACCTTATAGCCTCGAAAGAATATTGCTATCAAAACTTTTGTTTTATACAGATGGTACAAATATACACAAATATCGTTCGATTTTAGAGACACGTTCCATATACCCACTAATATAATAAAATAAAATCACGTAGAGCAACACATGCGTGTGTCAATTGAAACCAATATTAAACGGATTGGAGAACTCTTTAATTATACTTTTTATAACGATTGCTAGCGCTGTACATCAAAAATTCTAGTGTTTCATTTCAGGAATATATTTATGTTTTCAAATAATATTTAACGAATTTATCAGTTTCCACTGCAAGACATAACTAACTGGCCGTTACTTCATGTCGACATTCATCGATAGTGAATGGTTTCATTGCTCGCCGTTAAGAGTACAACTTTGCACAATATATATGAGTAGCTCTCGACAGAAATTGCATAAAGTAACGCCTCGCCATTGAAGGCATTCTCAACGCCTTGAGACCCTTAGAACATTTGAAGTCCAGAACTAGTTGTCCAAACAGCAGTATGAGCATCCTAGGTTGGGACAGAATAAATTGCATTCTCTTTCATAAAATACAAATGTTGTGTGAACTGGTCAGCTCATAGCGTTCGACTGAACTATGTACTAATTAATTAGTGGTTGCATTTTCCCAGAATTATTCGAAAATCAGGATTCTGAAAATTGTATGCCATTTACGCGATTGATATAAATCCATACAACTATTTGGGCGGGGATGGGGGCGAATTGCTCATGCAATGGAGGATTGTGAACAAAATGTGCTCAGTTAAAAATATATTTGAGAACGAAACTCCGGCAGTTTTTGAAAATCTGACATTTATAATCCATCGCTTGCATAGCTTTAGAAACAACAACTTAACAAAATATCAGAAACAACGAAATCTTCTTAAAACAAACCGTCTTAAGCAATTTGTTTTTAATGATGACACTCTCTTGTTTGAAGGAATTTTCCAGAAGATATTAGGCACTGATATGGCACCGTTTGTGGAAATCCGCTGAGCTCGTGCAAATTATGTTTTGAATGATTTATCTTTAACTGTAATTATCCTCAAAGACGCACGAAATGATTGTTTTCGATGATTTCCAGTTGAAAGTTTTGACATATCAGATAAAAATCGTCCCGGATTGATCGTCGTGCAGTTGGTTGTGGCATAGAAGTTACAATAATCGTGTTTAAAAAACAATCTTCCGACATAAAATCGCTTTTGATACGAATCTATTGGTCTTGCTTCAGTAGATGTTTCTTAAAGATGAGTTTTAATCTGGAAGCATCACCAGTAGACACATTATTAACATCTACTCGATAAGCAATTGCATCAATAAAATGACATACATTGATGAAAATAACCATTATTTAGGTTTACATATAACTAACTAATCACACGCAATTGGGCACTGTCATTGTACTCAATTTACTAGAGTCGTTTTACAGTTGTATGAAGGTGATTCGACATTTAAAACACAATACTATGTTGTCATCAATACGTGATAGAAGGTTATTGTAAAAACTGACGATTGGTAACTCGACAAACATAAAGGATGAACGTTCAATGGCTGTGTCCTGACACCTTTAAAGGCAATCTTTGTATAAATTGAAATGTTCAAAACACAAATTACACACGTCCTTTATGTTAACATATGCATTGAAATGTAATAGTTTTGATCTATGGCCTAATCGTATGTATTTAAAAAACGTACATTTATTGACAATACATTTCACATACGTATACCATGCTTTTGCACGAACAGTATCTACTTAAAATGCAACAAAATGCTACACGATACCATAAAAAGGTCTATTTATAAAAACGACTGCTGCATCATTTGACCAGTACATCCTCCACTTGAATACAACTCATGAACCAATCATGAACGGCATCTGTCGGAGGTTGAGATTTCCATATCTGGCATGCTCCATTGTGAAACATAACATAAAATGACTGCTTTGTGCACATGACACAGCGAACATATTAATATCTAGCGTCAAAGGTTACTTCCGTTTTATGGCCATATTTGCATGCTCATTTGGGCCGCTTTAATTGGCGTGACGGAGCCTACAGAGAAAGCTTTAGTCAGATCATTTGTGCCACATTAATTTTCGCAGTATAATAGAATGAGTCGCGTTCTGGGAAAACTGTGCTAATTGCATGTGCGTAAAGTGTTTTCCCGGATTAGCCTGTGCATGCGCGCAAAGGCTAATCAGAGACACCACTTTCCGCTTTAACTGGATTTTCGCTAAGTATAGACCTATTTTAAACGAAGAATTCCACAAAGCGGAAATTTTCGTTCCTGATAACCCTGTTCGAACTGCACAGGCTTATCTGGGACGACACTTGAGGCACATGCATTTAGCCCAATTTTCCAAGAGCGTGTCTTGTATGGAAAAATTGGTGAGACCGCTTTATCAGTTTTGCCGAAAGTCGTAAGAATAAACGATGGGAGCGAGCATTCACATGGTGAACACATCGATCCATAACTTACCGTACATTGTCCTTACTTTTATTAAATAGGAAATGTAATTCGCTCTAAGAGATGTTTATGTCAAGTCCGAAAAATGCAAATTGTTTGTAGTCGCGGTATTACTCGAAGTAATGTATTTTTAGTGGTTTCGTCTCTCTGGTTACCACCGCAATTGCCGTTGCCACTGCGGTACTGCTTCTAAGTATGATATGTATGCATACTATTTTTCTTAGCGCTAAACTGCCGGTCTTGCTTTTTTTACTGCCGCTGTTGTTCATATTTTAATTTTTATAACTGTGTGTACTCCACACAAGCTGCCACTTTGTTTTTATTGTTGATGACGACATCAATCCAACTAATGCCGTGCCTATGCGTATTATGTGTTTTACATCTACGCATATCCAAAATATAGTAAACACTCGCACATTAAGCACATGATATTGGTATACCATTTATTAATGATAATAAATGTTAGAAAGTCGTGAAACGTTACTTGTATAACATATTCTTTCGGACATTTAAGTCATCAATTACGTATCCATATTTTGCATTTTCAATCTCGCCATTATTAACTCATTAGACATCCCATTTATTTCCTTCACTAAAGCGGACATGCGCGGAACGGATTTATTAATTTGCTGGAAACCATACAGATGATCGATGCTTGCATGTCTGAACGCTCATATTTGTTATACGGGATAGCATATGTCTGATAAAGACGTACATCTTGTTATGAATGAAGTTGTTTATTTAAAGATGTAATCTCATGAATGTCGTCAAAGTTTAAATGTGTTTTACTTATTTTCATTGACACAAATGTGTTTCTGTGTTTTAGTTTGCCATCTTATAAAACAATGGAACCTGATGGCCATTATTATGAGAGAAATACAATTATACATGTTAATCGTCAAAGGCAAGATTCTAATTGCATATATAATTACATTCAATACAACCCCATGAAACAATCTTGTAAACTGGGTTCACCGGCATGGAACGGTTATGAGTTTAGTTGTTTTTCTAGTTGGTGTAATGTTTTTACTAGTAAATACTTCAGAAAAGGTCAACAATCAAAGCGCAAATGTATGCTATCAATAATTGATGGCAACACTCCGTCTGACTAAAGAACAACTTCGGCAATCTGCTCTGCCAGTTGTTTAAATTGGCGCAAATTGTTAGTCTGCATTATATGTGACATTTGCTAACCCACACTAAAAGAAGCTTGGTTTGAATAAGTTTCTGATTTCAAGTTCATAAAGGTTATAGCCGACTGTGGTGTTAATAGGCTACATGTGGTTTATTCGTAATTAAGTACAGCGTATGATATTTGTTAGCACTCAATTATCCATAGCTGGCATTGTGCTGTTCAGTTAAAATTTATTTATTATATCGAGGCTTCATGGTTTATATGTTTCATGATTTACAAGTTAGACGCTCACAAATCGTCTGCGACGAAGATTTTTATAACTTTTCCACAATGAGGCTCGAAATGTTGCGTTTATATTTCAAAACTGATAAATATGTTCTATTATGTTCTTGTTTTGAAATCATCCAAATACATTTAAATACAATAACATATACAGTGATGCGTTCAAAAAGGTATGGGGGATAGGAGAAAAACAGGATGGGGCACCCTGTTATTTCGATCTTAATGTTTCTCTACCATAAAATGCATTTCTTTTGATTTCAGCCACTTAACAGCAAACACAAGAAGAACATGCAGACAAACAACCACCATCTCGCCCACATCGACCGCGACGGGAGCCTCCGGAAGAACCGGAAGTCGGATCGATACTGCCTGGGCAGGTGCAGCAGCGTCTTCAGCTACATGAGCCCCTCCAACCGCGGTCATCGCGTCCGCAAGAAGCAGTTGCCACGGGAACAATGCGTGTATAAACTAAAGATTGTCCTACAATGCTTTAACGTGTTTATACTGGTAAGAAGAGCATAACATTGTTAAGCATACTTTGATCGAACAATTATTTTTTTAAATAACTGAAAAAAATAGTATTTACATATAGTCCTAGTCGCGTCTCGCACCTTATTAGGTGAGGTCGAGTCGAAATGGTAATAAAAGCATACAATTGAATGTTTTCATTCTTCTACGGTATTCCATAACCATGGAATTAGTAACGTGCGAATAAATTACAAGTTTTAACAAACCGCGCGATAATCAGCACGACGGCCACTTGTTTACAAAGCGTGGTTCGGTTTTATGTAAGGTTTTTAATTAACATGAACAATTCCATTACAAGATCTTATTTTCTCGCAACAGTTCAATACTGAAAACGGCAAAACGGCGAAGAAACACCAAAACAGGCCTAATATCTGTTTCTAAGACTTTTGCGAGATACCAGCAGAGGTTAGCAACACGAATCACCTTGCTGAGGATATTTAAACACTCGTAAATGTTAGTATAAAGGAATAGTCTCTAATGTTTAATTATCATATCGCTCTAAAATATTTATAAACTTCATTAAACAAGTGTTACCAGCAATGATTTCTCGGCACTATTAATACAACTCGCAGACTATACAGTGTGCTCGGGCACTTTTTTCGACTGTAGAAAGGGTAACAATATCGGTTGCGGGCTTATTAAATATTCATAAAGAACGAACATCTATCGTTGCTAATAATCTCGCTAAATTGGTTTTTTTAGGAGGGAGCTCGCCATCCGTGTGGATCTGAGATTGGTTATGTATGTTAGATGATTAAATAGATAATACAAACTTGCTTCACCCATTTGTACATTCAGTTTGACCATACAACACAAGTCAATCAAATAGACATAGCATCAAGATGACAATAATAGATATCAGTTTTAGTTTCATGTCTTACTGCCTGAAACAATTAACATTGTTTAGGTTAGTATGAATCGGTAACCATGGGGTTGTTTAACGGTAGTTAAATTGCAATCTATTCTTATGTAATGTTCTTTTCTTTGAATAGCGATGCTAATATGTTTATTTTGTATTGAAACTGAAATGTTTTGTGATAACTCTTCCTTAGCAAAGTATGGATATTGGAGCTTCTTAAAACTTTTCAACCACGCAATCGTTTGCATTGACGTAACACTAGTTCATTTAAAAGCCCCATTTGATTTGCCCATGCTCCATTGTCAAGTAAAATTGAAAAGTTTTCGCTACGTGCATATTGGGAATAACATATTAAATGTTTTGAAGCATGACATCGACTTTATTGCATTTCATTGTCATGATTTGGTGTCGAGACCATGTTTAGGACCATACAGTCATTGTACGTTATGTTAACAAGGAAAGGTCACAGAAAATAAGTTTGTTGTTAGACGGCCATACACTGAACTGTTCCAGGTGTTGTCACACTGAATGCAGCCATGTTTTTTTGCCAAACAAACATCGCCCATTCTGCTAAGTTCCAAGTAAATGTGTAAAACAAACAAACTTGTCCGAGTCCAAGTCTAACTTACCGCATTCCTCGTACATAGCGTATTCGTCTTGGACTGTTCAGCAGCAGAGGTCACAAATCAAATGTTCTCCTTATTTTGTTACTGGTGATTGGCAATAGTAGTCCGGTCTGGGCAATAAACTTGACTGGATCAGTTGTGAGTGGAATTCATGGGTCGCATTTAGGAGACCATTTACACGGGGTAAAGTCCAACTACTTTGAGCACTCTTGTTGTGATGGCGGTAGATACTCAACAGTCTTAATTTTGGTCTTATAAGAGATGTCAATAATTCAGTTGAGGTCACAGGTTTACTGATACTGATTTTTTAGTTCGCGGCCAATTGAAATAGGATGATCTATACGAATTGTATGGTGGACACTTTCTTAATTAAAATTTCTTCAATTAAACGGTACAAAGGTCATCCGATCGTGTTCGTTTCTTTATTAAACTATTTGAAAACAAAGACACCATTATCTGCTGTATTGATTTATTCCATTTTTTACCTTTTCTTTTTTTGAAACTGTACGTTTTCAAATATTAATTTCAGTATATCGTGGATCATGTCGACTAAATTAATACAGAGACTAACAGGTCGGGGTTTAGCTAACATTTTGAATCTGATGTAAATTCATTTTTAAAATGTAAATTTTAAGTTTAAAAAAGGAAATTAAAATATTTCGAATATTTTAAACTCACGTGATTCTTAAACGCTTCGCAAATACATGCGCATAAATGCATTTTAGGTGCATCTGACCTCGTGTATTGTCACGGCAGACTATAAAAGAGGGCAGCAAAATGTGCGAGAAAGGAAACTGTATTACTAGCATGGGATCTGAATGTACAACTAGTTTTTTGTACTGTCCTTTTTGTCATGGGGCCGTTACAACTAAATGTGTTTGACGATTCCTACAGAGTTTTTGAGCGTTATTATATGTAATAAACCGTAATTACTGCCTTACGTTCTGTCACATGGTGTACTAAAAATGATAGCAGTAATTGGATTTATGACATTTAGTTTGCGGAGAGAATAATTTATTGTATTCTGAAGGTTTGTCTGATGTATCAGATTTATAAGACATACAAAATATATATGAACTGATGAAAGTAACGTTGATGTATAATTGTATATGTGTGTGTCTATCTACATTAAAAACAAAATTAAACAAATCCATTTACAATCATTTCTTCGCGTGTACTTTTACGTGTACCTTTCGACAATCATTTATCAACTTGGAAAAACGGTATTTGGAAACAAAGACAACATTATCTGCTGGGCAGATTTATATTACACTATTACTTCTACGTTTTCTTTTTTTGAAACTGTACTGTTTTAAAGAATAATTTCAGAATATCATGGTTCGTTTCGACTGGATCAATACAGGGTATTCGACGGGGACTTATAGGGCGGGGTGAAGCTAATCCTTTAAATCTCGTCTCATGTTAATTCATTTTAAAATGTACAGTTTAATTCTCAAAAGGAAATTGCAATATGTTGAAAAGTTTAAGCTCACTTGTTCTTTAACCGCTTTACGCATACATGCATATTAGGTAAATCTAACCTCGTGTAACTAAAGTCACGGCAGTCTATAAAAGTGGACAGCAAAAATGTGCAAGAAAGGAATAGGTATCACAAACCTGATATCTGAATTTACAACTAGTTTTTGTCTTGTCCTTTTTGTCATGACAATCGAAGCTATCTCGACATGGGGCGCATACAACTTGATATGTTTGACGATGCATGCAGAGTTTTGTAGCGTTATTATTTGTAATAAGCCGTAATAACTGCATTGCGTCCTGTCACATGGTGTACTATAAATAATGGCTGTAATTGGATTTATGACATTTAGGTTGCGGAGGGAATTATTTATTGTATTCTGAGGGTTTGTCTGAAGAATCAGATTTATTACACATACGAAATAGATATGAACTAAGGAAATTAACGTTGATGTTCAGTGTATGTGAATTATTTGATATGTGTGTGTCTATCTACATTGAAAAAACAATTATCTAAAGGGTTCATAAAAAAAATCATTAACATTCATTTCTACGCGTGTTCTTTTACGTGTACCTTTTGACATTTATGAACTTGGAAAAACGGTTTTTTCGTGTATATGTGATACAAGTATATACTATAAAATATTAATATTTAAATTACGGTTCTGGTATTCAAAATGAAAGGCTATGCTTTTGAACGTAATACATGCGCCCAGTGACGGAGCTACTTATGTCCGTTTCAAAGCTCTCTGTTCGTTTTGATTCCATATTTCACCCGCCACGTATGGATGATATTCGGTGTTCATTCCGAAGAAAAATGCACGTTTCGTCGCCCAAAGCAAACAAAGTGTATGCATGATAATGCGATTGATCGAAAAGCGAACTTTTAAACGTATATACAAATATGATTTTAAATACGTTATATTAAGGACCGTCCACGTATATTTTTCCATATGAACAGTTATGCCCTGTCGACGGTGGTGGTTTAGTTGCCAGGGTTTGCGTTTGCTTAAATGTCTGTATGTGTTGGTAATAATTTAATATCCGATTATGACGTATAAGGGAGTTTTAGATCAGAGGTTCGGGACTAAATCTGTCATTCCCAATTGAGATTAGCAAATCGCTATACAATAGCAAATTTGGCGAAAGAACATGCTATTTGACTATACCAGCCGAACTGAGACTTTCCGATTTATAAGGTAAGCATGGTTTAAGTTAATTTTGGTTCATGGGATGGGGAGCGATGGTCTGCGTTCAGTTGGCTTGAATGGCTTAAAGTGTATATAAGTCTGTACATGCCAATATATACGTCCTTGCGTGGTGTTTCAGATCTTGGGTGGTGCCGTACTGGGGACTACTCGTGAAGGAGTTCAACACCCGGGAGATGTCCTCCATTGATGGCTCCCGGCTCGTCGAGATCGTCACATACGGGATGATCGCAGGAGGCGGAGCCACAACCATTCTGGCGTTCTGCGGTTGCTGTGGAACTATGAAGCAGTAGAAATTCGTCCTTGGATTTGTAAGTCACATTTTTTTTTATCGTACGTTTAATTGATAGCATTGCTTCTATGCGCATTCAAAGCTGTTAGGTGCATTTATCATATCGCGTGTTGGTCTGTACGTTTGTACGTATTTCACGCATTTCAGTAACGCACGTCGTGAATATTTTTTGATGACTCCATTGCTCTTTTACGACTGAACGGATTTTGCTCAAAGCAAAAAATACCATTTTAAATTCGTAATAAAAGGCTTTTAAGCGATAAACATCTTGCACACATTCGATAAATAAATGAACATTTCAGTCGAGTTGTTTATCAGCACCTGATCAGTGGACGAAACATTTTGTGAATACAATATTGCAATGTAGTAAATTTAAAGGGTTTTCGCTACGTGGCTGATCTGAAAATTTTCTGCATTTATAAGATGTTTACAATTTTGCTGCCTGTCAGTTCCTGTTTCTATTCATTAGCGATACTGCGCGTGGTTTTAATAAGAGAATTTCAAGGCGTTAACATAAGGTCTCATAAGAAAAACTTAATTATCCGTTGTTATGGCAATATACAAAAGTTCAGTTTTGAATAATCACGCGGAAAGCCTGATATTACGATCTTAGCTGTCGAACTAATTGGATTAATTTGAATTTGTTTTAGTGCAGAACAATCATTTATTTCCCGCGCGAGTGGTAAAGCAGAAATTTATGACGAACCATAAGAACTGGGCGGTTGTCGGTGTATGTTGTGCTAAGTGAATTTGCAATAAGCAGTTTATAAGTTTATATTTATCTTTTTTAACAATGTTGGGTTGTTGTGTTTTTTGACACGACACAATATATGTTCCATTTATCGGAAATCTCAAGAAATTATTGCGACTGAATTTAATAAAATACGCTAACGAGGACATTAATACCATGTTATTGTCGTAGAATGAGAGTTTGAGAATCGCATACGTGGGTTGATATTTGAGTCGATAATAAGCAGGTTTAAAGCGTGTGTTGTCGGAATTTTGTCATATTAAAACGTTCTAACATCTGCGCTTTAATTAATAAATGAATACCAAAGTTTAGTTGTGTAGTATTTAACTGTAATTTTCCACCAAAGCTAATTTGCCCGAACGCCTTTACCGAAAATATATATAATCGATATGATATCTCAAATCGCATATAGAGTTTCGTCTTTAGATGCAATTTTGTACTTTTGCATTCAGCAAAAACTATTACCAAAACATGTAATTAGGTTTAACATAGTGCGTTTATCTATTTAGGTCTTTTTTCTTTCTAATTGAATCGAAACTGTTCGTTAGTACAATTTGTTGAATGTATATGTACGTACGGTAAACAACGAAGTATAAATTGAGATATTTGCAACATCATATTTCGTAAGATCCTGCTAGCGGAATAGTATTTGTCAACATTGTTTCATTTCAATGGTTGTGTTACTAGATTTACAGACATTATTGCTTCCGACACCTATCCTGAATAATTTGCATATATCAGAAATATATCTGGTTCTATTTGCTGTCAAATATTCATATTAATCTTCCTCCATACACCGAATATCTACTGAAAGTCCGAAAAGAAATCTGCAAATGGGACTGTCCAGCTCTTCTCCAGTATTGTCACATGGTACTTAAACTTCCCTTTCAATTTGCTCATGTATTACAGTCCTGGTAACAGTTGGAGGCACATATTTCGTGTGCATGTATTAAAATAATAAGTATTTACAGTTTTACAACTATTCATTTATTATCACGTTTTTGTTCAAATATTCCTTTGTCCAATTTTAATATTAATAACCAGTCAACAAAAACCTTGTGCACTCATAGATAAAGTAGTCCCATATGGTTTTACGGCGTACAAGAGTATAGTTGCAGGAAATTGTCATACCAATATGCTTTATTAGATGCACAAACATTAATAGTTTCTCAAATTTTTGCTTGGTGTTTCAGGTTAGTAGACATATTCCCTGCATAATACAACGAGTTAGTACATCAAAACATAACACTATATCAATGTTTTATGTTTGCAAAATGTCTACATTACTTTATAAACCGACAAAAACAATTATCCTTAATTGATTTTAATCTGAATAACATACAACTAAACTTGATAACTGTCGCTGTTTCATTGATGTTTAAAATCCCCTTAAAACCCCGTTTTAAAATGGAATTTCCTGAATAAACAAGCTGTTCACTGTACCATTGAAGAATACAAATTCTGAAAATATTGGTGCTTTTTAACACAATTAATAAAAATCGTTTTACTATTTGTATATAAATGGTTTGAGCACTTCTTGGGCGCAAATACTGATTATTGGTCACAGTTTTGTTATTTTACAACTCCTGCTAAAACATGTGATACGTACACAAAACATATAACAAGACTATTTCAATAACGTATATTCATGAACAATTTGTGTGCTCATACCAATACCGGTATTTGATCACGTCAACCGAAAAGTTACCCTGCCATTTTTTGTATGTCTCGGTATACCCACTGAATTAATTGAAAGTTAGCTTTAAGTATGTTTTAAAGATTAGATTTTCGGTTGAAACATGCCATCAATAGTTATTTCACAAGGGGTTTGTATGTCAACAATATTATGAGAAGATAAGGATAGCAGCATAAATAACCTTGCTGCTCAAAAACATCAACTATTTTAGTTGAAGAATGATTGTTTAATTGACTTTTTGACGGAGAACCATTTGGGACTTCACTTGTGACGCATGAAACTCAAAAAGCGTAAATGCACTTAAACTTTATATTCATATTAATCAACATGCTAATTGTGCAGTTGATTATATTGGTTTATTTGTCTCGATATATGCGGATTGTTTAAGAAGAAAATGAATGTGAGGGCATCCGTGTCGTACGGACACATGTCTAGTTAACATCTAGAAATGACTGTTATTGGAATTTAATTACAGAAATACCCCGCGATACGATCGCCTGGGGGTCTTAATAGCGGAGCGGTCGTATTGATCACATGTCGGAAGTTGTCATGGTAATATGATTTGGAATACACAAAACAAAAACTCGGTTCGAAACTGAGTAAATCTATTATACATTTGCGTTTAAGTCAGGGTCATGTTTTGCCTGAGTAAGCACATATTTCACGACAGTTCACTGTTCCATTTGTAGTTTCTTTTGGTATAACTGCAACATAAAATAAAATACGTTAACGTGGTCATTAAAACCATGCTATGGTCATATTATAACATTGTGAGAAACGCGCGCACTTATTTCTGATATTTTACTCTTTAAATAACGGGTTTTAACAATGTTGTATTTTGTATTTTAGGTCGCGTGATAGCAACTGCCCTTTGATTTATATCAATGATGTGTAGTAGTTTACTCTCTTTTTGTAATGGTGCTTGATGATACAGTATTTTGAAATCATAAATGCAAACACGTGTAATGTAATTATGTGTGAATCTTATGCATTTCTTTGGTACTTTTCGAAAATAAATTAATTGTATTAATGCATTTTGGCAAAATAATCTTCGCTGTCAGAAGAAATTTGAGAAAAGTGTTTACTGTACGCATATACATTTATACGAGAACATAGAGACTATACGGTTGGGTTGATTACATATTGGTATGTATATTTCGTGAGGCTTAAGATAGACGTACAGAACCAAGCTATGTAATTTTCCCTTTTACAACCTTTTTGCGACTTCTTCCTGAATTGCACGATGATGATCTGAACATTAAACGGTACAATAATATGCCTCCAGGTTTTTTTTATTATTAAAGATGAGATGTTACTCGTCTTGGGTTTATTTCACCTATTCTAAAAAGTACAATTCTGGTGCTCGGGTTTGTGTCAAAACATTGAGTTGTCAAATGTTTATTAAACAAAAACGTATTCTCTTTTAATGTATCATATATATTCCTTCTTTTTGTGATACTGTATCAGCAATGCAGAATCTTATTTCCAGAATCAAATCCCTGTATTCTTTCCTAACGTAATAGCGCTAGATTTTCATATTGTCCACGTTTCAAGCCCGCGTTGTTCATTCGTCCGTATATTGCTAAGACATACATGTACATAGCCATGACGTCCTGGCGTGTAAAGCATTTCTTCAATGGATATTTGCTGTAGACTCCCAGACAATACATGGACACGTTAATTACCTTGGGAATCAATCCCATCATGGAAGAAAACTGTCAAATGTGTTCACAAATAATCTTTAACCTCTTAACAATTGTGTTACTTTACATTTCATTCATATTCATTTATTAGATATATTGCTTTATGCGTCGCCTTTGTGTGATCTCCTTATAGTCTCAAACCTATATTGCTATAGAAACTTTCATTTAATATCGATGGTACAAACACACGCAAATATCGTTCGATTTAAGGGACACATGCACTATATGCACTAATAAAATGAAACGAAATAACACAGTGCAACACATGCGTGTGCCAGTTGAAACCAATATTAAACGGATTGAAGAACTCTATAATTATACTTTTTAAAACGATTGCTAGTGTTGTTCTTCAAAAAATATATGTAGTTACATTTTAAGGCAAATAGTTATGTATTCAATTTAAAATTCATAAATTATCATATTTCTTTACAAGATAGAGCAGACTGGCCGCTTTTTCATGTTAACATTCATCGACAACGAAAGCCTTTTATTGCTCGCCCGTTAAGATGACGACGTTGCACAAAATCAGAGAGTAGCTCTCGCCGGACATTACATACATTAATGCCTCGCCATTTAAAACAGCCTTAACGCATTGAGATCCGGGGATAATTTGAAGTCCAGAACGAGTTGTCCAAACAGCGGTATATTCATTCTTGGTTGTGACAGAATAAATTGCATTCTCTTTCATGAAATACATTTGATGTGTGAACTGGTCAGCTCAAGGCGTTCGGCTGTACTATATACTAATTAATTAGGGTTAATTTTCCCGGATTAATTCGGAAATCCGGATTCTGAAAATCGTATGCCATTCACGCGATTGATATAAATCCATACAATTATGGGGCGGGGATGGGGGCGAAAATTGCCGATGAAATGTAGTGCCGTGAACGAAAATGTACCTGTCTGATTTTTAACAGTTTTACAGTTACGGAACCGCCCGATTTTACCTTGTTGACGTTCGCCATCCCTCGGCAGCGACTGAGATTACTCGCTTCATGTCAAACTGAATCTGGAAATACCCAAATCGATTAAAATCGTTCATGAGAACTCTACGCGAAAATCACAACACCAACAAGTAATGAGCAAAATAAACGAATAACTTTTATACGAAACGATTGAAATATAAGTTCTGATTTCTGTAAATCGAAGCGTTATTGCTTATTTTTCCTTTATAGCTTTTTGCTTTTTCTTTATCGGAAAGATATACTTTATATTTTCAATAATAATGGTGAACGCGTTTACTAATTAAAACTAAAGAGACACACCGGTTTATTACACCATCGTACTTCTGATAAAAAAATATGAAACAGTTTTCATCAACGCAATCAAACAATCACATTTTTTTTTGCTAGATAAAACTACGAATACAATATCTACTGCAGAATCTTCCAACAGACCTCCTTATGGATTTTACATAAAATTATTGTATCCGTTCCAAATTAAAAGGCAACGGTGTATGTCTTAACGGATCAGGTCAGTTCGATGCAATGGTGCTAACGGTATAGATGCTCTAATTTCGCACAGCTCAAGAACATTGGCGTTACGTTCCATGAAATGATGCATTTGTGACACCAAGCTGGAATGGCTGGAAAAATTAAAACTCACATCAGAGACTCTGGCTATTGGTGGTTTGTGTTGAACGTTTATCTTTCAAAGTGCCGCCACAACTTTGAATTCTCAAACCTCAAACACTGAGCTATTGTTTGCTGCCTTGATTGTCTTCTATTATTGACATTGTCGTTCTAGGACCTGTTAGCATACATATCCCGTTCAATAATTCTTTTGAAATTGCCGACATGGCATTTTCATTCGATCGCTTTTTATGTGGATTTTCTGTCAAATTGTTAATGTGAAATTGTATTGGATGTGGACGCGAATAAATTGCAAGGATATCGATAAAAATGAATATGTATTACTGCTTAACACGTGTTTGCTAAATCGTTCCTCAAGAAGGGGACAACTAAATACATCGAAGATAGTTATCAAATATATTTGAGAACAAACTGTGACAATTTTTGAAAACTTTGACATTTATAATCCATCGATTGTATAGCTTTTGAAATAACAACTTAAAAAAAATATATCCAAAAACAACAAAATCTTCTTAACACAAACCGTCTTAAGCAGTTTATTTCGATAGATAAAACTCCCTCGTTGGAAGAAATTTTTTCAGAAGACATTTTGCTCTGATATGGCACCGTTTATAGAAACCCGCGTGTGCAAATTATGTTTTCAATGAATTATTCTTAACGGTAATTTTCCCCCAAAGACGCACAATTTTTGTTTTCGGTGATTTCCATTTCCAATATTTGACATATCAGATGAAAATCATCCCGGATTGATCGTTGTGGAGTTGGTTGCGTAATAGAGGTTACACTTATCGTGTTTAAAGAACAATCTTCAGATATGAAACGCTTTATATACGAATCTATAGGTCTTGAAATGGTTTCCAAAAGATGATTTAAAATGAGCATCGCTCCGGAAAACAACTTGACTTAATGTATGTGATTGAAATATAATCCATATTAGCCTGTGCAGTCGGCACATGCTATTCATGGACGATATTTTCCGCCTATACTGGATAACGAAAAATTCCATAAAAGCGGAAAGTTTCGTCCCTGATAAGCTGTTGCTGACTGCATAGGCTAACCTGGGGCTACACTTAACGCACATACATTAAGCACAGTTTTACAGAGCGAGGTTCAACTCTTGAAGCATCACCAGAAGACACATTATTTCCAACTACCAAAGCAGAAATTGTATCAAATTCAACTGTTTATCGATGCACATAACCATTATTTTAGGGTTTCATATAACTAACTAATTACACGAAATTGGAAACAGTTATTGTACTAAATTTACCAGAGTCACTGTTCAGTTGTATTAAGGTGATTCGACACTTTAAACACATTAATCTTTCGTCATCAATACGTAAAAGGATGTTTGTGTAAAAACCGACGATAGGTTACTTGACAAACATAAACGATGAACGTGCAATGTATGTGTCCTGACCCCTTTAAAAGCAATCTGTGTATGAAGTGAAAAGGTCAAAACACAAAATACACACGTCCTTTATTTAAACTTATTCATTGAAAAGAAATAGTTTTTTTCTATGGCATTATCGTATGAATTTAAATGAAGTACATGTGTTGACACTACATTTGACATACGTATACCATGCTTTTGGACGAACTGTTTTAAATTAAATTGCAACATAATGTAACATTTAACTTAACTGGGACGACACTGAAGGCACATGCATTTAGCCCAATTTTCCAAGAGCGCGGCTCGTATGGAAACATTGGAGGAACAACTTTATCAGATTTGTCAAAAGTCGCAAGAATGAACGATGGCAGCGAGCATTCACGGGGTGATCACATCGATCCATAACTTACTGTACATTTTTCGTTCCTTTAATAAAATAGGAAAAGTAATTCGCTCTAAGTGATGTATATGTCAAGTCCAAAAAATGCACATTTTTTGTTGTCGCGGATTTACTCGAAGTAACGTAGTTTTAGTGGTTTCGTCTCTCTGGTTACCACCGCCATTGCCGTTCTTACTGTGGTACTGCTTCTAGGTCTGATCTGTATGCATACCTTTTCCTAAACCGCCGATCTTGCTTCTTTTTTACCTGCTGCTGTTGTTCATATTTGAATTTGTATTACTGTGTGTACTCCACGCAGGCTGCCACTTTGTTTTTGTTGTTGATGACGACATCAATCCAACTGCCGCCGTGCCGTATTATGTTGTTTACATCTACGCATATGCCAAATATAGTAAACGCTTCCATATTAAGCACATGATATTGGTATAGCATTTATTATTGATAATACATGTTAGAAAGTCGTGAAACATTACTTGTATAACATAATATTTCGAACATTTAAGTCATTTATTACGTATCCATCTTTGGCATTTACAATATCGCCTTATTCATCAAACTATTAGACACCCCATTTATTTCCTCCACCGAAGATTTGCTCGAATGATCCATGCTTGCCTGTTTGAACGCTCAGAGTTGTTATACGGGATAGCATGTGTCGGATAGAGATATAGATCGTGTTATGAATGAAGTTGTTTATTAAAAGATGTCATCTAATGCATGTCATCAAAGTTTTAATTTGTTTGACTTTTTTTCCATTTACACAAATTTATTTCTGCGTTTTAGTTTGCCTTCTTATAAAACAATGAAACCTGATGGCCATTCCTATGAGAGAAATACAATTATACATGTTAATCGTCAAAGGCAAGATTCTAATTATATATGTAATAGATTCAGTACAACCCCATGAAACAATCTTGTAAACCGGGTTCACCGGCATGGGAAGGGACGGTTATGAGTTTAGTTGTTTTACTAGTTGGTTTTATGTTTTTTTTTACTAGTGAATACTTCGGAAAAGGTCAACAATTAAAGCGCAACTGTATATTATCAAGAATTGATGGCAAAACTCCGTCTGTAAAAAAAAAACTTTGGCAATCTGCTCTGCCAGTGGTTTTGGATAGTGCAAATTATTAGTCTTCATTTTATGTGACATTGCTACCCCACACTAAAAGAAGCTTGGTTTGAATAATTTCCTGATTTCACGTTCAAAAAGGTTATAGCAGACTGTGATGTTAATGGGTTACATGTGGCTAATTCGTTATTAAGTACAGCGTATGATATCTGTAAGCACGCAATTCTCCATAGCTGGCATGGTGTTGTTTAGTTTAAATGTATTTATTATATCGGGGCTTCATGGTATAAATGTTTCATTATTTACAAGTTAGACGCTCACAAATCATCTGCGACGAAGATAATTAGAACTCTTACATAATGAGGCTCGAACTGCTGCATTTCTATTTAAAATCTGATATATATATATATAATATTGTCTTATTATTATCTTGTTTTGAAATCATCCAAATACATTTAAATACAATAATATATACAGTGATGCCTTAAAACAGGTATCGGGGATAGGAAAAGAAACAGGTTGGGGCACCCTGCTATTTCGATCTAGATTTTTCTCCACTATAAAATTCACATCTTAAAAGTTCCTGTATTTTCATTTCAGCCACTTAACCGCAAACACAAGAAAAACATGCAGGAAAACAACCACCATCTCGCCCACATCGACCGCGATGGGAGCCTCCGGAAGGATAGGACGTCGGCTCGATACAGCCTGGGCAGGCGCAGGAGCGTCTCCAGCTACCTGAGCCGCTCCAACCGCGGTGACCGCGTCCGCAAGAAGTACTCGCGGCGGGAACAATGCGTGTATGAACTAAATATGGTCCTGCAATGCTATAACGTGTTTATACTGGTAATTAGAGCATAACATTGTTGAGCATACTTTGATCGACCATTAAGTTTTTTAATTAACTGAAATAATGTTATTTTCATATAGTCCTAGTCGCGTCCCGCACCTAATTAAACGAGGTCGAGTTGAAATGGTAATAATAGCATACCATAGAATGTTTTCTGTCTTCGACGGTTTTCCATAACCATGGCATTAATAACGTGCGAATAAATTACAACAACCCGCGCAATAATCAGCACGACGGCCACTTGTTAACAGAAAGTTCTGTTTTATGAAGGTTTTTAATTTACATGAACAATTCCATTTCAATAACTCATGTCTCCCAACAGTTCTATACTGAAAACGGAAAAAAGGCGACGAAACACCAAACAAGTCTTAATGTCTGTTTCAAAGACGTAGGTACATTTCCAGCAGAGATAAGTTACACGAATCACCTGACTGAGGATAACTAAATACTCGTTAAAGTTAGTGTAGAGGAATAATCTCTAAGATGTTATTATCACGTCGCTATAAAATATTTATACATTTCATTTAACAATTGTTACCAGCAATGATTTCTCGGCATTATTATTACACCGCGCAGAATATACAGTGTGCCAGGCACTTTTTTCGTCTGCAGATAGATATAAAAATCTCGATTGGGAGCTTATTAAATATTCATAAAGAACATCTATCGTTGTTAGTAATCTCGCTCCATTATTTTCTGAATGATTGAGCAAGCAGTGTCGATCCAAGATTGGTTATGTATGTAAGTTGATTTGATGGCCAACACAACACAAACTTGCTTCACCTAATTGTACTCTGAGTTTGACCATATTACACGCGTCATCAAATAGACAAAGCATATAAAGAACGATAATGTATATCAATATTAGTTTAATTTCAAAGTGCCTGAGCAAAATAATTTATATTGCTCAGATTAGTATTTAACCATTGGGTTTACAGATAGTTAAATTGAAATATATTCTCATTTACTATTCCTTTATTTTAATAGCGATGCTAATATGTTTATTTTTATTGACACTGAAATGGTTTGTAAGTAACTCTGGACCAAGTTTGAGTATTGGAGCTCCTTAAAACCGTTTTAAGCACGCAATGTCATAAATAAAGGACCATGCGCTATTATTGACTAAGTCTCTTGCTGATAAAGCTAACATTTCAAGCTGTTAATATTTCAGACCATAAGATTTAACACAATTTCATTAACAAGACTCGTTATTTGATTTGTCCATATACCATGGTCAAGTAAGCTTGACAAGTGTTCGTATAATACATATTAAGGTTAAGATAAACAAGTTCAGAAGCAAGACATGGACTATATTGCATTTCAGTTGTCATGATTTTATGTCTATACCATGTTTAGGACCATACAGTTATTGTCAGTTAACTTAATAAAGAAATGTAAAAAAAAATAAGTATGTTGTTAGACGGCGACAAACTGAAATGTCCCATGTGTTGTCTCACCAAATGCAGCCATATTTATTGCCAAACAAACATTGCCCATTCTGCTTACAAGGGAAGCCCCCCAAAAAATATCAAGTCGAACAACGGAACATTTAAATGCACCAGACGTTGCCATATTCTTAGCCATTTTAAGGAACATACAAACAATCGTTCCCTGATCCTCGTTTTGGACTGTTGAGCAGTAAAGGTCATAAATCAAATTTTCTCCTTATTTTATTGCTGGTGATAGGCAATAGAAGTCCGGCCTGAGTAATAAACTAGCATGGTTAATTTGTGAGGGTAATGCATGGGTCGCATTTAGGAGACCATTTATACGGGTTGAAGTCCAACCACTTCGAGCACTCTTGTTTTGATGGCGGCGGACACTCGAGGGTCTTACTGTTAGCCTAGTACGAGATGACAATAATTGACTTGTGGTCACAGGTTTGCGGATACTGATTTGTGTAGTTCGTGGCAAATGGAATGGGATGGTCTATATGAATTGTTTGGGGGGCACTTTGCTTTTTTCTCGAGTGGTGCAAGTCAGCCGTGTAATATGTCAGCTCACAGTGCTTTATCAATGAAACAGTAATAAGATCATCCGATATTGTGTATCTTTGTTTAGCTTATTTTTCTAACTAAATTAAAATAACTTGATGAATAAATTTATACTATCACTTCTATTTTTCTAAGTTTTCTTTTTCTTAACGAAGCACTTTTACAATTAATTATTTCAGAATATCATGGATCGTGTCAACTGAATCAATACGGAGTGTTAGACACTGCGGGTGTAGCTAAAATGTTGAATCTCAAGTAAATTAATTAAAAACAAATGAACAGTTTAATTTAGAAAGGAAATTGCAGAATGCGCATACATGTATATGCATATCAGGTAAACCTCACCCCGTGTGACCAAAGTCACGCCAGTCTATAAAAGAGGACTGCCAAATATGCAGGAAAGGAAGCGGAATGTATAGCCTTATATAAGAATGTACAACTCGTTTGTGTCTTTTGGTAATGATAATTGAAGCTTTCCCGCCGAGGGGCGCTTATAACTAGATGTGTTTGACGATGCCTGCAGAGTGTTTGAGCGTTATTATTTGTAATAAGCCGTAATAACCTTGCGTTCTGTCACATCGTGTACTATAAATAATGACCGTAATTAGGTTTATGACTTTTAGGTTGCGGAGCGAATAATTTAGTGTATTTTGTGTGTTTGCCTGACGTTCTAGATTTATAAGACATACACAATAGTTATCATAAATGAACTAATGAAAGTAACGTTGATAATCATTTTATGCAGTGTATGTCTATTATTTCTATCAGTGTCGTTATATGCATTTTAAAACAATTATATAAAGGGTTAATTTGTTAATATTCAATTTACATTCACTTCTACGCGCGTACTTTTACATGCGGTAACGACAACCTAACATTAAGTTGGAAAACCGGTATTTTTTATTACATGTGCTTAAAGTAACAATAATATTCAAAAATGAACGGATATTTCTTAAAGTATTTCGTAAAATTAAGTTACCCAATACAAAATCAATGTTCCTTATTGCAAAAGCGAAAATTTCAAAACGAGACGTTTTCTGGTAACATGGATGTTTGTTGATATAAAATGCTTGTTTTTAATTTTTTGTGTACGCAATTAATTCCATTTTATAACCCCGCACTGTTGTCTATTCATACGACACATGAACACTAACATGGTACCATGTTTAGTGTTCGTATGTCGTGTGAATAGATATAGTCGCGGGGTTAAAAAATGGAATTAATTGGGTACCGAAAAATTAAAAACGAACATTTTATATCTAGAAACATCCTTGTTACCAGAAAACATCTCGTTTTGAAATTTTGGCTTTTGCTATAAGAAACATTGATTTTTTATTGGGTAACTTTATTTTACGTAATACTTTACGAATTTTCCGTTGATTTTTGAGTATTAATGTTACTTTAAAGTATATACACGAAATAAAACATATAACCCTTTTTTAAAGACCGTCAAAACGGATCTGGAATTCAAAACTAAAGGCTATGCTTTTGAACGGAATAAAGACGCACAGTGATGGAACTACACAAGTCTTTACCTGTTCGTGTTGATCCCATATTTCAGCCGGCTCGCATGATTAATATTCGGTTTAAGCCAGTATATTATTCAGAAGAATAATCTACCTTTCGTCGCCCAAAGTCGACAGAGTGTACGTATGATAATACAATTGATTATAAAGGTAGATTTTAAAGTTATACATGAATTCAAATATGTGATATTAAGGGTCGCCCACGTACATTATTCCATATTTACGGTTATGCCCTGCCGACGTTTATGGTGTGTTTGCCAGTGTTGCGTTTGCTAGAATGGATGTAAGTGTAGTGTGTATAAAAATGTGCATAATGTTATATCCGAATTGGACGAAATATGGTGTTTTAGATCAATGGTTCGGGGCTTACTTTATCATTCGCCATTTAAATTAGCGAAAAGCGCCAAAAAGAGAATGTGTGTATTATAAGATATATTTAGCTAAAGAACATTTTATTTCAATATAATAACCAAAAATATATTTTCTGTATTAAAGGGTTAATTTGGCTAAAGAAAATTATATGTCATTATAACAGCCAAAAGATAGTATCTGTATTATAAGCTAATTTGGTCTTCAGAAAATATGGATCCAGTGGATGCTCTACGGTTCTGCCGTGCTGAGAGTGGGGGCGAGATTGTCAGCTGTAAGTTGGTTTAAATGGCTTTTAGTGTATATGTACATGCCAAATAAGGACTTCATTTCGTCATGTTTCAGAACTTGGGTTGTACCGTGCTGGGGGCGGGGGTGTGGCTTCTCGTGAAGGAGTTCAACACAGGGGAGATGTCCGCCATCCATTGCTCCCGGCTCCTCGACATCGTCACATACGGGATGATAGCAGGAGGCGGGGCCACAACCATTCTGGCGTTCTGCGGTTGCTGTGGAACTATGAAGCAGGAGAAATTCGTACTGGGCTTTGTAAGTCTCATCCATTCATTTGTTTATTTGTTATAACTGTTAAAGATGCTTGTACTTTTATGCGAATTCAAAGCTGTTGGGGGAGGGTGGGGAAATTAATCATATCGCTTGTCGATCCGTAGGTACGTTTGAACGTATACACGTCTTTCTGTAACGTACGTCCTGAAAGTTTGATGACCCGATTGCTCTTCAACGGCTGAGCTGACTTGCTCAAAGCAAAGAGGACAAGTTTAAAGTCTAAATTAAAGAATTTGAAGCGATTACCACCTTGAAAACATTTGATTGCTATAAATAAACAGTTCAGTCGGGTCGTTTATCAGCACCATGTCGAAATGTTTGTGAATACAGTATTATAAAGTAGTGAATGTATAAAGTATTTCGCTACGTGGTTGCTCTGAACATTTTCCGTATTTATAAGATGTTTACAATGCTACTGCCTGTCCGTTCCATCAAGTATTGTCTTTACCTAAACTCCACAAACATTTCCTTTTATATTCGCACTCTTTACATAACACCCACTACGTTCCGATAGTTCTTAATGGGGGTTGTTTCTTTTGTTGGCCATCGATTCCTCAGAATTATTTCAATGC
Source organism: Dreissena rostriformis (assembly GCA_007657795.1). Lineage (NCBI taxonomy): Eukaryota > Metazoa > Mollusca > Bivalvia > Myida > Dreissenidae > Dreissena > Dreissena rostriformis. The sequence continues at coordinate 80,185 of VMBQ01000175.1, forward strand.
AAGCATCCGTTTGCCGGTGTTTTCAATGTAAACATGGCATTTTAATGATCAGATTACATATGTTTACCTGAACAAGACCATTAGCGTCTCATATTTTACCACATTTATGAGTATCGAGTGTTTGGAATCTCTCCGTCCGCATCGATTTGGTTTTATTTGTACATATATTTATGTTTTGTTAAAAACAACCTGCTGGTGATGACTGCTCTTGCTCTTCGGTTTGCTTGTACCGATTTAAACTTATGCCTTATCTGAGCCTCTCTGTGGAAAACCGGAAAATTATAGCCGTTATTGGGTCATATTCACAATGGCAAAAGTATCCATATCCCTCAAATCCAGTTCAAAATTCCAAATTGATCGTTTGACTTATTGATGTTTAGTTAGAGTGATGATTAGTCTAGAAATAAAAGAGCTTTGAAGATGTAATATATCCATTTTACGGATATGTTTATGTATGGAATTTAGTGGTTTATGTAAGTTTATCCGCAATACTTCAACAAATACATTTCAAACCAAATAAACAAATCCCAGCGGGACTGTACGATTTTGTCAAATAAAAATGAATTTTTATAAAATGTGTTTAAAATTAGTATACATATATTTCAATATAAATTAAAAGTTAAGAAGAACATGTGTCGAGAAATGCGAAATAAGCCAGATATTTAAATCTAAAATTGTAATTGGCTTCCAGCCGAATTCGCAAGCATATATATAATACATGTACAATGTGAATCTAAATTTAGTTTTAGTGCAGATTCGTTCATACGACACAAAGACACAATTTTGTTTCCTTACAAATACGAGTAAAAGTGTCGGCATCGGCTTTAACCAGCGCTAACTTGTCTTTGCTGCATTTTATGAAATTCGTCTTCAAAGTATAATTTGTATTGCCTATTTTGAGTAATCGTAACATAATTTAATCAATATATTAAAATTTAACACATGTACAAATCGTACAGTCCCGCTTTAAGTGTCCCCAAATAAATAGTGTTCCTAGAGTAGACAAATTTCAATAAAATGATAAGAATGGGTTGGTGGAGGGGCGGGAAATCGAATGCCCGAGCCCATCTCGCGGTAAGTTCTGACATGACCTGTTGCCGACCCAGAAGCTTCCTGCCACGCGCCTTACATACAGGAGAAGAATCGGCAATACATGTGTTATCAGTTTAGGTTACTGGTGCCCATTATAGGTTACACAAGACTATGTACAATATTCTCACGAGTATTAAGCATTTCATTTCAGATCTCGAGCCAGAAAACACATATTCTCTTTCAAATGTCAATCGACAGTAACCAAGTTACCAGATAATGGAGAATCAAAGTTAAACGTTTTCTCTTCTGCAGATAGTAATTGTGCAACCATAACTAAATTAAGTTCGATGCCTTTATTCCGGCAATCTAAGTGGTCGATACAAAGGCTCGAATCATCTAATGCGTGTCACAGTGAGACAAATCGTTTCCAGTGCAACTCCCAGAGTGTTTTTGTTTCCGATTTCCGAATCCCTAAAAACTGAAGAAAAATTCGGATAGTTACACAATCAGGAAATGATATTAAAACATGTGTCGTATATTCTAAATGACTTCATTGAGTTTGACTATAATGACATAAAGGATCTCGGTTTACATAATACGATTTTACTTTAAATTGCCGTGATACTTGAAGTAAAAATCACTTAATTTCTGTTATCAGCTTAAAAAGTAAAATTCAGATAGTCATACAATTCTGACACACTAAATTTCTGGTTTTATTTTAAGAAACGACTTCATAGAAGAAACGTGTATAACATAAACATTACTCGTTGTAATATAACCGCATTAACGCACAATTATAATATTGATATACATGTATTACAGAATGAGTTCGAAAGATAGAACCCTGGATTTCTTGGTACTTACTTCGTCTCTGAATATAAAGCTGACACCAAATCCTACACATAACGTAACTAGCACCAACGTCAGTACAACGCCGTACTGAAAATATACACAACATGTCGGTGTATATGTACATATAGTATTTTAGTATAACAAAAACACATACATGATTGTGAATCAAAACAATGCAAATCCATATTGTAAGTTATAGAAAAAAATCAGATAAACATGCATTCATTCTCGGATAACGATACTTATTTACTTACAAAATACTTACCTTGTCTTTAACACATTAGTATACGTATACAAGTATGCACATGTGTTTTCGATAACCAACTTAGAGACGCCATTAAAATAGTGTTAATTCGGGAAATGTAAAGAGCAATCGAATTGTCATTTAAAAATTATGCCAGCGAATATAACTGAATTAACATTTGCTTCAGTCAATTCGTGCTGCTTTTTCATTTTGACATTTCAGCCATACGACTTCGTGCTGTATACAGAAAAAAGTTTTATCAGCCCGACAAACAAACATACATCATAGAATTCGACGTATCTACGAAATCCATAGGGCATTCATCACACGTGGCTAAAATGCTCTTCATTATTATAAGAGAGCCAATACTTTTTGATACGCCACTGTGTGGAAAACGACATTTCATTGCATTAAATATTCATTACTTTCTACACTGGCGGATTCCCATAAACAAAAGGGTGACAGAAAAAGAGTTACGACTTTGAAATAAACTGCATTTTATTAAAATACTTCTTACAGACCAATTGTATTGTTCAAAATAAATGTAATGAATGATATGATATCTTAATGTATACATGATCGATGTTAAGAATGTTATAACTTACATGTATCGAATAAAGATGATGATGATGATGATTGTGATAATAATCAGGAGGAGGAGGATGTTGGTGGTGGTGGTTGTGGTGGTTGTGGTGCTGTTAGTGTTTTAATGCATTTAGTCCATCATCCGGAAAAAAACATCGTAATCAATTATCATTGATACCTCAAGAACTTTTTTAGAAAATATATATTAACTTCAACCAATAATAACCTTCTTAATTAATTCGCGCAATACTCAAAACAACTGCTAATTGCTAAAATAAACTTCTAATTGAACATTCACTAAGCACAACAAACATCGACAACCGCCCAGTTCTAAGGTTTCGTCATTAATTTCTTCTGTACCACGCGCGCGGAAATCATTGATTTTACTGCACTAAAATAAATTCAAATTAATCCAAATAGTTCGACAGCGAAGATCGTAATGTCAGGCTTTCAGAGTAATTATTCAAATCTGAACTTCTGCATATGGCCATAACAATGGATATATATATAATATATATATATATATATATTTCTGATGAGACCTTGTGTTAACGCCTTGAAATTCTCTTATTTAAACGACGAGCAGTATTGCTAATGAATAGAAACGAATACTTAAAGCCCATACGAAGTAAATGTCTGTATAGGATAACATTGGATATTTCGATTTGGGTTGAACTTCTGATTTAATCTGTATTGTATTGAAATATGTAAATTGATTTTTCCATTGAAACTGATAATACCCCTAATGATAAGGTATCATAGTGACTGGGAGGAAATTAATGTCCAATTAAAATATAAATACGAGGAAATGGGTCGTCATAAGAACAACACAACATTTGTTTGATATTAAAAAAAACTACCTGATCCTATGATTATAACATGAATATGTACATTAATATCAATAATTAATTAAATTAAACTAAAAAAGGAAAACCCAGGCTTAATGTTTGTGTCTTAAGTATCGTCCAAGATGAGCATGTGAAATCCGAAAAGACTACTCTTGGGCGACACTTTCCGCCTGGACTGGATTTTCGTTTAGAAGAGACCTTTTTTAAAGGAAAATTACAATCAAAACGTATAGCGTCGTCCCTGATGAGCCTGTGCCGACTGCACAGGCTAATCAGAGACAATATCTTACGAACATGCATTAAACCCGGTTTTCCACAGAGAGGCTCAGATAAGGCATACGTTTAAATCGGTACAAGCAAACCGAAGAGCAAGAGCAGTCATCACCAGCATGTTGTTTTTAACAAAACATTAATATCTGTACAAATAAAACCAAATCGATGCGGACGGAGAGATTCCAAACAATCGATACTCATAATTGTGGTAAAATATGAGACGCTAATGGTCTTGTTTGGGTAAACAAATGTAATCTGATCATTAAAATGCCATGTTTACATTGAAAACACCGGCAAACGGATGCTTGCATTGAAATAATTCTGAGAAATCGATGGCCAACAAAAGAAACAACCCCCATTAAGAACTATCGGAACGTAGTGGGTGTTTTGTAAAGAGTGTGAATATAAAAGGAAATGTTTGTGGAGTTTAGGTAAAGACAATACTTGATGGGACGGACAGGCAGTAGCATGGTAAACATCTTATAAATACGGAAAATGTTCAGAGCAACCACGTAGCGAAATACTTTATACATTCACTACATTATAATATTGTATTCACATACATTTCGTCCTGGTGCTGATAAACGACCCGACTGAACTGTTTATTTATAGCAATCAAATGTTTTCAAGGTGGTAATCGCTTAAAATTCTTTAATTTAGACTTTAAACTTGTCCTCTTTGCTTTGAGCAAGTCAGTTCAGCCGTTGAAGAGCAATCGGGTCATCAAACTTTCAGGACGTGCCTTTCAGAAAGACGCGTATACGTTCAAACGTACCTACGGATTGACAAACGATATGATTAATTCCCCCACCCTCCCCCAACAGCTTTGAATTCGCATTGAAGTACTAGCATCTTTAACAGTTACAACAAATAAACAAATGAATGGAAGAGACTTACATAGCCCAGTACGAATTTCTCCTGCTTCATAGTTCCAAAAAAGTAGCTTTTCTCATTATCAAAGCTTTATGTCTTAAACAGTTAGGGTTCATGTTTGTTTTTTCATTTCCCCTTTTCATATTAGAAACACCAGTTGATTATGAGTCTTTTGTCATAAACAAAATATTAAGGTCTCCCCGTGGTTCGGCCGTAGAAATGTGACGTCACGAACTTAGCGTCCGTGTAGTTCATGTCATGTTTTCCAAGGTTTTAGTCAGACTAAATCATGTGTTCTCTTTCTTTCAATTTGCTTAATGTATTACAGTCCTGGTCAGAAATAGACGTCGTTTGCATGTATTAAAATGATTAAGACGTACCGTTTTACTACACTTCATTTATTACTACAGTGTTTAAAAAGAATCCTTCGGCCAACTTTAATATTAATACTTCAGTCATCACAAATCTATCTTGTGCAATCATAACTTAAGTAGTCTCATATCGGTTTACGGCGAACGGGAAATTATAATATAAATATGCTTTATAAGATCACATACTTTAACCAAAATCACTAGACACACATTGATAGTTTCTGAAATGTTTGCTTGATGTTTCTGGTCCATAAACATATTTCCTGCATAATATAACGAATATTTACAGCAAAACGTAACATTTTATGGCTTTTATCTTATATACCTACATGTCTTTATTACCTGAAAAACTGACAAAAAAAATCACTAAATTTCGTTTAATCTTAATAATCAAAATATTAATTTCGTAACTTTTGCTGTTTGATTGCTGTTCAAATGTTTGTATAAATCCCTCATTAAACAAGTTGTTCACTGTACTCATTGAAGTTGAAAAATTCTGTACATTTCGATGATTTTGTTTTAACAAAATGATTAAACATCGTTAAACATGTTTATATATATATATATATATATGTTTATATAAAGACATCAGAAAGAGGGAGAAAAAATTTAGTCGTTGATTAGGAATAGGGAATCCAACATGTCTTTCTTTTCTTGCCGATTTCTGCGCGGACTCTTGGAAAGGGCTGCCACTTCAAAAGTTTTTCGCTTTTTTGGACCCATTGTCTGCAAAAACCAAGAAAGTCATACAAGGAAAAAATACA
>VMBQ01000175.1:104800-141180 GCA_007657795.1 Dreissena rostriformis
TAATTGTGTGTTACCAAGTTTTCTTTAAAAAAAACAATCATTAAAAAAATAGTTAAATGTTCTGCACGTTTGTTTTTTGTTTTATATATAGTTGCCTGTTGATATTTTATGTCATAATATTTTGATATTTTGTGAACGATCGATAATATACTGTAATGAATCAAACTATAATGTTTTCAATTTGAATATGCTTTACCCTATCAATAATTGATTTTTGAGCTTTGATGTTCATGAAACAGATGTCGTTTCGATAATGTGTACAGTGTTTTATTTTTAAATTGTTATAAATCAATATGTTTTAATAGAGGTATACTTAGCGTGTCCTTTTTCCTTTTTTTACTCTATCAAGAATTGATTATTGAGCTTTGATGTTCATGAAACAGATATCGTTTTGATAATGTGTACATTGTTTTATTTTTAAATTGTTATAAATCAATATGTTTGTATAGAGGTATACTAAGCGTGTCCTTTTTTTGTATGCCACTTGGGTTAAAAGTTTGAGTTGTTGTAATTCTCATCATGATAACTGATTATTACAGAAATGATAGACTTTTCGTTAAATGGTATTCTCTACCCATTCGTTGCTTATAATGATTAGATTCCGTGTGTGTCTTTTGTATTTCGTTTTTATAATCTATTGCGTATTATACGTGATTTATTGGGATACATTGTTTTAATCTGTAACATTCACAATTTGACATAATACATAATGTAAATTGTTTGAAAAATGGAAAGGTGATTTGTATGTTTCGTTGTAACTGAGCGAGACTAGTATAATGTATTCGCGTAAGCTGTGTTACGTACGCATTGGGTGTTATTAATATGTTATGTGTTTGCAAAATTTATGTTGAAGCTTTTGCACAATGCAATTAATGACAGGTATAAACCGTTAGCATTTGCAATAAGTTTATTACATAAGAGTATGGTCGCAAAGTGTTACCTGACACAATGTATTCGTGTTTTATTATTTACCATTTGAGTGTTTAATATTGTCTGGCTTAACCGTAGTGATGGTTAATGCAGAGTCTGTACTTAAGAGTGCAGAATTGATAGGTGAGTTGTATTTTCGTAGTCTTATTTTGAAAACATATGTTATTTTTGTCTTTTTACCTAACCAATGTATGAATGTACAAAGTATCATAGTGCAGTTTGTTTTTCGATGAATTACCTATTATTGTACTGTTAAAAATAGTTTTTCAATTCAGCACACTTTTGCTGTGTAACATTAATTTAGTTTGGTATTGATAATAATTTATCTCGATCCCTTTAAGTAATTGCATACATCAATAAGCTCGCTGGTTTTAGTAACTTTTTACCCCCATTACATATTATTTGAATTTGTTTCGCTATAATTGAAACATCGTCCTCACAATAATTGCGATCAGTTCGTTTTGAAGAACGATTGCAATATGCAATCATAAAATATAACCTTTCGAAAGACACAGTCATTATAGGAAAAAAACTAATCGAAAAAAATTATGTTCTAACAGTTTGAATTAATTGTACAAGGTAACCTGAAAAAGGTAATGGACAAACGGGGACCTTTGAATTGTCGCGGTTCACTTAAGTACTTAATAGATACTGTTGTATACATGTTTGTTTACGTATACTTACTTTCATTTGTAATGTTGTTAAATGTATGTTTATCAATATACATTAGATACCGGGTATAGATCATTTGATGCTATTTCTAATTAACTTCAAATCAAAAAGATTCGAACGTAAACGTTATTTTGTTGAAACCATATATTTGTTATATGGACAAATCTGAAAAGATTTAAATATTCGACAACCAATCGCATCAATTCCGGTATCTTTAAATGTTAAATGATACTTCTCCTTTGTTAAAAAGTATCATTTATGTTATTGATTATAACTATTTACATGTAAATCTTATTGTTGTGTAATATTTCTTAAATATTAATCAGATTTTTGTTAAATTCAGTGTCCAAAACACAGTTAAATACCCTTTTCATGAAAATCAAAATATGTTTGCATTGTTTTGAATATACACGCGTATATGTATAATTCAATAAAAAAAGTTACTATGCTTGTTTGCGTTCACTGTTAAATAGCTTGATATGAAGAATAAAAAGGATTTAACTATGTTTTGGACACGCTTGCATGAATTATGCTTTGTAAGTGAGCGTGCAATTGACAGATTTGTTTGACAATTCGTTTTTCTGGATTTCCGAGCTGCAAATGTGGATGGAGTTGAACAGAACAGAAAAGTTTAAAAAAGTCTATAAAGACTTGTGCCGGAACATGTACATGTGTATTGTATGAATGTATGTATGCATACATGTACTATGTTATCGAAGTTGTGTCTTGTAAACGACTGTCGAAGACGGATATGAATAGAAAAAATTGATAATCCAATAACGATCGGTCGATTTAGTTTTTGCAGTTTTAAATGCATGTTTGTCTTTTATTTTAAATTTTAAACTATAGTTTATCTCGTCAATCTTAACCTCGCACTGACAATTATCAGAACAGAACAGAACAGAACAGTAGTTTATTACGACTTGTACATAGTACATCGTCAGTCTTAACCTTGTAATTATACATACATCAACAGGTCATGTGAATAGGAAGTGATCGTTTATCCACGAAAAGATTCTATAAGTTTGTGTACTGGATGCGATGTAAATCTATTGGAGCGTAACTCTTTAAGTATACTAGTGTGAATTAATTAAACTAATAAACCCTATTGTATGCATATGGAGTTCATGATTGCAAAGTTAAAGTTGTTGAGCTATATAATTTAAACAACAGAACCTATATGACACCGCTTATCTAAGCAATAAAGCCATTATATATATATCCAATCTTCGATCCCATAAAGAAACAACTTAATTAACAGTTTGTTGTAGTTTTTAAATTTGCTTAAGTATATGTTTTATGGTATATGTGTATTTTTATAAAGGACTTGTATCGTTTAGATAATATCTACCAAACTATGTTTATTGGATGTTTTTTTTATCAGTATTTTTGTTTTACAAAATAATATAGCTAACATGATATCGAATATCTTTTATATCAAATCCCTGCAAACATTTTCAGAACCATTGCATAATTTGGCTTAATGCGTGAAACTAAACAAACGCACGGTTGAACGTTAATTTTTTTATATGTGAAGGCAATAAATCAGCAGGAATGAGGTTTTAAATACACTATAACAGCTAAACACGTTCAATTTTAACTTTTAAATTTTAATATACTGGTTTTTTTCTTTCAAATTCCTGTCAACGACTATGTATTAGTGGTTTAGTTGTTAATGTGTGTGTGTGTCAACATTTATACCAGTATGTCCGACATGTATTAGATAAATATATAACAGACCTATTAATATCATCTGATGAGGTCTCTGAAGTCCAAATTGGCATGAAATTGTTATAATATATCCCTCGATTATTGTTGCAGTTTCATCCTTTAACTCACTGTATTTCTACCAGCTAGCTGTTAACTGGGATCTGTCATATTTTTATATCAAATTATATGGAATGTAACATTTAGAGAAATAAGTGTATTTCTTTCGGCGTATGACATATCCTTAAGTATGTAACTGTAACGGTACGGTATAAATTACACAACTATTTTTAAATATGTGTAGGCATATTATGAGCAGATTATTTAACAGCGTATTGTTCACTATGTTAAAGAATTATTTTGATTTAGACAACGTACTAACAGTGGCGAAATTTAATTTGATTCACTATGGTATTAATGTACGATTTAGATATGACGCTGTTTATTTGACAAATAAAATACAATTGCATTTGTAAGTCGTTTTATTTCAGTGATTATTGGTACATGTTTGAATGTGAATAAATGAACGAATGTACAATGCATATTGTCATATTTGATAATTTGGTCCAATAAAGGTTGCGTTTTCATCTTTCATCTGCTAAACTACAGAACTGGCCCAATCAACTAAGAAGCATACTTATTCCACTTGCTCACAGGTTTACTAACACAGTAAAGCAATTTAATAAAATGTGTCGTGTTCTGAGAAAACTGGGCATAATGCTTGTGCGTACATTGTAAACCCAGATTAGCCTGTGCAGTCCGCACAGGCTTATCAGGGACAACAATTTCCGCTTTATGACATTTTTCGTTTAAATGAAGTCTCTTCTTAGGAAAAATCCAATTTAGGCGGAAAGTGTCGTCCCGTATTAGCCTGTGTGGACTGCACAGGCTAATATGGGATGACACTTTACGCACATGCATTATGCCCAGTTATCTCAGAACACGACACAAATGCACATAGAGACACGCGTTTTATAAAGCATTCACACCGAAGCAATTTTACTTAAAGCAAAATAATCGAGTTAAATCACGCCTCACCAATAGCTAAATAACGATTTTATATCTGAGAACATTTAAAACATATTGAAAATAAGTTTAGTTTGATAATCGACTATACAAATAGCAAACAATACCGATACATCAACGGAACAGTATAGGTGATATTCTGCTAAGCACACTGTAAGGACATTAACATCGTTCCGATTACTATTTTTGGTAAACGCTGGATAGCATCGACATTGATGGTTAACAATTAAAGAAAATTATACAGAACAGCAAACGTCGCATTTTTAATGAACATATCTTTGTAAACATATTCTACAAACTTCTGAAATCAGACCGTATGTAAATGATTACGTAAACGTTCAAAGACATGGTAATAACACACGGTATAAAGCCCAAGCATTTATTTTTTTTAAATCACGGTCATATTATGATTGTGTACAAATATATTACATTTCTACAAATACAAGCTACATTTACAATCGCGGACAAGTCAGATTAGATTCGTGAAACAAAATAAAACATAATTGTATTTAGCACAAACATCCTCTAAATGCAATGGAGTATGCATACATCAGTAATTAGCAGCAATTGCAATCCAACATCACAGCTGTACCATAATTAATTCGATCAATGTATTGAGTCTGTCAAAAATGACAGAGAAAGCGACATGTTATAGACGGATTACGGTACAGAATTGAATGATTAAATACCGATACGTAATGATTTTTTTAAACAATTATGCGTAATATAAATATTTCTGTAGTGTCTTATTGTTATATGAGTCATGGGTGTATTTCTTAAGATATCTCTATAAAATGCATGTGTATAAATTATATATTGTTTATATTGAGTCGCTTTGACGTAGTGTTTTATAACGCAGTATTTCGTTTTTAGGCGTCCACTTATACTAACACTTATAACTGGATTTGCCCTTGTCTGTCCTCCTGCAGAATTACCAATATCGACCCTATGTCGACTTGATGATGGCATTATCTGAGCTTTTTTGCTGAAAATATGTATTTGTTAAAGTGTTTTGGGGAAAACTCTTGGTAAAACGCGCGTTATATTTTCATGTATAAAAAAGTAAGTTGAAAAAACACAAACAGTGAAACTGGAATCAAATATTGATGCGACATCGGCCTGACGTCTTGATATAGACAAACATCGTGTATCGTTTAAGCGAGAATTAGCAACGAAATCACATTTGAGAATGATTATCATTCACCTTCATATTGAATCGATATTGAGATAAATCCACTATATATACTATTATAGTATGCTCTAAGAGTAGCGAATTGGAAGCAGGAGGCAGTACCAAGGAACAAAGATAGATAGTCTATTTTTTACAGACTGATATATTATAGTTTGCATTTGTCGTTTCATTTGTGTTGCTGTAACTTGAAAGGACGTCTTCATAGTTTGGTAACATGACGATCATCACAATAATTGTCATAGATTCAATAAAGAATATAATTATACATTATGTTTAAACAAGCAAAATATCACTCATGACTTTAAAAATATTAAAATTTAATGGTTCTTAAATGGATAGTCATTTTTCGAGATCGGTAAAATAATCAAGCGTTTGTAACGCTTTTTCCACAATAAGTTTGAAAAACAATAACCTGTAATACTAACATAGCGTTTATAATTCGCGGATTAATGTTAAAGTCTTGTCCTATAATTGCGATATATATCTTACAATTATGTATACATTTAATCTAAATTCATACATTTGCGTCTGTTTATCATAGCAAAATCAATTTAACATGAGGATATAATATTTCATCTTTCTATCACAATATTGCATTTTAAAAATGATCGTCACCTCAAGAAAAGCAAGTTAAAGCTGATTTTAAAAATCAGATTTAGGTGACATAGGGCCGACATCGAGCCATGTTTTATATCCGATGTAAATCCCGATTTCAGACCTATGTACAAATATATAAAGGTCCAATCGCGGGCAAAGATGATTCAATGTTTGCTAGATTCATTTCCGTCAGCCTTTCACTATTTTATGACGCGCACAATTACAAAAAAAAATAATAAAAAAATATCAGAGCGATGCAATATTTTAAACAAATTCATCAGCATGCTAACGTTTTTACCTGAGTATTATAAATTAAGTCTGTGCCTGGTATCATTACATGTTGTGTGCAGTTTTGACAGTGATTTTAGTTTGTTTATGGTTATATGTTCCGCCACCTCTAACTCGTGAAACCACGCAATGGAAAACCCAAGCTACTATATCTAACAAGAAATAAATGTAAAGACAAAATAACACCTTGTTTAGGAAAAAAAGAAGTTTGTAAATTTATTGAAATATTTATTTAAAACATCGAGTCAAATAAGGTTTGAAAGAAACAGGTTCCTACTAAAGAGAAGAAACAGACTATTCAAGTACATGGCAACCTACAGAATATATATATGTAAAACCAAGAAACAAGAGTACACGAAGATAAAATACAACTCATTTTTTACTTTGTATGCATGTCATTATTACAAAACTATTGCACTTAATACTAAGTGAATTTACTAAACTACTTTTGAACACGCTTCCGAAACAATTTTTTCGTATGGATGGGACAATTGTCATTGTTTGTTATAAGGTAGGTATTGTTTTAAATATTGACTATTATTATTGTTCTTTTATTTGAGTCATTGAATAGTCAACGTCAGTTTTGTGAATTTCTTAGAATCCACGGTTTGTATTTTGCTTATTTCGGTTTTCGGGCAAAACATGAATCTAAATGGATCACACAAATTTGTGTATTTATTTGGATAAAGCAGGTTCTTGTATAACGTTTTATTAGTAAGAATGTGCTCTTAAACTTGATGCTTTCACAAATGTTATTTGTTATACATGTACATTTTGCTTACATATCGGTGATGTAAAGAGCCTTTGATAGCACAAAACTGTATGAAACGGGCGCTATATAAATGTGGTATTATGATAAGTTTTATTATTTTTATTATATTGTTATTAGGTGAGCACATAAAAGCTCATTTTCGATTAGTACCTTGTAAAAATAATACTTTCTTACAATTTCATAACTTTAGAATTGAAGCGTTCCTTAGATAATTGTTTTATGCATGTATGCAAAATGTTTCATCAATATTTATTTACTAACAATCAGGGGTCTGTCTTATCAATGATCGTACGACAATGTTAACTTACGATTGAATTTTGTTATTTTAAAATACAAGTGATTATGATCTGTATGTTTCAAATATAAAGGATATTCGACAGCTACTTTGGAAATGAATGGAAATGTTCAACAAAAATTATTATAAATGTGACGGTTACATATTTATTGCACTTCGAAAATTGCGTCGTAAGGTGTGAATGTCGTACGATGTTTGATATAACGGGCCCCTGGTCATTACCTGACTTTTTCATCGTTTTAATTTGGATAAGTATGTATTTGTTTACGAGAATCAATTATTTATATACGGCAAAAATAACTACATGTACTTATTTGCTTAAACATGTTTGAATGTGCTGTTACATTTTTTTTTCGCGTTGAAAGAAAATGTCTCCACAAATTAGATTACCTGTCAATGGGAGGCTAATACGCCGATACACAATCCAACTATTGAACACAGTGCATTATATTTCCAATCAAACCAATCTACCAATAATGCACATTGATTTATGTTTGTTAAATCAAATATTTCGTTATTGAATATCATCATTTGAGAAACCCGGCGCATTTTCACGTATTTCTTACATGGTTATTCAGATATTGTGGACAAATTTAGCAACGTTACCGTGTTACATTGATCTGTTGCAATGTCGTTACGTTTACATGTCTGTATGTTATGTTTGCTGATAATGTCGAGCTTGGTATAAGTACAAAGTTATTGTGAATTGTTAACTTTGTTTTAGCAGACATTGTCGGTCTTAAGATGCATGCCGTTATGATTTAGAAATATTTTTATGTTTTAATATAGATATGTCTTAAACATACGCATGCTTCTTTTGGAGAATACTATATGCATGTTATATTTATATTATTTTGTATAGTATGCCGACATCGAGCCATGTTGTTTATCCGATATTAATCCCGATATCACGCCAATATACAAATTTATAACGGCCCAATCGCGGACCATAATTAAATGTTTGCTATGTCCATTCCCGTCAGTCTATCGCTTTTCTATGTCGCGTATAATACAAAAAGTGTAACTATCAGAGGGATGTAACTTAAAAAAAAAATCATCAGCATGTTAACGTTTTTAACCTTAATATTTTCATTAAGTGTACAGTAATGTTGTTTCAAGTTGCTCGCAAATGTTTGTATGTGCCTGTTGCAATAACATGTGTGCAGTTTGTTGTGCTTTTTTTTACCGGTTATTAATGATGCAATATTCCGCACCCTCTAACTCGAATTCCTAAACCCACGTCTTCCGCTGAGAACCTAAGCCACTAATCCTAAAAGTGAAATTAATTTGCAACAAAATAACACGAAGTTAAGGAAAAACGAAATTTGTAAATCTTTCGAAATATTTCTTGGAGAAATCGAGTCAAATAATGTTGTTCCTACTAAAGAGAAGCAACGGACTGTTCCAGTTCATGGTTACCTACACAACTGACATAAATTTGTTCATGACTATAAGAAAAAGCCACTCTTGATTTACAATATATTTTTAAGGTTCAGGAAAGAAAAATTGACAACATATATGTTAACCAAGTAAACAAGAGTACACGAAAATAAAACACAACATATTTTATTTATATCCATTGCATTATTAAAAAAACTATCATACTTAATACTAAGTGAATTTACCAAACTGCTTTTGAAAACGCTTAATCAATAATTATTTCATTTGGATGGAACATTTGTCATTGTGTGTAATAATCCAGGGTGGTCAATAACAGGTCATTTTCGATTGTGTCCTTGTTGAAATAATCATTTCTAATAATTTCTTATAATTTCGTTATAACTCTAGAAGTGGAGCTTTTACCTGGACAATCTCTCGTAGCATATTGTTTTGAAAACAAAGTTTGGTAAAATCAATATTTGTTTACTTACGATTCTTCCGTTTTCAAATCTTTCTACTCTATCTTTTCGATTTAATATTGTTTTACTGATATATGCTTCATCTACTGTTATTGCAGCACAACTATGTTTAATATTTTGCGTAATAATCAACTTTTAAGAACCAAAGTTTAAAAAGAGAATCAATTATTTTAATACGGAATAAAATAACTATATACAGACATAAACGTTTTTGTATGTTCCGTTACAAAATTCTTCTCGTTTCAAATAGATGCTTTTACACATTACCTGTACTGTCAAGGGGAGGCCAATACGACGAAACAAGTTATAACGATTAAACACAGTGCATGTTATTTCCTATCAACCCAAACTACCATTAAATGCTCATTGATCGATGTGTGTTAGATTAGATATTTCGTTATTGAATAACATCCTTTAAGAATTGAAAAAGCGGGACAGTTTCATGTATTTCTTACATGGCGATTTAGGTATTAAGGACACATTATACGACTTTACTGTGTTACACTTATCTGTTGCAATGTCTGTATGTGTACATGTCTATGTATTTTGTTGATTGCCTATGACGTGCGTGGCATAATGACGCACACATTTTGCATGATTTGACGGTGGTACGATGTTTGTATGCCATTATGCATGATTCAGCAATAGTTTTATGTTTGAATATAGATATGTCTTTAAAATATACATACTAATTATGGAGAATACTATATGTATGTTAAATATAGTATTGCTAAATAAACGAATGCGACCTTTTCTAATACTTTCTTAACCTATGCATTATTAATAACCTTTGAAATATAAACCTATAATTGATCCACTCAATCTTTGATGGAAAATTAGAAACAGGCCAAGTACAGTTACGGTTATGTGGAATTGCTATGAATGACACGCGTTTCGTGAGTTGATACAGTGTTTTTAGTGTCAAAGTTTTGTCCTCATTAAATGCGTATTACAAATGATGTATAAACACGATTATTTAAATGTGTGTGACCGATCGAAAACGTTGAATTTGCCTTTATTCTTGACATGCGGATATGCAAAATTTTAGATAACAATCGAATCCGTCATTGCAGAATACATATACAATTTCACCCATATATAACAACATTTATTTCGCATTCATTCTTGATTAAATATATCTCACATTAAGAAAAGCTTTCACAGTCATGCATTTGAAAACAACAACAATATATTAAAACAATTAGATAAAAAATATCGTTATAACACTTACTGATAAAGATAAATATTATCGTTACATGTATATTTCTTATAAGCATACGTGTTATTTGTTCGATAAAGAAAATCAGTTAAACTACTTGTATATTTCTTAAATTATACATGTTAATTTACTTCGATACATATTATCATTGGCGTATCATGAAGATTTATTGAAGCATAATGTTTCCGCTGCATTTCTTAAATCATACATATTATATATCTGATACATGTAATACTTATCGTTATATTTATATTTTCCATAATGTATGTAACATAACAACAATAAATAAGGACATACAACTCTATAAACAATACATTAATACAGTTAATGGCATCAAAAACCCACAAAATGCTATAAAGAAATCCATATAATTTTTCTTAAATTTAAATAACAACATAAAACATGGCTTCAAAAGCAATTTCACGTCTTCCAAACAGTTAACTATCAGTGTTATTTATACTTAAATATGTACGTGCAAAATAAAATAACACAAACTAACAAGGTTAACTAAACATTGCCCATATCCAATCATATGTATACCAAAAACAAACATGCGTTCTATTTTAATATTGTGTCGGTTAAAGATTCATATGAATCATTTTCTTCAAAAAGCTTTTTCATGTTTGTTGTGTGGACTGAGGCTTTAAATACAATCAAATTTATATAGACGTTTAATTACATCGTAAACGGCGGGTAATATTTTCCGCATATTCAACCAATGAAACTGTTCTCAAATCAGTAATTAAAGGTGTAGAATGTATATGTTGTTATACTGTACACAAAACTATTTACAACATATTTGATATACAAAACATGCGTATGTCATTACAACAATAGCATCGGTAATAACTCTCTAACCTTCTTCGATCAGAACCAATGTCATGAACATTATGACTCACATCCATGAATGCACTGCGAATACTCTAAAAGAGATTACACGTGGATATTCTTGTTTGGTAATCATACAGGCAACTTGTGACCGCCATTTGTAAGTGTATACATAGTTTATTTCAAAGCCCATGAGTACACACATATTACCACACAATATATGCACAGATGGTCAATGACGTGCAGAATTTTTAACAAAACCTAGATCAAAATATTAATACAACACATATGTATACACTTTATCGTATTTATTATTTTGATACAAAGAAGATAACATAAACGAAAATAAATGGAGAGACACTAGTGAATATATAAGTCAGCTCTCAATTTTAAAGCTTTAAAAACAGTAATTGATAGGTTTCGTACCCCTTTTTCATTGTCAATCTGTAAGAGCTCAATAGACTTGATCATGTTTGTGTTCTTCCAATAATATTTATGTATATACTTTTTACGTAAATTAATAAACAATGAGCATTCAAGTAAACAATGAAATTCGTCTTCAACGACGTTACAGTGTTTGCATTTTCTGTTTTCAAAAAGTATCTTCAGGCTTGTGACTACATTGCGGACCTCACCAATGTATGCGGTTGACCTTCAACAAGGCTACGGTTGCTATGTAGATAAGTACAAAACTAATAAGACCAACTTTATTCACTCATCTTCGGTAATTTTGTTTCAACAGCGCATGCTATGCTTACCAAATCTACATAGACACATATGTTACATAACACGTAGTGTGCTTTGAAATATACAAAGAGACATTATTTATATACAAATCGTCATGGTACATTATAAATATATAGGTTACTGGGTACATGTTTACCTAAGTAACAGTGACTAACTACTTCAACTATTTTCATTAATGATTAACTTTTAATATACATTCATTGGTCTACTTCTGTTAGTTGTAAAATAAATTACTTAACACTAATTGACAGTGTCTATTTCACAAAAAATACTCGAAATGCTTGCAATCAGTTGGGGCATTATGTTGGGTCCATCGCTTACTTGTGCCACTATCAATAACAAGGAAAACACCTACATTTTATACTCCTCAATGTGCTCAATTGATCCCAACAGGGTATTGCTGCAATATAAAATGCATTTTCCCACATATTATCAAATCTGCGAACAAAAACAACATCACAAAATTATGTAATGCACCTGCAGTAACATCACATTATAACATATACATCATTATACAAATCCCAAAAACGAAACCTTATAAGTAAAGCTATCCTCGAGTTCCCAATTTTGACGCCTCTGTTGAAGCTCAAAATAGGGATTTATGTAATTAATTTTGTTATTTCATTACACATTTACCTTTTATTTACACATTTTAAATTCAATTGATTGTGTTATCAACAAAAATTCGTTGATATACGAAATGATCCAAGTCTATGTAACGGCGGCCATATTTATTGAGAGTGCCCTAAAACGACGCCTCTGATTGGTTACCTGATTTCAATGTACATAACACTCCTGTGGAGACTGAATACATGAAATATTAACTCATCATTTTTGTACTTAAATTTGTATCACTGTAAAAGCAATCTGGATCTGAAATTAATTAAATCAATTAAGGTTTTTAATTTTGGGATGCCATATTCTCTGGCAGTGGTTGTAATAGGGGCCCCTGTCAGCAACACCTTGTCATAAGCTGTGTATATGGAAGTAGGTGAATAGAACCTGTACTTCTTTTGGGGAAACTACAATTATTAATAAGTAAATGAAAATAAGTAATAAACATAAAATGCAATTACCAACATAAACACTTGCTACATGTAGTTCAAATTGTATTACAGCATAACCAAAAACATATCCGGACTTCAAATCAAAGTTAACGCGTACACCTTTTTCATAGTGAAAATTAATCTATTTATACGATGTTTTGTCAAATGGCAGTCACGTGACTTATGAATGAAATAGTGAACTTTTGCAGACGAAATCGATGCATTTTCCCACTGTCTTTTTTACAAAAAAATGGGTGTAAAGTGTTCAAAAGTTTCGCATTACGTAAAATACATAAAAATCCATCAATTGCAAACCAATAAACCATACCTTATCTTTTAACCCGCTATTTTCCACATAAAACAAACAACAACTATAGTAAATTGTGCGTAGTGTACCATTGTGTACTATTGTTTGACGTCAACAGATGTCGCTTATGTATCAAACAGAGGCAAAACAAAAATGGCGTCGAATTAGGGCAGCGTCGATTCGGGTCACTTGGTACATTTTTGATAAGAAAAGTATACGCCGCTACATCCATTCTCTATGTGATATTGAAATAAAGAAACGTAACATATTAACACATGATTAAAATAAATATGACACAAACACGTTTATATTACGTTTCTGATAAAACATACCGATTCAAATGATACGGTGCAAAAAAATACTTATATTTCCAAAATACAAGTTCAATTGATTTTGAATTAAAAGTTCAATCTATTGCCAACAAATATACTGAATTAACTCTTATTAGTGCGTATATAGGAATAAACAAACATACCTCAGTATGTAAAGCGTAGTCAGAATGTCTCTATCAAAAATTTATCTTTGAATATACAAACGAAGGACATAGTGTTAAATCTTAAATATTTATCACACCAATCAATAAAAAATATAAAGAAGTTCTGCTTATCACATGGATGAGATTTATCCGAAAATAATACAATGTATTATACATGGTAATACTTCGTAAAGATATTATTGAAGGAAAACGAAACAATACTTGTTTTTTAACCCAATCAAATTCATAATAAACACAAAGGCTACACATGTACGTAAACAAGGGTTAAACAAAGCTTGTTTCACATTTCATATTCATGATCATACGCACACTCATGTACGTACGTTGTTTACTGGAATATTGATATAAATTACTGAAACACATTGACAATATATAATAATCAACACCAATCAACTACATAACTGGTTAAGCAATTTCTAAACCTTGGGGTACATTTACTTAATTCATGCATAGTATGTTGTACGTTATAACTGAGCGATAATGGAATTTTAAACGAACCCGTTCGCAAAGAAACATGTTTTCCTAAAAAAACGAGAACACCATTTTTGAACTATACGTTATGATTACTTAACCATGTGGTAACGATTTGTTAAGAAACATGTATTCGTCAAATCTTCCATATAAACACCAAGTACTGGTTCTACCCAGGAATCGGACTCGAGAGTGTTTCAATACGCCTAAAGCTGTCGATGCAATTGAGCTTAAATACATAGGATTTAACTGAACATGTTTTATCACAATATCTTTTTTCAAAACGTTCTTAAAAGGTTTTGCAAATATATTGTTCTGTTTTGTTTTTATGTTGCCATTATTCGATATGCGCTAAATTATGCGATATATTAATACGATCGTTAAAATAAGTACATGAAATGTTTCCATAGTTGAACAAAACACATTAGTAGTATATACAACTATTTATGCAATTTAAAAGAAAACTCAATGATTATTGATGTATTTGTTAAAAGGAATGTACAGAATTCGATTCGCTCAAATCATTAAATTCTGATTTTTCAGAATTAACTTTTGTAACAAAATATGCGACTTCCATAGAAACAATGCAATACATTTGTGAGAGTTACATAATACAATATATCACAACTTAAACTTCAGAAAAATCTATTAACAAGATATACCTTATCTGTATAACATAGTAAATTATTTACAAAAAGACTTACAATGAATACAAAAACACATACAAAACATTTCAACTTGCATTAAATTTATTATTCAATTTAAACAACTCACTAATAAAATCAAAGTAAAATCAATTTATGAATTGTTTTTCTGGCAAAGTACAAAACAATACTATATTGGAAGAATATTAAAACAAAAATCGATGCAACTCATGAATATTGCATTAACAAAATCTCCGGTATCTGGTTTGCAAAATCAAATAACGGTTCATGTCCCATCCAAACAACTGATAGCTACTTCTATATAACAAAAAAAAAACACCATTCATGATAACAAAAATGAAAACCACAAACACAACAACCATAAAATCACATTGTAAAGGGCAATTGTTACATATCAACACCTCTGTAATTTAAAAGAATACACACCAATATTTACAAAAACAGTTAAAACATATCGAAGGAAATATACAATGTAACACGATTGTTCTGATTAGCATCATTGCTTTAAATGGTCACACAATAGAACATTAATACTATAGTTTGTCACAATAAATAAGCATCATGCAAAAATCTGGAATTTTAATCACAAAATTAATTCGTGTATTTGACATCTGACATTTAAAGCACAAACACGTACTCGAGTCTGTGACATTTTACATTTTAAGCACAATCATTTACATGATTCTGTGACACATAATTTTTAACACACACAAATGTACATGATTCTGTGGCATCTGGAATTTTAAACACACATATATTTAAATGAAACTGTTATAGACTTGAATGACTGATACAGAGTACAATCACTTTCTAAAATAAACATACACGAACCAATACATGCATCGCAAATTTATCACACAGCATGTATTATACATACGAATGTCAAAATTTAATAAACACAATACAATAAGTGTACACAATATTTGAAAACAAAACTCGTCGATTACACAAATATACACCCTAATGACGTATGTAATATATTTTATATGCTTATTACATATGCACTTTATGTATCATAGTAGAATTATAAATGACACATTCACTTTCGTGTAAAAAATGATACTGTAAATTACATTTAAAAATAGACAAGAACATTACAACTATGCTCTTCATTAAACAAGTTTTCAATATTAGCATTGTCAGCTAATATTGTCAGTATAATGTTCTGTCAACTATATGGCTTTGCAAATCATTCTTCTGTACAAATTATATATGCAATTCAATCATGCACGTAAATTTCATTATTTATACATAACCATAAAACAAGAAATCTAAAACACTCTTCAATCACAAATAGTAGATTTACGAATGATCAATTAATCCACCATATATAAGGCGATTTGCAACAACAATATGTTTCGACAATGCATGTCATGAATCGAAGATATCAAATAAAGCCGGAATATTAAACTGCAATTGCATGCCACAATAGACAAATAAACAGTCAGTCAAGATATAAAATGTATACAAACACAAAACAAACATAGTCACACTTGACATATATTGCAATAATGCAAACTTCCTTGCAATTAAGTCATTCAACGATATCAAAGAAAAAAATATACACACACAATAGCATTGTGATAAATGACACATATTGTACCACTGCAAACTATATTATGATTGGACTGCAATTCAATCAATCAATTATGTCATATAACATATATACTGAAACAAAACATGCATAGTCATAAGTGGTAAATTTGCCACCAAAGGAACATAGTGTACAGCTGCAAACATTATTGTCTTTCAACTGCAATTTTGTCAATTTTGTTAATATATTTGTTTTACGTTTGTCAGTATATTCATATTGTCGTACGTCAGTTTATTGTTTTCTGTATTTCAGAAGCGACGCCTGGTTCCGATTTTCCTCAAAAGCGTCTCGTACGCAAGTACCCAGGCCTTTGCGCCGTGTTCATACAACAATCCCATTGGACTTCCATTCAAAATGACAGGTTCGAGCACAGGCGATTCGCTAAGTTCAATGTACTGCTTCAGGCTTTCAAATAACCTGTGGGTGGAGAACATACGTTAGTAAATGTTTTACGATAATGTACATGCAAAATAAAGTAATTGGAAATAAATGATTTAGGAAGTAAACATCACAGCTTTCCTCGCGTATCTTGTGTAATTTGCAGTGTTCAAGCTCAACCTGAGTAGTTACTGTCTAAACCCACCATCTATCAACAAATGACTGACCTTTAATCTAGAAGACCCATAATATAATGAGCAAACCTTTGCTACTGTTATGTATTCAAAATCGTGTAGATACTTTTACACAATCAACGTCGTCGTGTAAAATACATAATATATTTCAAATACGAAACAAACGCACCTGTATTTCCTTGTGTCAACAAAATCATCGTCATCGGGATTCTCATGAACGGCAACTTTGAGCAGTAGAAATTCGTGAAGCAGCTCCAATAGATTTGATAACTTCTCAGTGCTAAGATGTTGCATATATTCTCCAAAACTTGAGTTTACTTCGTCGGGTAGATCTTCGTAGAAACCGTTAGGCAAGGTTTCTAAAACCGCCTGAATAAAAGGCATTTAAAATGAAATGTTGGTGATTTCTAATGTTAAAATTTAGATATAGACTTTAATATTAATGTTTCAATTGTTTTGTATCACAATTTGGGAGTTCATTGATATTATACCGATACGCATCTGTATTAACAGAGTAAATGATTGTCATATTAACATATAAGCATATTCTGCTAAATAACACAACTTTCTAACAAAAGCTGATTTTCCGGATCAACTGGCAACAAATCGACAACATGTTACCATGGGGATTCTGCCACTTTAGACATATTTTTAAAAACGAACCTCGGTTGCGTGTCGATGATCAACTAGAAGTCTGGACTTTAGAAAGGACAACAGCAACCACAACGATCTGGTATGTCGAAGTTCGCAAGTTTGCCTGGCCTAAAGAACGACAGCATAACGTAAATACATTTGAATTATCGCAACCTCATTTCAATCGAAAATCTATAAAATTATTTTTAGTATTTAAGTATTTGGGCATGGAATTTAGACTTGACCGAGTGACTCATAAACGCACGTATTACACGCGAATGCGAGAATTGTCAGATAGTGACTAACCTTTTGACTCAAAACAGATTTTTCCATTCGCAAGGTTTCCACTATGAACATGTGTAGATGCATAGCTGGGTCACCGCCAGTCGTCTTGAGGAAGCTAATAGCAATATCCAAATTGTCAAGCGATTCACAAACGTCGGGCAAAGATCGCAGTTCTTCACAAATCTGCTTTTTGACAGCTGCATTTAAGTGTTCCTATGAAAAGCATTCAGAAGAAATACACGATACTATACGACAGAATATACATCGTTTCGTAAAAATGTTTCAGCATACAGTACAAAGTTTACTACATGTACTCTTTAATTTTTATTTATGGTCGTATTGATAATACCTAAAAATAATACGTTCATGTTAAGTATTAAAAATTTTCATACACCTAACAAACACAACTACTCTGGTAAAACTAGAAAGCAAAATGTATTTAAAATCTCACCTGTGAAATGTTGCCCTGAAGTTTTTTGAAAACAGACACGTTCGTCACTTCTGTTCTGTAAACCATCAGGTCGATCTAACACGTGAAAGGACATATTAAGATGTAAATTAATTTTCATTTGGAATTTGGAACATCACAAATCAAAATGCAATAACTTACCAATGTCAGATACATACAGCAAAATCAGAGTAAAGTACATGTGTTTAAAGATCAGAGAATTCGTAAATACATGGTAGCTGATCCAACAGGTTCCGCTTTTAAAGAAACTTACAAAGACTTGACTTAATATATTTCATTGTGACAACAAATAACTGTCTCTAGAAATACCTTCACGTATTGATGGATCTCTATCTTCGCCTTGGAGTAGAGAAGCCTGTCCATAAGCTGTCTCTCCATGCTAGCAAAGTCATACTCAATCTTGGTCCCTACGCCCATCTCGAAGGAGTAATGACAGTTGGCCAACACCAGAGGCATCAGGTCGTGTTCGTGGTCGTAGCTGATCAGATGTGCGGAGGTTACGGCCATTGGATTGATGGAAGGAAGTAAATCTTGTCTTTAAGAAAACGAAACAATACATTTCGAAAAGCAATACTTCTGTTGCATGTTTACCCTAATGCCTACTTGTATTTTGCTTATAGACTAGATGAGTAACCAACGAGTTATAAAAGATTGTAAATAACGATAACATAATCAAATAGGCCGCCGTGATGACGGTATAAACAGAATAAATGTACCTTCCAGTTTTGGAACCGTAGAAGTCCATCATCTCGTTCTGTTTCCTAAAGAGAAGATCAAGCATGGCATAGGAACACAGTCCAGAACCGTTCGCCGCCGGTAACAGGACGGCGAGTGGAGTGTTGTCTGTGATTCGTTCTCTGCAAAACTCTTCTGGAACGGTCACTCGCCCGAACTTCGTAGCACAACCTGTTTAATTAGTATATGTTTAAAACAACAGTTAGCATGCTAAAGCTATTCGGAGTCTTAATGTACATATTTGTTCATCTTCATGTCAGAATACTAGTTTTTATTTCAAACAAAATATTACAAACGATAGGTCGCCGTGGCGTTATGGATATCGTGTCCGCCTAGCGATCGGGAGGTCATGGGTTCGATCCCCACTGTGGGCGCGTTTCTTTAGATTCACCCATAGACACCAAATACTGGTTCTAGTCCCAGGAAACGGACTCGAGAGCATTTCAAATAAGCCTTAGGCTTTCGATGCAATCGAGCTAAAATAATTAAGTTTAAACTAAATGATAATTGATAAAAGTTTGACCTTGTAACAAACGCATTCGCGTCATTTCCTATGCTTTTGAAACATCCTCTAGCCACCTCTCTGTGTCATGTCCAGCGAGATTTTCTGCAAATAAATTAATACACTATAATGCGTGTAGCTTATATGGTAATGTGTATGGTCCTTTGCGCCTACCTGAGTTATGTATCAATAAGTTGGCATTTATATTAGCTTAATATTGAATACAAGTTCCTGAAAAGCATACGCCTTATTCAAATAATTGATTGCCAACGTCTGCAACAGAACGAATACTTAAACAACAACTTTAATGTAATATAGCAAAACCCCGTTTAGCAAAAACTTTATTACGATACATACATTTATTTTCGAATTGTTTGATGAGATGCACATTGAGTCGTAAAATCATGCTTATACTTAAAAGTCCTACAAGTTCATCACATTTTATTGCTCAAATGTCATTGCATAGGAATAAGGTTATAACGCTTGCATAAGCTTTAATTTTGATTTGAAAACAAGTTACCTTTCTTTACATCCCTAACTTTCAGTTGCGCACTAGCTTCAGCCCTGTCAAGTTTTTTCTGGAGTTTCTGTAGAAGAGCTCGTTGTAGTAGTAAGATATTTGGAACATATCGCAGTGCTTGGAGTATGCCATCCTAAGTATAAAGGGTAATTTGGTATTATAACACTCCATCTCCTGAGAGTAAGCAACCAGATGAGAAACCATTATTACATAAAGCGGAAATCATAACTGAGGAATTAACAATATATTTTTATCATATCATATCATGAAGAAGCAAACATAATATTGTATAACCATACTTAAAGTCTTCTATCACGCGCATGAGCACAGATATGCACTTTATATGTACAGTACACATTGCATATTATTTTATACTCTTACCTCGAACAAAAAACGTTGCAGGACACGCGGCTTTGGCTTCAATTCCTGAATTTTCGAATCCAACTCTTGGCGCATATGGTCCACCGTGATTGGGATCCTAAATCGCCACATTCGTGCGACATTCAACAGATTGTCTGGGTCTTCCCTTTCCTGCGTGTCCGTTTCGTATATCAAGCACATAAGCGGGTCGGCTCCTAAGTTTATAATTAAAAACTGTATCAGATAAATTGACAATACTTGCTTGAAATTATTTTTTATTTTGTTATATCCTATGCAGCTCATCATAAACTGTTAAACGACCATAAACTGATGATTATGCATAAAATGTTTTGAACAAACTGTGTATTAAACGTTTACTTTTTTGAAAATACCCATGCTTATGCATGTGAAACGGTCTTTGTGAACCATTATTTGATCGAAAGCCAGCACTTTCTTTTGAATATTCCTTTTACCTAATCTCTGATCAGTTGCAATACAGTTGTTTAAATTGGTAAGCCAGTTATCAACGGTCTGAAAAAAAATCGAAACATTTTACATTAGTCAATGTTAACAAACAAACATATAGCACACAACACCGTCGAAATGTTGAATGTGAAATTCCGATATACTTATACAGTAAATGTTATATGAAGTACAAAATCTCTCGAAAACAAAATGGAAATCTTACTCCAAGTACGTTACGTAGTACAGTCGAAGAAAAATCATTTTCCCATGCTTCGCGATCTGCCTTTGAGGACAGAAGAGCCAGCCTTTGTGGAAGAGCTTTTCCTTAAAATACAAGTCAAAATTTGAACGTGAATATTAAATATACACTTTTAAATATCAGTAAATATAATTCTGTGCGAGTTCCATCTGTTTCTAGATATGACAGGCGTCGTTATAAATGTTCAACGAATAGTTTATTCATACGAAGACAAATAATCGCAGCGTACCACACGTAAAAGAGACACACAGTATAAGTTGTTTGTAACCGCAAGCTTTTCGGTAATTTTAGCAGTGAAGTGTTTACAAATGTGACGCACAGTCAGACAGTCTCCGCGCACGTTCACAATTAACGTACATAATACAAGAACAATATTATAAAAGTTCACATAATAAGTGTAACTTAATGTGTACAATCTTTATAAAACTGGATTATTACTATTGAACTGATGTATTAGCGATTGAGAGAGAAATAAATGTCCTTACGATCGACAAAAGCTACGTCTGTACTAGATCTTGACTGCAACTCAACTGACTCCTTTTTTTGCCTTATTGATGAATGTTATCTTGCTTAAAACAGGGTCAGTGACCAAGATTATGGCCATAACTGACTATAGTTCTGGGCACTAACGGCCAAACCTGTCACGTGACTGGCAAACTATTTGTTCACAATAATGGCCAAGAAATTGGTCGGTACATGACGTTATTTACTAAACGTCATAACAGTAAAACAAAATGGCCCCTAATTTAGAAAAACGATGAAAAAATACAAAGTGTAAACATGGATTTACTTTGATTTGATTTAATTTGCTTCGACAACAAAGTTTAACTCTCAACGTAACTTTCAGGATAGCAAAGTTTAAAGAATTTAATATAACAAATGGCTACCAAAGTTACAAATGCCACTGAAGAAACAAAACAATGGCAGAAACTGTTAAATAGTAGAATGCACAATCATGAAAAAGAACAAAAATTAAATGGATGGCTAACTTTAAGATTAAAGTTCTGGTGATGTTCAGATTAAAGAAACTCAGTAGAACAAATTTGACGATTGTGATATATAGTCATTTAAGTTCACATGCATAAACAATTTCAAAAGAAGTCGATGTAAAAGGTAAGTGCTACTGCCACAGCTTGGTGTATCATAATTATGGACAATGATGCAGACATAGCGCCAGTCAACCGTTATATCCGTAAAGTAGTTCAATGTAAAGTTGCCTCAAATGATGTAAAAAAATCCAATACAATAATATTGACTTAAAACTTCGTAGTAAATAGAAAAAAGTAGTTCATACAGTAAAGGACAGTACACTAATCAAATCAATACAAGCTATCTAGAAAAAAATGTGCATTTCACTGGATCTATATTAATTTTATTTGATTGTATTTATTATACTACATTTAGTTTTACCACTGCGCTTGCCTTTCGAGATTCTAATGTTTTTAGTTTGTTCTACCTTTGACTTTATTTGTCGATTGTGTCATTGATAACTCCTTGATATGCATTATTTATATAACTCAATCAAGAACATTATTGGTATACCAGCTTGTTGCATCATGTGCTGAACGACGACATGCATCAGAAGGATGACATAATCAGCACTTCGACCGAGCGCTTTCTGGAGACCAACGATGTTTGCATTAATGTGATCCAGTAAAAACTGCGACACCTGATTTTCTGGTATTTCTGGCTGTATTATTTTCTGTATCTAAACAAAAAATACATCATTATACATAAACATGCGCAAAGTTGTATAATTTCTTTTATATAAAAATTTATTTACAAAGTATGTGGTTTCTTCTTGAATACATTTTACTTCGACTTGGAATATTGTTAATCCTGATGCACACTATCCCTGCGCTTGTAAAACACATGCATTAGCAGGTACATACATTCTCCACTGGACCCAGGTACATGGCCATATGAAGGAAGAGTCGAACAGCTGTGCAGTAAGTGGGATTCATATCCCTCTCCGGCTGAATAATTCCGCCTTTATTGCTCCTGCCGAGGACATGCCCTCGTTTTGTTGTATCCCCTCTAAAGGTAAATTAACAATATATTCCATTATGTGCTGTCAAAACAAAAGGATGCAAAATCATACAAAGAACGCAATTTAAATGTAGGTATACGTTAGTTTCGAAATTCCTTATTAAGAATGTTCACTAAAGTGCCTGTATTTATATTTTATGTTTTTAATCAATGTTATTCAAAAAAAATCCTGGCAAAGCTTGGTGTCCCGCCCCACCGATTTGTTCCCGACATTCTGGGCAAAAACCTGTCGAATTTGGACGTCCGCACTGAAAGAGTGCATGTCATTGACTCTCCCGTAAATTAATTAGACGTATGCCGTCGAGTTTTTTTCCAATTAACACATGATCAATGCATTTAATGACCACACTAAGCAGCATTATGGACACTTGCTTAAAAATATCAATATATGTGTGGATTTTGAATGCCTTTAAGGGATTTGAATCTATTCGCGGCGTATTATCAATAACAACATAAAAGGGTTATTAGTTAAAGCGGTTAACGGCTTCATTGAAGACATACATATGTGATAACATTTTTCACGTCTAACGTCTAACCGTATTTATGGTTTGAAACTGGAGTCCATCGGCAATAAAAACAATTAATGTAGTAGCCATAACCGTACAAACTCATACTTACATCACCGATGAGGTATTGATGACCCTTAGGGCAACCTAATATTAATGAAAAGTCATATATATATATAATTATAAATAAAAAGGATATGAAATTTAAAGATGAAAGACAAAACAACCATTTCAACGAAAACTCTTATTATTCAAACTTACGATAGACAACAGGATTTTCGCCTCCGCGGTTTCTGCGCATAGCATTGTGTATGTCTTCCAGGTCATCCTGTGGCATGGTCGGTAGAAACATGCTCTGAAACAATCATTTTGAGATTGGACCTAACATGAACTCGCAAATTAACTAATTTGTCAGGTGATGAGTGCGGTACGACAACGAGTAAATACGTATAAACAAAGTCACAGACAACAACAAAAGTAAACCTGGATAATTAGATTTCCATCGATCAACGCCTTGAAAGGGAAAAGTAATGTCGACCCATCTTGAAGCTTTGACATGATGACCTTGAAGTGTGTCATCAAACACTGCACGCCCTGCTGCTCCATACTCGATTGAGGTTGCATGACCAACAACTGGGGCTGAAGGTTGTTACTCAGAAGCCTCTGCATGAGCTCCTAGTTTTTATAATATTTTACTTCTCAATCATTTATAATTGTAATGGTAACTGAGTATTTGGTATTTTTTACTATAGTCCTCAATAAAAGTTTTCAGAGGCTGTATGCAATATATATACTTAGTTGTTATGTATACGACACATATTTACGCTTTTTCTTAAACCTATATTGTTGGGCACTTTTTGTAGATACATCTCTAACTTGATAGTTAAGTATCTTTATAGATGGACAATTTTTCTTTTTATACTGATAACTTTAAAACATATCGTTCGAATAGATTTCTTATACTTACTCTCACTAAATTATGGGTAAAGTAGTCGATTTACGCGTCACGTTTTGGTATTCACGTTTTCACTTATGTCGGCATAAGTACATTTGATTGAGGTCGTTTTAGACGCGAATTTCGTTTGAGATTAATTATGGGGTGTCACCGGTTTAAACAACAATGCTTTGAATTGACCGTTTCAAGGCGGTGATCCCAGTTTCAATCATTCTTTGCATACAATTAGTTTTCTGTTATAAATGTAGTAGAAAATTACACGAATTTAGTTCCTGATTAAGTGCTAAATTTTCTTTGGTGTATTGTTAAAGAAAACAGATATTCTCCAAATTTAAAAATAATGGGTATTTACCAGTTAACAGCAAATAAATATTTAAACAATTTGAAATGTATGTAAAGGGATAAAAAAAAAACGTAATGGTCTGTTGTATAGGTGATATGTCCATCGCTGTATGTATTTAATATGTTATTTTCATAACGTTGATCATTAGATGTTTTTGTTTTATTTTGTAAATGCAAACCTTGTCTTCAACGATATCAGAAGCCAGAAGTAGTTTATTCAGGCGTTTAATTCCCTGAAATCAAAGGAAACTATTAATAAAAATGAAGTAAATGTATAACCTGTGAATAGTTTTCTTTGCTTTTTTAGGTTTATTTCTGTACGGATACTGTTGAATGGAATTAAAAACACCACAAAATAAAATATCTTAAAAACATTAAAAACTATGTACAAAATGCAAATACAATACATTTATTCTTTATAATGTTAGTAAAAATTATATTATTCACAAAGAGCATCGAGTACAAACAACGCTCATAATAGACCCACCTTTTTTGGTTTAGTGAATGATTGTCTGACATTCGCACACGTTACTTCTATGTGCACAGCTAGCTGCAAGACGGTTTCTACACCTGCATTACGACTTACTATCTCCTGCAAACAACATTGTAGTGTGCATACACATGAACTAGATAGAGGAACTCTTGTTTTGTTTTCTGCATCGAACATAATATTAAATAAAATCACGCAATGATTCTTTAAATACAATTTAAATAACCTTTTTTTAACGTATACAATAAAATTTGTCTTATATATATAACACACTACTCATACAAATTGTAATTAGTTGATATGTACTATGCATTAACATACTTGCAGTAAATCTTGAAGTATCCCAATATTTTCTCCGAGAAGTGTATTTGCAATGGCTTCTCTTACACGTGTGTATGTCTCCCCAAAGGCAATGTATCTATCTGATACCTCAACCTGCAAATGGTAGATTGAACGAAGCAAGTTAACATATGTGGTAATCATATACAAAACAACAACAAGAAAACGACAACACTACATTTAGCAATAGCAATGGTCATAACACTATCGTACATATTGGTAAAATATCTAGCGACTCTACTTTGACGCATTTCAAACTCGACATCTAATTAAGTTCTCTTAATTTCCGTTTCAAACATTTACACCACTTTAAGGCAAATATTGTCACACACTATGATGGTCATATTTAACATACAATCAAGTTCCGCAGATGACTAAATTTTTCCAACTGTTATCATTGCAAGCGTTAGGAACATAAACCTGCACATGTATACATGTATGAGTTATTGTGGTATACAGAACATGAATCAATATACCTGTTCTGATCTTCCCTGAATGGCCACCCAATTCAAAATTGGCGCACAAGACTTCGATAATCTTTGATATATATGTATGCCATAACGCCGACACAAGATTTTCACTAGATACACTCTGGAAATTATACATACTATGTTTTACACATTTTATGAAATCTCCTGAACACTTGTGTAAAACAATACAATTACCTCTACCTTCCTTTTAGGCATATTTGAAGAGCATCCGCAGTATACGTGAAAATAATTGAAACTGTTCAATTCCACATTAAATGATTATGTATTCAACATTTAATCATTAAATGGAAACAAAAACGTTCGCATATTAAATTCGATAACTGATGTAAACTTTTAAATCTATTTTTATACATCACGTCATAGGACTGCCAAATATGCTTGAACAATTTAAATTGGAAACCACTTAAATCAGATCGTATTTATCAGGACGAAGTATTCAAGCATTTGAATGGTAGTTTCTGCAAATAGTACCATATCACTTACTTCGATGTTTCTGTATTATGACTGTGACACAATTCTTTAGCAGCTTGAATCAGTTTCACCACATCGCCGGGAATAGAAACAAATTGCATACAATTGTCAGTCTAGATTCTCCTCTCTGTTCAATATACTGTAACTGCGTGTCCTACAATACCGAACAATTGTAACAATTGTAACACTGTACAGGATTGTCAACGTGGAGCAAACAATAAATAAATAAATTTAAAAAAAAACATTTTATTTAGACGCTGGTCTGAACGTTACCACTGTAACAGTTTTACCACAATGCCAAAGCTAAGTATTGTCAATTGCTAAAATTTAAAAGGATATGGTCATATTTGTTATTTTTAGAAACCAATCCCTTTATTACCTGCCATGTTTTCAATCAAATGTTTTAAATAATTTGTAAGTAAGACATTAAAAGCAAATTACATGTTAATTGTAATACTATTATCATTTTAAACGTGTTTAACCAAGCAAAAACTAGAACTGCCACTGTGACAATGAAACTTGACTAACGGGCATAATCTCACGAATAAGGCAGTTATATTCTTGTGCATTTTACATAGCCATCCAACAATCCAACAATTCATGCTATTTTGAAAAAAAAAGTTTGTAAATGAGAATAAATTGTTTTAGGGCAAATAGGAAGGGTATATATAGATTTAACAAAGCGGAATAACTATTTAAATAATGCAGTAGAAGTTGTAATTTGTAAGCACTGAACTCTGTCTATCAACAATCGAGAAATTTATAAAAAGTTTGAAGTTAATCAATTCAGTAGTTTTTGTGACAAATGGTCTGACCGCGCAAATTCACAAAAGTGAATAACTCCAATAACTATGCAATTGGTGGTAAACAGCGTCACTGTACTCCAGCAATGAACGAAGTTTGAATTTTTACTTAAAGGGATTTATATAATACGGGCAAAACCAATCTGACAACCAGACGGACTGACGAATGGACAGGAAGACAAGCAGATTCCAGTTTTATTCTGAATTATAACTGTATTGTGGGGTGGGAATACATAATTAAAGTTAAATACCTCCCAACACTGTACAATCAGCATATACATGTCAATCCTATCTTTCGGGTTTGTGTCTGTGTCTACTGTCGTGCTTTCCAGAAACTGGCTTATGTAACTGGAAACGTACTTTTCCTCCCTTAAATAAATATAACTCTAACTTAATAGTGCAAATATAGTAATATTTTACAGAAAGAGATTCTTACAACAAATTGCAAAGTGATTTTTATTTACAAAATAAATTCAGCTTTGCATTTTTTGATGCCCCCTCTTTCAGCATGGGCGATGCTCTTGTCCGCCCACTCATCCGCCTGATTTTCCTGTGTGACGCGTACCTCTTAAAGTATTGCTGATCAGACCTTTGTTCAGCCCAAATATGACTGCTCAATTTATATCGCGCGTAACACAAACAAATATCGCTGCTAGAGGGATTCAAATTTACAAATGAATTAAACATCATGTGAACGTGCGCAAATTCTTATTTTGGGTCCGATTGTGTTGTTACAATCAATGGCCCGCTTTGAGCCAAACATGTTTAATCTTCTGACGGGTGTTATTTAATAGCATCGCTGTTAGCGGAATGAAAGGTTACACAAATAAAAACCTGCATGTACAATCAAGACGATTTTGTTTACGACATGACCGGAGTTATCGCGATTGATTAGAAACACATATGCAAGTAAAATTGTGTCTCATGGAACGCAATAATAATTGCTGCCAGAGGGATGAAACTTTACAAACATATTGACCAGCATGTGAATTTGCGAACTTTAATATTTGTATTCGGATTGTGTTGACATTACCGGAATAAGGTCCATTTTTAGAATTGTTTAAATGCATTGTTTAACTTCTGTTTCACGTAATTAAAAAAGTTGTGCTTCTAGAGGAATGGAACTTTACAAACATATAAACAGTAGATGATCTAGTGCACCTCAACATTTTACTTCTGATATCTTCGATATAACTGGAGTCATATCCCTTTATTGTTTCTCGCGTAGCTTATAAAGTATGCTGGTAGAGGAATTAAACTGACACACATATTAACTAGCGTATTAATATGCGCACCGTTATATTGTGGTTCGATTTGAATGAACACTCGAGACAAACGTGAAATGTGGGGAAAATAGTACCCCACGGACGGATACTTGTCTAGTTATCCAAAATATTTATAATGTCATGCTAAAATTTATATGGTTTTACTTAGTCTTGTTGTCATGTATACTCTTCTGGAGTTCCTGTGACATTTGGATGATCAACAAACAGACGTTGCTGCTTATGATAGAAGGCTTTCTGTCATGATTTTTGTGTTAACGCATTAAAAAACAATTTATAAAGAAAACAAAATATTTATAAAAAAATATAATAAATTAAAAAGCATGCCCAAATGTTACCTTGATTTAAGCAACAGCTGCAACAAAAACGACCTGAAAACGGGGTTCGGGTCTAAGCCCGTATCGACGATGCTGATATCTTTCGTGAAAACCTTGCCAGTTTTGGTTTTGCATGTTACGTAACCAAGTAGTTTGGTGATAACTTGCTCAGACGCATTCCCGTGGGCAAAACACAATTGCGAGACGACCTCCAAGAAAAATGTATTGCAACGCCTTTGGTATCGCTGCAGCTTTTTGACAAGTCTGAAAAAGGTAAGTTAACATTGACTGGTTAGACGAATTTCGCCTCGGATTGTCGGACAATTTGACAAAGGATGAAGACAAATTGTTATTTCATGACAGTGCATGTATGTGAACTATATTTCTATGAACGCAGTTTTATTTAACTCACCACAGTTTGTCCTATTTCATTTTATTACCTTGAAATGCATATGTAAATTATGTGCCGTTTATGTATCGTTTTTGTATTCTTATTATATTATAAAGGAGAACTGTCATAATCACATGCAACGTAGAACGTTTGCATTGCCGATAGCAATAAAAAAAACACAGCAATTTTAGCATGCAAATCAATATAATCGAATGAACATTATATTTTACATTGTATCCTCTTGACTTTTTGGTACCCAATCCTTAGGAAATGATTCTTTGCAAAGAGGACATTTGAAGTCTTTTAGTGCTTTCATCTCCGTAAAACATTTCTGACATATCTTGTCGTTCTTTTGGCATGGGAGCGTTACGGGTGCACATTGAATACTTTCTTCACATTTATAACACTTCACTTCCGAGCTGAAAATAATTTGGTGTTAAATAAAGTTGAAGTACAATTATAATTTTAATTATTGAACAGGTCATAGAATGTATTTATATATATACATATTGAAACATAAAATGTCGGACATATATTGCCATGTATGTTCTAGTTTAAAGGATAAAAACATTGAACGTTAGTATACCCAATTGTTTCTTTTAGCGCTGTTAAGTTGCAGATTTTGAGGAAGGTTTCGACAGCAGCGAACGACTGTATTTCGCCAAGATCGACATCATCACCAAGTAACTAAACCAAAACATTGATGATTAAAAAGATATTAAAACGGACAAAACGGTTAATACTGATAGAAATTGTGGTGCAATTATCTTCAGTAGGTTTTTTCTTTGTAAATAAAAAAAAATGTGTGTAGGGGACGCTGTATGGAAGGACGGATGACCAACCTGTAGTTCCCTCCGGTGAAATATCGACAGCAATTATATAAGCTGATTGTATACATGATACTTATTACTCGCAAGACAATTTGACTTGGCTACTTTTAACTACGATTTATGCTGTTAAAACAAATATATGTACTTGATTTACCTTCCAAAGTGACATGCAATTCCTGATTGTGACGTTTTGCTCCGAGTCGGGGACACACACGTTCTCAATAAAAAGTTTCATTGCCAGAACGCGGCTCCACATCGATCTACAATGGAATGTTCTCACGCATACATATATGTATACATTATTATCCGGTTAAATATTTTATTTTCCATCAAGTCATTAATATGCAATACAATATACGCTAAATATAAAACTGACTACAGGAGTCATCATCCTACATCTTCAATTAAAATCATTTGGCGTGTAAACCGATTTAAGGAATAACGGCATTAAAATGAATAAGGATTAAATAGCTCTGAAAATAGATATCAGTGAATATGTCGTTGTAAGCAAATAGTGTTTCAAGCAGAAGTATTGTAAAGGATTACACTCATTTAAAAACCTGAAACAACACAAATAAATTAAGAGGTGTTGCGCCAGTTTAGTTGATTTATTGCCAATTATTATACAATAAGAAAAAGAAATAAAAAGATAGGATCACGGACCTTGTTTTGATTTTCTTTGCAATGATGCAACATGCACTTTTGCATGAAAACTACCTACTGTATACAAGTGTCAATACTACAATTCTAGTAAAACATTCAAATTGCACAATTTAGATACGTTGCAAGCTTTAGTCCATCCATTTACATTGAATGAAATCGGATATAACATATAAAATGAATTACATTTGATAAATGTTTAAACAAAAATCGAGTTTCTAAACATTCTGTGTGAACGATAAAATCGATAAAACTCGTAATATGTAAACCACATATTTGGGATTTGAAAAGAAATTATAATTATATAATACTACCAACTTCAGAAATTTATTTTTCTATGTGTTCTTTAAATGTAACAAGAGTCAAACATAAACGTCATCGTACAATTTTAGGAATAACAAATAAAACTTATTTTACAATTTACAAAAATAAATTTGCTGATTAAATTGCAAACGTTTGGAAATTTAAATCAAACAATTTTAATAAATAGCATAAATATTATTCGATTGAATAATATCAGCTTACAAAATAAAAAAAATACATAAAAAATGTACCACCCTGATGTTACTACAAATCACAAATAATGTGTCCAAAATTCTGTGTTTGTGTTACAGTTCAACATCCAAATGGTTTCTATATTGGTTCATATTTTCATACAATAATGTCAGAAGAACAAATGATAATACTAAACCTGATAAAACATATGTACTTATATATATCAACGTTCGTTTAAAAAAAAAATCTTCCTAGACAAAACATTTCGTGATGTACGTGAAAAAAGCTGTGAAACATAACCATATCCACATAATAGCATATTTAACGATGATATGGTTGAAATATAATAGATATACAAATCTGGCACAACATCACTTGATAGTTCAATGCAGAAAAATAGTACGTATTTTGGAGGTTTATACATTTTGAATATTCTTACCTAGCTCTTCTTATTGTGTTCTCACTGTGTAAACCATAACGAGCACCGTTCTGCTGGATGTTTAGCATTGTTTCGACGACGGGGCGATATTTGTACACTTTACTGATCCAGTCTTGACGCGATGTAGTTCTGTCAAACTCCTTTGGTTTAGGAGTGAGGTCTTCAAGAAGCATGCATAAGGCTGAGAATGTCTGATGTCGAATATGAAAAATGAAATTGTTAATACGTAAAAGTTCAAAAGAAGGCTCTAAAAATGGTGGCGATTTTTTGCTAATCATTATTATATAATAATAATTTATTTAAAAAATAAACGTAATTCGACAAAATATTAAAAGGCATTGTTACAACTCACAAATTCGTGCTCTTTAAACATAAAATGGCCTGGCGTGGTATTTCTGATTTCAACTATTTTGGAGACGCAAGACGGCCACACATTATTGATGCATCGGAAAAAAGTCAGCTTAAAAGACAGATCTTCGTATGCAAAGCGACAGCAAATAAAGTGGCAAATCAGATCATTACTTCCGCCTATTTCATTGGCGACGCCGATCGATTTCGACATGATCTGCTCGCACACAATCTGAAAATTTAAGGTTACATTTTTATTCATAAAACAAAACAAGTCACGGCTTTTAATACAAAAAGAGGCAAGTGTTCAGTTTGTGATTTTAGAAATTATATATAAGATGACGAAATATATCTTGATTCATATTGTT
The DNA here is from genome assembly GCA_007657795.1 of Dreissena rostriformis. Lineage (NCBI taxonomy): Eukaryota > Metazoa > Mollusca > Bivalvia > Myida > Dreissenidae > Dreissena > Dreissena rostriformis. The sequence goes on from VMBQ01000175.1 coordinate 137,889, forward strand.
AAACCGTCACTTTTGTTATGCATATATTTCAAACAAGACTCGTTCTCAAATTATGTCAGTACATTTGTTTCTTTCAATCGTCTAAACGTACATTTAGCTCTGAATCAGTGCCAGCGTTGTAGACGGTTTGCACAAAGTCGTGAACATAGTCCTGCAATATTTCACGCAGATCCGGCTGTGTGTTGCTGCTCAATTGAGAAAATAACTGTCCAACAGGGGACGCTTTGAGAGCTGTTACACATTTGTTGATCATTTCTGTCACTATAAATAATTCATTATTAACTTCAAAAACATGCATTTATCAATAAATTGTATATTGAGGTACATTTCGATATTGTACGATTTAGAGACCTGTAGAAGGGACTAAATTATAAATTAATTAAAACAAAATATTTATATTATCGACTTAATTTAACAATGTATAGACATATGATACCTTCAACTGTATCCATAACAAGATCCCTAACTAGCTCGTCGACCATATCTATCACAACCCACGAGAATGGCAATCGAAGTTTGAAGCCATGTCCTTCAAAACCTGTACCTTTCACCATCAATTCCTTTAGTTCATCTGCGCCCGTCAGCGACTGACAGTCAGTGTACTAATATTTTAAATAATCATTAAAATACTGAATAATATGATATAAACAAAATTTGAATAACTATGTTTTTTTATTATTATCAGTGAAAAGATGCGTATACACACAATTCAGGCATCGACACAATTTGTGAAGCTGTTTTTATTTATAATTCTTTATCATCCTGGTGCAGAGAACGAAGCGTTTAAGAAGTTCTCGAACATATTAATTGGAACTGGTCAAATAAAAAGTAAGCACAATTCATGAACGGCCTAACCTAATTAAAATACTGCAAATTTCTGATGGTTTGTTGTATAATGAAATATTACCTTAAGTGGAAGTACATTTGTGAGACTCAAGCACTTGAGCCAGAATTCCCGTTTCCAAGGAATATCGCACTCGATTAAATCCATGTTGCTGTTTGTGTCTAGAAAGGCAAACACACTGGCCAAAACTGGCGCGACCTTTGAAATGATTGTATTGTAGCATGATCTCCTAAAAATGAAATGAAAGAGAGATGTGATTCAGAAACATTAAATATTAGAAGCCATTTATACTACTTACAATGGCTGTGTCGGAATGAGCAAATTAACAAACATGTATGATAGATAAATCCACATTCATGTTGTATATTTTGTAAGATCAATATTTTTTTAATGAAGGCATAATTCAATTAAAAGCAATCGAGGCAAACCTCAGTGTTCCGTTCTTATTAATATTTCTCATTGCAGCCGTATGTCGTATCAACCATTGATCAGAGAGAAATCCTGTTTCACTTTCCTTTTCTTTGAATAGTTTCACAATCCACTCGACGAGTCCAATAGTAAAGAAAGCCTTGTCTGAAAATATGAATTTAAATAAACTGTTACTTTAGCTGCATCAGGAGAGAAACATGATCATAGCACATATTCCATTGTTTAGGTGACGAATTGCCGAAATGTCCGGCGCAATCAATAAAATACAGAATACAACACCAAAAATACGCATCACATATACACAAAATGAATAGTAAATGCAAGGTATTGGGTTTAGCTCGGTTTAATGAAAGGGAAAAGCAAACGGATCCACGTGTATTTACAAAACATTTACCTGTAAATAGAGTACACTCATAGAAACAGAACTTAAATCTATTACAGAAATTACATAACAATTTAAATAACCAAGAGAGACATAATTATAACTTTCTACGACACGATGCCATGAAAAAAAAAAGAGAAAATAATCTCGTTTAAATTAAAAAGCTGCAGAGACATTGCAAAGATACCAGTAGTTAAATATTTGGATAATCGTAATACAATTTAAAAAAAAAAACAGAACAATATTGCTGAAAACCGTGATCGGCTGTGTATTAAATTTATAAATAATATGTCATAAATGATTAAAAAGCAATAACTCAATTTCAACACATAATAATTAAAATTATTTCAGTTTAGAACACTGCGTGTCAAGAAGGTAAATAATTATTTCAAACAAGTGCTATATTCTTACGGGTGATATCCATATCGCTGGAGCATTCGGGCAATGCACGTAGAACAATATCGACTCGTTTGGTTTCCCTTGGTTCAGTATTCGGAAAATCTTTTACCATTGACAAAGCTGGTTGAACACAATGTCTAACCAATCCCCATATGTTAGTTGTCTGTTGCGTTGAATAAAGACTTGGCGCTTTAGAACTTTTAATTTCCATGTTTATGTCAATAATTTCAATCGATCGATCCCTGTCTCGTGAGTAAAGTTCTATTTCGTCGGAAACATCTTGAAGAGTTTGGAATGGATCCATCACTTGTTTGGTGTCCACAGGTCTAATAAAGTAGCATGAATACAAGCATTATTACAAAAAAGTATAGGTGGACTATTTGCACCTTAAAAAAAGAAGAAGGTGTATTAATGACTTAATATTGCAATTTCATTATTTGTTAACATTGCTTGCATAGTGTCTAACAAGTACATACCCTGGATGCTTAAGGGTCAAAGCACCGGAAAATATTTCACTAACACGTTTGTTTTTCAGATAGTTTATAGGTGGCATGCTATCATCTTCAACAAACAAATCGTCAATGTGTGCCGAATGCCAATCTCCGCACTGAAAAGTCCAAAGAAACATCCAATGAAATTACATTTTATGTTAATTCAACTAAGCGATATAACAGGGTATATTGACATACCAGTTGAATACACGTTAGGTATTTTAAAATTGAAATTGTAAACACTTAAATATGTACACAGTTAATTAAACAACACAGTTCAAAATCGAAATATTGAATTATTTGGGTTATAAAAATCAAATTAAAAACAACACGTTTCCGTTGTTCTACGCAGTGACATGTGTTTTCCTGCATACATATGTATATACCTGAAAATCACTAAAACATCCGCCAGCTTTTCTAGGAAGTTGCAAAATAAACACCCCAAAGAACGACGGATTTTGATGGTCTCGTATTTAAACAACCTCACTCATAACACAGTATCTTGCGCAAGCAATCAGTTTAGAGTTAACGTCCCCGGAATCACATTGAACAATCAGCAATGTTGCCTCTTTTGTTGCTGTTATCAGGCTTTGTCTACATGATGAATAAAACATGAATGTTTATGTTAATTTCATTAATTCAGGTGTGGGAGTTCAACAACGTTTTTGACAGAGTTGTTTTTGTGTTTAATACATTTTCAGAAACAGAAAGTATAAAAAACGACTTTTAGCATTTTTTTTAGTATTT
>VMBQ01000175.1:141295-253199 GCA_007657795.1 Dreissena rostriformis
ATATAATTCATTTGGGAACTCTTGTCCAATTATGAGGATCGTAATGGTATATACTTTTGCTTTTTAGTCAAAGTCTCGTGTAGAGAGAGACATCAAGTACATGTATGCAATCTTTATCAGTTCAATTAGTTTTTAAACAAGTGTATTTGTGGTTAAGATAATAAATACCTAATTTTAATTGTTTCAATAGATACTTACTGTACTCGATTACTGAACTGTTGTACAGTGTCAAACAACGACAAAGATAGTATTTCCACTCGGCGAAACATTGGAACTTCATTCAATATCTCTTTCTCGTGATTTCCGGCCAGAAGTTTCGAATGACATGTTATCTTTAATATAATACGCATAATTATCACCAAAAGCAGTTGAATAAACTGGAATATATTGGGTTACACAACACATGGAAATAAAACACTCATAATTGCTATGTAATAAACTACCTGAGCAAATAGTTCCTTGCACTTCTCTTTCTCGAGCATATGTTTCAGATAGTGAATGAAGCTATCATGTGCCTGTCTTTCGTAGTAGTATTTGGTCATTCTGTCTCTTTCCGCCTGGTCCAGCTGACTGTTACAGACCAGAGATTCTGGCGTAGCACACCAAAGCAAAAGTGTCTTTCCTTCTTCTATAACCTGAATTGCAGTTACATAAATATACTATAAGATATATTATGACAATATACAACTCATCAAGGCTAGCAAAAATGAAAGACATACTTTGTGGATTTGACATATTTAAAGGCATGTACTTACATCTTGATCACTTATTTTGTGATTTTTGTGCTTTTCAAAAATGTGCAATATAATTGAAGAGCAAGTGTCTTCGTGAAATCCAATGAATACATCTCCTACGTGCCGCAATGTTGGGCTACAATTTATATCAATGTATCTTTACAAAGACATCAACCTATTGTATATTTATGGTAGCAATAGCAGTAGTCATTTAGTTAAACGCTCAGAGAGGTTACAATCTTCTTTATAGTTATTCTTAACGTTACACTTAAACAAACATAGATTCTGCATATTAAATTAATTTGATATTTCTTATTTAAAATTGGACTGACAAATAACACAATTTGTTACAAATCAGGTAAAAAGCTACAACAATATCATAGGTTTTTTTTTATAAAGCTGAACGTTTCCGATTTATTGAGTCAATATTTTTATTCATTTTTATATAGAGCCGTAGGGAAAAACATTTGTTTTTAATATTATGTGCAATAATTGGGGTTTTGTTATGTTCGCATATCATTAAACGTAGCCAGATTTATATACCCTCGTATTGAATCATTAGTTTCTGAGGCAAACATATGAGCCCATCCCTGTAAGTTCTTTGCGAGCTGTATCTGTCTCTCATCCAGAATTGAATTGATTGTCAAGAAGTGCTTCTCGAGCCTGTTGATCAGTGGAATCGGGAACTTCTTATACACGGTCTGCTTCTCAGCAACGACAATTAACCTGATGCCAGATTGAAACGAAACAATTGCAAAGCATTTTCAGTGAAATATTCAGTATGCTTCTTTGATTACAAATATTTCTAAAACATTTAAACGATTTCTAAACAAGAATGACGCGAAGTAATACCTGAAATCTTGGTGAACAGGACATTTCACTCTGTGTGTCCCCAGGCCAAGATCCACGTAACGCACACCTCCGAAGCACACATAGTACTGGTTCAATGCATCGTACAGACTTTCGTACATATTTTCCAAGTTTAGTAACAAAACGGTGTTTCCCATCTGCATACAGATTTTGATCTGGTTGATGTTGCGACAAACCTGAGACATATTAAAATAAAAACTCAATCAAGTACGCAGTAATTTTTATAAGTACAGCGTACTATTAGTACGTAAGTAAAACAATAATATAAAATGATATATTAATACTACAGATGAGAGCTTAGGCTGAAACAAATATAGTATTTAAGAATTTAAAATAAACAAAAGTAACGTGTTTAACGGTATGTTTTATTAACGTATTTTAAACACAAACGATATTACTCTTTCTTGATTACCTGTGTGTATTCCTGGTCACTTCTGAAACTACTTCCAAAAATCGTTATTGGCCGCATTTCTCTTCGTTTTGAAAATAGTTGTTGCTGTATCATTGATAAAGCCCCGTAGTTCTCGGTGAGCAACATCAGGTTACGACTTTCTCTGTTTGAAAAACACAGCAACAATACCTACTTGAGTCGTACATGCTTACTTCAACGAATGTTATCGTGTCATATTGTTATTGCAACCTATTCTAACAACAACTGACACATTTACTATTAAGCACACATTATTAAACTTGCGACGTTCCCACGCATCTGACTTATTATATGAGGTGTTAAATACTTGGAAATCGAACACATCCAGACTGACATAATACTTTTGTATTGCTCTAATACAATAAAAAAACAATTCAATTTACCCTTTAAATTGAACTGGATTGAAGAGGCATGATTCAATCAATCCTTTGGGGCTACAGTCTGGATCACGAAGCCGACGCTTAAAATAATCAGAAAATAAAATGCTTTATAACAATATATGAAATACAATGTTTACATAATCAACATCATCATCATCTTAAAATGCGAGTTATCGCGATCATATCTATACAATAATATCACACCCCATAGATGGCGATACAATGTATTCTCAGCCCGATGATGGTAATGTCAACCGACGTAGTATCACCATCTATGGAAGTTGATATTTAGTGTATTATACTGAACAAACAAACAAACCATAACTTCGTGTAACCATCATTATAAAACGATAGAATCAACCTTCCGGATTTTCAATACCGGTATATTATATCAACTGTTTTAAGACGTGTCTTGTTCCAAAAATGATATTTGAAAAATATGCAGTTCTACATTGTCGGTTTAAAACAGTAATACACTCGGTTTAATAAATACGAAACGTATCGTGCGACAAATAATTGATTCATATAGTGCAGATAGGACGTGTGTATTATATATATTTTTAACAAAACAAATAAAGAGATTCCAAACAAAGCATTTGAATGATTGAAATATATGTTCGTAACCTGTTTTGTACTTTAAAATGTTTAATGTACAGTGAATCAAAGTAACATGTAGTTTCATTTAAGTTAAGTTACTGTAATTGGCTATTTTAACAGAATAACCACCTTATGCATTACTTCAAATCAATATATTTCGATTTTAGCACAAAATCAATGTAACGGTTGCAACTATGCGCATTTGTAATTAGTTTTTTATTGAAAATAAGTACCTACCATTACTGGATGTTCCGTTCTCTAATCCATTAATACCAGAAAAAATAAAACTCGCCTGATTAAATAGTGTACATGTATTTACACAATGTTTCGTAGTGAAACATATACCCGACGTCGTAGAGAAACGGACTACGCTTTGACGTCGTCGACCCCCAGTGGTTAGGCGTTCTTTTTATAGACTCATTGCAGCTTTGTTTTCTGAAAATTACTGTTGCACATTCTTTGGCCTTGAGAATACTGATATGTGTTTACGTTCTATTTTCAAGTATATATGAATATATAGTAGATCCCCATCAACTTATCACTTTGAGTGCGTATATATAAAATAAAAAGAACGACAACACGGCGTTTATTATGTTTGCTCATTTAGAAATTATTACATTAAATCTTTAGATATAGTGTACGTTATACCAGAATAAGAATACAAAATGAGTATGTTTTTTTTTCAGATGTACATTTAATCATATCATAGAATATCGAATCACCTTCAATTATAATACTCTATTTATAGAGGCATAGCCAACGAAATGACGTTACAATTGACGTTATTCATATCTCATTTTAATTGGATATTGTGTTCCCTTGCACACAAATAAACACATTAAAATGCTAGCGCCATACATATGGTGTTAGTTATTCTGTGTTTAAATGATGTATACGAAAGGAGTTTTAAGGACGTAATTTCGTGGAAACTTTAAAATAAAGATATTAATGAGGAATACGAGAATTAAAATTATACATATATACTATAAATATATAATATAAAACACAAAACTTTGCAGTTTAATCTTAGGACCACCAAACAGACTTGTGTATATTTGTATGACTGTTTTAACAACGTCACCAAGCTTAACCAATCGTAACATTCACACGAAACGTGCTTCAAACGCCAAAAGTTTTATCCCTATCTGTTGGGTTACAAATCATATTTGGGCAATAAGATATTTAATAGGTTTGCAAATGACAATATATCAACAAACACAATAACAAGGTTGTATTCAATGTTTTTATTTAAAGTTTATATAGCATTATTAAATACAACTAACGAATAGGTTAAGGATTATCTTATATGATACAGATGTACTACAACCAAGTGAATATTTAACAATATGTTAATGATTATTAAAGTTTGTATTGATATTAGCATGTATAACGAACGTAGCAATCGCAGGTTTAATGCAGCTCTTTACGTTTTCTTGTTTAGTTAAAATTATTTAAGTGTTGCAATATCAGTTTAATTCAGTCAGATAAGTATGTCATATTCCAAAGTTGTAATGCACTTGTTTATAATATATAAAACAAAATATATTATACTAAACAACAAGTACAAGCAATGCACCACGCGATTTAGTTTAAATGAAAATTGAACTAGTGTGACCCTGACCTCCTAGGTTGGGGTACAGGTTTTTTGCCGTGTTTTTGTGATTGCCATTTGTGGTAAGTTATCTGCAAATAGTCCGCTGAATCCCAAAGTTACAATCCGAATAAGCTGTTTAATAGATTTTATTTAATGTAACCTTGCCATTTGAGGTAAAAAGACGATAGTTACAGACGTTATGTCGTCTAATGATGGAAAGCATTTATAGTTATTTCAAAATCCATAAACATATGGACAAGTTATGGCGGATACCAATATGTTCAACCTGTTCTATGGCCAAATTTGGTTTTTGACCTCTACGTGTGATCTTTATCTTTTGGTATGGAGACGGTTATTCCATGCAACACATTGTCTTATGATTTGTTTGCTTGTGTGCCAAGTTATTTTTAAAATACCTTACTATATGTCACGTTATTGTTGAAACGTGAAGTGTGGAGTTGTTTTAGGGCCAAATAAGACCTTAAACCACTTAGTGTGACCTTGAGCTTTGAGTTAGGAAGACGGATGATACACGCGACGATATGATGATAGACATGTGTGCACATTTATTTTAAAATCCCTAAGCTTATGGCTGAGACAGGACATTTCGCACCGACGGATAGAGTAACAGTTTAACAGCTATATGCCACCTTCTTTGAAAGGGGTCATTACACACAAAGACACACACAAGTAAACTGAACAATCAATAATTATATTGCAGTCAAAGGGGTGGAACTGAGTCAATCCTTTATTCAATATTAATAAGAGTTGTCTTAGTTTTGGGATATACGTTACCCAGAGATTTAAAGGGAGACTGTACGATTTTGTCAAATATTTTTGAAATTATATAAAATGTGTAAAAAAACTTGTTATACATATATTTCAATATAAATTAAAATAAAAGTTAAGAAGGACATGTGTCGAAAAATGCGAAATAAGCCAGATATTTAATTCTGAAATCGAAAAAGGCTTCCAGCCGAATTCGCCAGCATATATATCATGCATGTACAATGTGAATCTAAATTTAGTTTTAGTGTAGATTCGTTCATACGACACAAAGACACAATTTTGTTTCGTAGCAAATACGAGTTAAAGTGTCGGCATCGGCTTTAACCAGCGCAATTTTCTTTGCTGCATTTTATGAAATTCGTCTTCAATGTATATTTTTTCTTGCATATTTTGTGTTATTGTAAGTTATGTTTATCAATATATTACAATTTAACACATATGAAAATCGTACAGTCTCCCTTAAAAATAAGCAACGCAAATCTCAAGATACACATTCTGATCCAGTTTCATGAAGATTGATTCAAACATGTTGACTCTTGATTGGTTATACAGTTCGTCTGAAATTTGACCTGGTGACATAGTGTTTGGACGCAAATGACCCAGATTCTAACTCGACCTAAATATTGTCCAGATATAGATTATGACCACAATTTCCGTCAGATTAAATTAACATTGTGGCCTTTATAGTGGTAACGAGCTAAAAGTTGACGACGCGTATCACACACCGAAAAACGACGGACGCCAGACAACGACAGACGCCAGTTTGCTTTGTGTATATTTGTAAAAAAAATCTGCCTAGCGGTTTAACAACTGTCGTTTTAGCCAACGCACACAAGACCCCTTTACATTTAAAATGGTAGTACAAACATATTCAACTGGTGTTGAAACTAAACAAATTACATGTATACCGCTAGCACAAGTTCTGCTCATTGATTCACTCACCTCTGTGTTATATCGATATGCCATCACCTACTTTGTACGTAATGACAACGGAAGCCTAACGCATTTGCGCACATCTTGCCGCACAGTCGTGAAAAATTTGTTGTACATTGCGGATACCCTATTGGAGAATGATTCAAATATATGACCCGGTTCCCATTACGCTAATAAATAGACAATTACCTCATGTTTTATACAGTAGTTAGTCATTGTTTACGTTTATTGCAATAATTGTATTCGATTCAATTAATTCATGCATAACTTCTTATATCATATTTGACCTCTAAATAAGTAAAGTTTTTTTCCGAATATATCTGCTAAACTGTATCACTGATCAACTGACTTCGGACACATACTAATTCAAGTGCATGCCAACTGACCCTCAAGTACGTTTAAAATATAAATTATATGACCACACACTGACTCCCGTGCATGTACATATACGCCCCCTAGACACAACGCCGTTTGCATTGCTTCTTACTCACGTATCACAGTAAACCCGACATTAACACATACGCATAAACTCGCTGAATATGGATGGGTAAGCGATATAGATAGCTATATCTGCGTAATTATAAGGATGTTCGGGGTTCATTACCCACACGCGAAGCGTTTTGAGATTTTTTTTCTAAGGACACAAAGTACTGATTCTAATCAGGATACGGACTTAATAGTATCCCGAAAGCCCTACGCTTCCGTTGCTGCGATCGAGTTTAAATAGATAGATTCAACAAAACATAACTAATGCCCACATACGCCTTCATCTTTAACACTATGTTTTACGTACGAAGCTTGTATGAAGACGTACCACGTCTTCTGCTGGAGTGTCAAACAATGCTTATTATACGACGTTGTAGGTCGTCAGCTATACACACTCATGCTCTTGTATTGGCCGCGCTCTCAATTATGCATTCGAACATTGTGTTTGTCATCCATTTTAGTCATTAAGAAATCAATATCTTTATTGAGGTTCGGAGTCTTGTTAAACCTGCGTGTATTTTCAAATAAAATATGTTCGAATGTCTCTTGACATTGCGCGTAACTTGTAATTGTTCCTAATATTTAGCAGGTCAAAAACCTATATTGCGAAACAAATGTTAGCATGTATGCATTTTTGAAACAAACTGCTGCACACTTACACTATTCAAATATCCTAGAATGACACCTTACGTAATAACTACTAAAATAATACAATAATCCGTTTACAAACACACAGAAACATTCATTTTATTGATCATTCATATCGTAACAACTTGAATTAAGGCGAAAACAACAACATATTTTAATCATTCATAAACAATATAATTTAAGCGAAAAAAAGCATATTTCAATCATTCATAAACAATAGCCACACAATTTTAATTAAAACAAATGTAGCATATACTATTTTATAGAAAATGTGTTTAACATGATATTTGATATAGCATAAAGCAAGCAAATCCGACAAATAATGACAACTATATGACTGAAAGTTCACTAAGCAACTACTTAGTGAACTATCGCCCATAGTTTTGCAAAGATAACAACGATTGAATTTACAAATTAAAAACGCTGCATATCATCGGCATATAAGGAAAACGGTTAAACATAATTTTACAGCAAAATGAATAAATATAAGTTATACACATTGTATACACATAACTGAAATTAGTAATATGTTCAAAAATAACAACATCACAATATAGCATAGACGTGGGTGACATCATATATATTGTCTTCTCTATGCATCGCCGCATATGCATAGGTAAAAGTACTATAATAGTTCCAATTAATAAAGGGTAGACACATTAGATTCATGGACGAAACATTCATACTCGCGACAGAAACAATCGCGTTATATTATGAACAATCATAAGCAAAATTTAATGTTTAATTGTCATATGTACAGTATGCAGCCGTTATAAGCAGCAATAAACTTCCCACACCACAGCTTTACCGTGATTCTTTTAGGTAGAATAAGCAAATATACAGAACAAAAGGAAATGTAAGCTTATTAGAATAGATACATACCATAATTAATAGAAACACAATTATTTTTGCAAACGACTCTGTAATACAATACCAGCTTAAAAAGACATGCATCATATTAAAAAAAACAAGAGCACCGCATACCGGGTGCCAACGCTCGGCTGTGGGTACAGTTTTGAATAAATTAGAGGTCACAGTGGCCTTGACCTTTGACCTAGTGACCTAAAAATGGGTGCGGCGTGTAGAATTTCTCAAAGTGCATCTACATATGAAGTTTCAAAGTTGTAGGTGGAAGCACTTTGATTTTAGAGCCAATGTTAAGGTTTTCGGACGATGTGGACGAGCTGGCTATGACAATACCTCGGGTTTTCTTCGAAAACAGCCGAGCAAATAGATGTAACTCGGCATACTTGTTTTAACAGTATAATTGAAAATAACGCATCGGCTATTATAATAAATTTGTAACAGCAATAGAACAAATCATTTATGAAAAGCCATTCCGTTATGAGTGTCATAATTTTATGCTTATAAATGAATGAGTTAAAATAATAATGATTATTATACAACATATAAGTTCCTTAATTAAAAAAAAACAATGATGCATTTATATTTTTAAATCATGAACCAATAAATATCATTCAACAACAAAAAGCACATCAAATAAACATTGCAATGTTATGAAAAGTACAATTTCAAATATCCTCAAGTAATACGAAAAAAACAACATAAACATACTACAAAGTTAAACAATACACTAAATTCTTAAACGTATATTTTTGCAAAAAACAAATGTGACTGTGCGAATTTGTCGCACTGCAAAAGCAAATGACTCAAAACAAATTATAATAAGGCTTGTCGCCATAGGATGACATATGCCCCCTTTTTCTATATTTTTCAAAACCTAAACGCAAAACCTAAACGCAAAGTGTGACGGAATTTCAGACGGACGGACAGACAGACGGACAGTGCGATCACTATATTCGGGGGCATTAAAACAAACATTGTTTTTTGCATATTGAATCTTGCACACTATAACAATGTTTAAAATGTTATCTCATTATCTATACTTATTAGTAATTGTCTATTAAAGAAAGAGAATACTGCCTGAAGCTAACACGATGTTTATTGTTTGTGACAGCCAATCATATTGCTTTTTATCTGAATCGCATCCATTACTCAGTAACATGCAACTTAATGTTTTAAAAATAAGGAAACATGATCAAATTGTCAAATTTATGAACACCATTAAATTGAAATACATGTTTATGATATCAAGTAATCATAAGGGAACAGGGCAAGGTTTAGATTATTGAAAAAACATTGTCAAACATGGACATAGACATGTTTCTTATTTATCTTATATATTAAATTAAACACGTAACATACATTAAAACAAGCGAATCGAACTACAAATTCAAAACTGGATTGATGTACATATGAATACTAACATCTATTAGCACAACAGAAGGACACAATGATGACAAGATATGCGCGGTCTAAATCAAACGGACACCTCAAATAAAAGGGTTATGATTGGATTTAAAAGCCGGTTCTACACTGTGTGTGTTTAGTCACAAAAAGCATCTATCATGTAACCAGACAGTTAAGTACATGACTGCGATTTAACCTCATATTCACATTAAAATTCGCATTAAAAAGTGCAGTATAATGTTCAAAATATAAAAAAAAACACATATTATGGTAGGATAAATGATATTGTGCAATCACAATTTAGCATGTGAATGCATTTTACAAATAATAAATCGGAATGAAAGATAAACTTAGGATAGCACAAGTTAATAAAGACTGTTTCATTTGGATTAAACATTTGGATTAAACATGTATCTGCAACAGCAGCAAAATCAAAACACAAACTAAATAAACTTCATGCTCAGATGTTCATATCACAATCGCTAACACAACTTTTGTTCGACTAATGATCATACGTTCATAAATAAGAAATCCGTATTAGTCATTCTCCAAACATGTTTATTTAGTACCGCCTCCGGTTCCCTATTTTTCTGGTCAATGTTGTATAAGCCAACACCCAGGCCTTTGCTCCATGTCTGTACAAGATGCCCTTTGGGAAGTCCACCAATGTTGCAGTTTCTAGAGCCAAAGCAGGTTCACTCTGGTCAACATACTCCCGCAAGCCATCGATAAATCTGCAATGAAAAGGTGTTCATCCATTTACAATACATGTACCCGTTGTTATCCACAAGTTAAAATGTATCTCCCTTTTTGTGAACTGCTTAATTTTCATTGATCAAAACTCCCAAACATTACCACATGCTATTTGTAAAAGATCATATTTTGTTATTTTTTATAGAATATTTTAAATCACTAACTTCTGCGTCTTGGATAAAATTGAAAATTTACAATATCTGCAAATGACTGCAAACATGATGAAATATCAAATATTTGTATACAGATGTACCATAAAGATTACATAATTGAATTATGTAACACCACAATGAGGTGTAACAAGAGATGTTTTTAACGTTCGTAAACATATATGCCCTCCATCTTGCAGACTAGTCGTAAATATGAGAAATGTTCAAGAGCATTTTTAATATAGCATGCCACTGTGACCTTGCCCTTTGACGGGTTCACCTCATGGTCAAAATGTGTCATTTCTCCCAAATAATCGTCATACCGATTTGCAAAATGGTATGTCACATCGTGATCAAAATATAATTCAGAACTCAAAGAGACGGTGTATTCCCATATTGCCATCATACCAATTTGTTGATGGTAGATCTTAGCATTCCCCAGACAACGTGCGGATGATCCGACTAAAACCCAACCGATGGACTGACATTTGCAAATAAATAAATATATTTTCATGTAATCAAGTACACACACACACTCACACACAAGCTTTATTTTCTGTGTGTGTGTGTGTGTGTGTGTTTCGATACATACACATATCTGCTGGTGTCAATAAAGTCCTCGTCTTCAGCGTTTTGGCGGATAGACACGCTTAGTAGCAGGAATTCATGCATGACTTCCAAGATGCTCGCAAGTTTGTCAACACTAAGGTTGTTCATATAGTCTACGAAGCTGACTTCCAATTCAGCGTCCATATCTTCGTACATGTCATTTTGTAGGGTTTCAAACACCTCCTTAAAGTAATTGATCACCATAGAGTTCATTAAATGAAAGAAAAACATCGTAGTTTAAATCTAACAATCAAAGTGATCGAAACAATGAAAATCAGTTCCAGTTTCAATATGAATTATTTACTTTAACGTTAAAGTAATGCATGTATTTACAAATAAAGCTGATATAATTGAAATATAAAGTCATAAAAATTATTGCAAGCAAATGCAGTATGCAAAAACAGTATGTGTCATTTAAAGTGTTGGATAGTTGACAAGGTATCATTGTCATTTACACCACTAACAATACTGTCACTCGTTCATTAACTCACCTCTGTACTCTGTCGATAGTCGATCAGCAATT
Organism: Dreissena rostriformis; assembly: GCA_007657795.1. Classification (NCBI taxonomy): domain Eukaryota; kingdom Metazoa; phylum Mollusca; class Bivalvia; order Myida; family Dreissenidae; genus Dreissena; species Dreissena rostriformis. The sequence continues at coordinate 153,062 of VMBQ01000175.1, forward strand.
TGGATTTTTGGAATGACAACAGAAGCCACAACGCCCTTGCATGCTGCAGCTCACAGCACTGGCGGGCCTTTAAAGTAGACAATTAGAGAAACGCTTTAGTTATTGCCACATATGAGTTTGTATTAACCAATAACACAAACAATAAAACAACAAAACATTAAACACATTTCTATATTTTTTACTAACACATATATCGTGTGTCATTAGGTCATGACAATTAATTGTAAAACCTTTCTAAATATAATTAATCACAAACCTATTTTAATCTGAAATAAAATATGTTGAAATGATACCTTTTGACTTAACATGGCATTTTCAATCTGCAAGGTTTCAACCATAAATGGAGTAAGATGTGCTGAGGGATGTCCGCCGGTTGTTTTCAGAAAGCTTATAGCAATATCCAGGTTATCGAGGGATCTGCACACATCAGGCAGTCGTCGTAATTCTTCACATATCTGAGTTCGCACTGCTCCATTCAAATGACTCTACAATTGGTAACGACAACAAACAAGATAAACAATTGAACCAGTAACAATACAAATAATATTACGAATACTACCCTTCGACGCTGCATGTAGAAGTATGGAGAAGGGTTACAATAAAATACTGGTCAGTGTAGCGAGGGGCATTTAAAGAGTTTGTAGAAGAGAACCACAATACCATGAAACATACCAACTATTAAACCTTTAGGCATTGTGCTTTAATTGGAAAATATTGTTTCCATTATTTTGATATACACGTATATATAAATATTTTGACCCCTTGGGTGTGGCCAGTTACGACATCAGGATCATGATTTGATGAAACTAAGTGGAGGGCCAAAATACAATGTAACATACCAAACGTAACACATCTGAATATTGTAGTTACATAGATGTATGTATTTGCTCATAAAGTCTAAAGCAATAATAACTAGGCTACATACATTTTAAGTAAAAAACGGGGCATAACTTGTGTGATTTCATATCAAATGGAACAATGCAAACAAGTTTGAATGGTGTACGTTTAAAAGTGTACCAGAACAGAACGCCTGCGGACAAGTTTGTGTCTACGGACAGATGGACGGACAGACAGTCGATTATTTCAGTATTACCCCTTTGCTTTGTGGTGGGGTTACAGCTAATTTATGAGTTAATGAAGTATACAATTTGCTGTCTTCATTTATTGCATGAACAAAACAACAATATAATTGGCATGCATGAAATGTTCATTAACCTGTGACAAAAGCAATACAAACGACGAGGTAGTGAGAACAAAATGCAAAAATTCCATTTACCTGCGGAATCCTCTCCGCAAGCTTCATAAACACTGTCCGATTCGTAACCTCAGTCCTGTAGATCATCAGATCGATCTGTAAAGTGTCAACTTATTGTGAAGATATATTCTACACTTTAGCACGACATGTTTGTGTGTTCATAACACGTCAAACTGTAACTGTTCCTATTCTTGCAGCCACCCTAGCTTTCATAATAATTATGTAGAGTAGAATTCACATACCGATAATAAATAAAATTATATAAAAAATAATCTGCATAACTGAATTCTGACTGCAATGTCCAATTAAACCATTGTGTCATCCTTGTTCTTTTGTTATTATTCCCCAAAAGGCAGATATTTTAATGTATTTATCATAGGAATGCGTGTCATTCTTAATCGTATACATGATTGTTTACTTTATACTTTTGATTTATGATAATGTTTTAAGAGAACACACTGTTTGAACGTCTTTTCTAGATATATATAATTTACATTAGTTACATGCTGTAGCTCTTCCTTACGCTAAAACAATAGACATTATGTTGATGCAATAGAACATATATGGTATTTACCTCCAGAAAACGGCCAAATTCTATCATTGACTTGGAGTAGAGAAGCCTGTCCATAAGCTGTCTCTCCATGCCAGCAAAGTCGTACTCAATCTTGGTCCCGACGCCCATCTCGAAGGAGTAATGACAATTTGCCAACACCAGGGGCATGAGGTCATGTTCATGGTCGTAGCTGATCAGATGGGCTGAGGTTACGGCCATTGGTTTGATGGAAGGAGGTTTTGTGTCTTTCCTGTTCGTATACATAAACAATTATTTGTGTGTTCATTAAAACCGCCAACTTATGCAGAATAAATTCATAAAAAGAACGGATCTTCAAAAAAAAAACAAAAAAAAAAAACATGCATATTATGATGAATGTAGAAGAGATCCATGACAGAAAACACGAGACTGTCATAGTATTCACAAGCGTTTTCTTCAGTTTCACCAAGTGACCAAGTTTTAAACCCAACATGACCCAGTTTGGCATCTGCCTGCCATATCGTTGGGACAAATATTCCAACAATGTTTCATCATGATTTGTCAATAAATTAGGCTCTTAAGATTGTTTACAAGGTAAATGTTGACAACGATTCAGGTCAGCTGAACAAATTCATGTGACATACCTTCCGGATTCCCTAATGTAGCTATCTAAGAATCCGTTCTGTTTCCGGAAGAGAAAGTCTAGCATGACATAAGAACACAGCCCAGGACCACTGGTTGACGGAAGGAAAACTGCCAGTGGTGTATCATCAAGTATGCACTGATTGCAAAACTCCTTCGGAACATACATACGTCCAAACTCGGTAGGGCAACCTAAAATATTTGACATGAATAAAAATTACTTAACATGTTTCGTTCATTATCGAAAACGGATTTTATAATCGAAATTCTAAAATTACCATTTTTTGGACCTACTATTTAATAAATGCTAAAGATAGGACACCGTATGCGAATATCGATAAATCATGAACGTATAGTTTACTCTTTCTAATAAATGACGCATGCATGTCCATAACGGGCTTCAAAATCGATTCCAACTTAACTACAAATGTGTCACAGACATTAATGCCCCCACACACACGTGTGGAAACTACCAATTCAACGAAATATTCTACACTGGAAAAAAAGACAAAGAGCTATAATTCCGCTATAACTGGTCGCAGTCAAAAGTTCTTTTTTACATGATCATCTACCAATTAAAGTCGTTCAAATGTGAAAACAGTAGTTAAAGAGGAGTTGAACACACACAATTATTTGATATAATGATCTTCTTAAGTAGTAAAACAGACAAAGGGAAATTATTTTGACAAAACTTGTCACAGCCAAATTCTGTTCTCTTCAATCATCTCTACATCAAGGTCATTCAACTGAGAAAGTTTGAGCAAGATCCATCCAGTAGTTAAATAGGTTTTATAAACACAAGCGCCCAGACGTACGGACTTTCAGACATGTGCAATGTTTAATGCCTCCCACTATCGTGGCTTTTAATCCTGAGCATCCAACCACTAGTTTCGTGTTAAATGAAAGACCTGAGAAAATCCATTTATATGATTGTTCTTGATAGCAAACAAGTACATGTTAGAAACATGTAAACATAAAACTTAATACCATATTGTTCCAGGGTCTTCCTTGTGATCTCCCATGCACACGCGAAATCATTTATCCATCGTTCAGTTTCATGACCAACTGAGCGTTCTGCAAAATGGATTAAACATATTATATGTTATTAATAAAGTCATCATGTACTTTAAAAGTTTTGTTTCACGTTTATTCACACGATTTAAAACTCATAATTATTGTGTTATTTTTAAATTATAACATTTAAATTTTATTAGTTTACAAATTATTATCAGCAGTTTATTGTAATTTTTTTGAGGAAAAACATTATATCAGCGGTACTAAAAAAGTGAGGGGTAAATTTTTCACATTTATATTCTCATATATTATTTACTAAATAATCAGGAACAACTACGGAATCAAACTTAAACAAGAGTTCCGCGGTCGGAGACATATGCCCCGAAAACAGGGCCTTGATTTTCACACTTATTGTGACAGTGACCTTCACCTTTGACCTTGTGACCCAATATCAATAGGGGTCATCTACTGTCCAAGGCCAATGCACATGTGAAGTATCAAGTCAATTCGTCAATTGGTTGACAAGTTATTGATCGGAAACGTCTTTTTGTGACAGTGACCTTTGACCTAGTGACCCCAATTTCAATAGGGGTCATCTACTGTCCAAGGCTAAAGCACTTGTGAAGTATCAAGCCAATCGATCAATCCGTTGACGAGTTATTGATCAGAAACGATTTTCACGCTTATTGTGACAGTGACCTTGACCTAGTGACCCCAATTTCAATAGGGGTCATCTACTGGTCAAGGCCTATGCACATGTGAAGTATCAAGCCAATCGGTCAATCCGCTCACAAGTTATTGATCGGAAACGAACTGGTCTACCGACAGACAGACCGACCGACCTTCATCCAGCAAAACAATATACCCCCTCTTCTTCGAAGGCGGCATAATAAAACTACTTTTAACATTTGTTTATTTTATTAGACAATTGTCTTAAGCAGTAATAAACATTAACTAACCTTTCTTTAAATCTTTTACTTTGATCGAGTTTGCTTCAGTTTTGTCGAGTTTCTTCTGGTATTTCTGGAGAAGAGCTCGTTGAAGACGGAGAATATTTGGTACATATCTGAGGGCCTGAAGCAGGCAGTCCTACGAAGAAATGGTATATGTTTGATAGCTTTAGCCTTGGTGGATGCTCATTTTGTTTTATAAATTTACTGATATTTGTTTGGATTGTATTATAATGTAAAACGAAGTAAGCATTTACAACTCAATGTATTCTTAAAATAACACATTGTACCAAAATGTCAGGACAGTTTTGGTAAAAGTATCATGCAAATAACTATAAATAATTATAATAACAATACCTGATGAAACCCATTATTTCAATTTTAAGAGAAAAGATTATAAAATATTAATTTCGAGTTATCATTATAGTTAACGCTTAATCCAATTAACACACCCATTTATAATTAAAATACAAACAAGATGCTGCTTTCATTAAACGCAGCGGGGCGACGGACCTGTTCAGTATTGATTTATTGGCCCATCGGATTAAGTCTAAGTCCAAAAGAACGTCAATATAAAGGTCGAAATGAAGTCGGTGGATGCGAGTGTGGTAAGTGTTGAATGGAAGTATCATAGCTTTTGAGAAGGTAGTATCGATGTTAAGTGAAAAGTCAATTTGGATTAACCAAGAATATTATCCTCCTGAAATTGTCCAAGTCTATCCATGCAAGTTTCAAACAATATTGAAGTTTTGCAAGGCATACATGTAAGATACGTACATACATAATTTGAGTAAAATATCCTCGTTCAAATTCAAATTATTGAGCAGCAACCGTTGTTTCTGGTTTTATCAAAGTGAACCTGCAAGGTCTGCCTTAAACTGAATATGATGTTAAGATAAACTGTACCTCATTCATGAAGCGCTGAAGGACAAGAGGTGGCTTTGTTTTGGTCCCATCTTGACCCTTTGACTCGAGGTCCTGGCACATGTGCTCAATAGTGATTGGTGTTCGGAATCTCCACATCCTTGGAATGTTCAACAGCTGATTGGTGTCCTCTAGTTCTTGGCTACTATCGGTTTCGTATATGAGGCACATCAAAGGATCAGCTCCTATCAACAAAGAATTTACTAGCCAGAATGCATGAAAGTTATTAAAATATTATTTCCGGTAAAATAATGTGAACTTTCAAATGAAGGCGCACTTAATTCATATTTAAAATATGAGAAAAGCGCCATATCAGGGGACAATTTAAAAATCGTGTTTTCCGTACAAACAGATACTGTTCAAGGTTCAACTAAAATACCTATTTAGTGATTCGTGAATCAAACATGCTTAGTGTTTATTAATTTTACAAAGTCATACTCACCCAATCTTTGGTCTGTTGCAAGACGATTATTCCAGTTTCTTAGCAAAGCATCCACATTCTGAAGGAAATTACATCAAATGCTTGAATTGTGTTAAAACAATTTATAAATTAATTACAAGTTTTAACCAATATTGCATTAAAATGTATGTGTACAAAACACAACAGCGTTAACATTCAACCAAACACAACTACAAACCCCAAGAACGTCGTGTAGAATTTGGGAAGAAAACACAGCTTCCCATGCTTTCCGATCAGTTTTCGATGACAATCTGGCTACCGATTGTGACACTCTTGTTTCTTGATAAACAAAAACATAATTTGCACTTAAAACAATTACTTTAAATGAGAACCAGTTTTCAACGAACGTATACAAATATCTTTCTTTGCTCTATATATAGTTTCATCCATTCCTATAGATTCGGCAACCTCCATATTCGTTTCGAAAATATCCACCTTTAAACAGTATGTTGGTGTTTGTTAGTTTAAAGATTAATGCCATGATTTGTATCAAAATAATTACACAAGTCTAGAGTTTTGCTATCGAATTGCTGACTGAACAAAACGATAGGTAAGCAAATTAGGATGGCTAGGGTGCAATTCTAGAATTGGAATGTTAATAAGGAAATACCCGATGTGAAAATTATTTTGCCTATATTTTACTGTTAAGATAAAAAACATTTAAACAAACGTCTCGCTTGTGTTGAAATGTTTTCATTCAGTACAACCAGTCAATTAAACTCTTACGTGGCTGAATATATTATGGAATATATGGCTATATAAAAAAGAAATGTAGAACATTTTTTTATCTGAAACAATTTCATAATATTTGATATGTATATTCATTATATGGCAGTCAAATATAGACAAACGTCAGTAAGATTATATTGGTATTTGTATTTTACTCCTTACTAGTACCTGATTTAACAAATACTAAATGGACTGTCAACGATGCTGGACTCGAAACAAGGAACTAAAGGCATTATTATGATGTCATTAGTTTTGTTTGCACTATACAACTACATCGTAGGAACCCACGTTTACACAAATACGCTATGCTAGTTGATTTATAAATTAAGCGGGGTAATTCAATAAATTAAACGACGCGTTTCAAAACAGTTATAATGCAGGCGGTGTTCGCTTTTACATTAACGAATATATGTTTGTTTGTATCATATTAACCTCCATCCGATAAAAATGATCGTTGCTCATCAATATTTATGAAAACCTAATTTTGCAAGCGGTACATACGGTACACGTACATACGGTAGAGACAAAGGCATATACCGTGGGTTTTGAAGAAGAATTAACACTAGTTGTGTTTTTTTTTAGGTTGGCCGCTTATAACAGTATTTCAGCCCTATCACGGTTGCCAGTTAAACTACGTTGCTTGGGCAAACTACGATTTTCTAGGCGCTTTACCAGTATGAAGTGCACAACTGCTTTAGCTTGTACCAGATAAGGCCCTTACTGTATCAAATGTATAGTGAAAAAACAACAGTACACTAATTTCATAATAAATACCCAATTGAGTTAGGAGGCCTCGCTCGGATTCTACCTTATAATGTCAGACATAAAAGCCAACCGTTTAACCAACTGAACTAAGCAGACACGGTGATGACGTTTCACTTAACACACAGAACATAAACAGTCATCCTCAAATAGAATGTCGTACCTTTCTTCCTCAGCATAATGTTTATCGCTAGGTGCATGAGTAGAAGGACATCGTCTCCACTTCGTCCTAGAGCTCGTTGTAAATCGTTTATGTTATTTTTGATGTGATCCAACAAGAAGCCGGGAACGTGATTATCTTCAAGATCAGGCTTTATAATAGTGTTCACCTGCAAACGATATACTCGTATATATGGATTCCCATCGAATTGAATATATGTATCAGGATTACAAAAGCTTCACACGAGCAACAGTAATATGTCAATTTTTAAATCAAATAAATCGATCACAGCTGGTAGTATGTCATTCTGACTAAAACAATCTTGTCAACAAATAATACAAGTATGCAAATTCACTGCTCTGCGATAAGTCAGACAGGCACTGATAATACCGCTCCTACATTAAAGAGGCAAGGATCAAATTCAATAGTCTATATATATCTATGTTTTAAATTAAACTATGCATATGTGTGAAAGTCAATAGTACATAAATACTAACCTGTTGAACAGGCCCCAGATACATTGCCATGTGGAGGAAGAGTCTGGTGGCTGTACAATAGGTAGGATTCATGTCCCGTTCAGGTCTCAAAACGCCACCTTGGATGGCTCGACCCAGTATATGGCCGGTCTGTGTTGAATCACCTCTGAAATAAACATCAATCAAGATATATTTCCTTCATTGTTTTTCATCACTATTTTGCAATTTTTAATTTCCTGCTCAAGACGACGAATAATAATAATAAATAATCATGACCATACCACATTTCATAATAAAACATCTTATGTTAGTAAATAGATTTATGTTACGATCAAATAAGGTTAATAAAATGTGTGCAAGTCAACTATCGGATAATCAATTCATTTCACACTCATACCTGGCGTTAACAACATTTCCTGGTAACGCATGATGGCTGGTCCCGCCGATCTGATGGCGACACTCAGGACAATTTCCAATCGCGTTGGGCCGACCACACTGAAACATATTGAGCATGAATGCATTTCAAGCAAGAATGAATATATGTATTACTATGTGTAACGTCAGGGTGTGATTGTATTTCAAAAACACGTATCTTAATTGAACACGTAAGGCACATTAGTACATATACTTACGTCCCCTATTAGATAAGGATGACCATTCGGACAACCTGGAAAACAATTACAAAAACATTATCAGTTAAGTGCAGCAGTAACATATATATATGGATAATCATACACCAATCTTTCCCCGATGGGTCAAGAAAATAAAGGATTGTTTTCGAGTGTTATGTAAAACAAGCAAACCATTATTAAAAAATATCAGTTTGACGAATGCATTTATACTATAAGCTTTGATAGGTAATGCGCTGTAAATAATAAATTAAAATGCTTCGTATCTTCCATATTCACATTATTTTATTAATTAATTAATTAATTTATAAATCATTTATTATTGGCACAGTAAAAATATCCTCGTTTAACCAATTGACAACGACACATTCGACACAAAATTTACTTACGATAGAAAACAGGATTTTGATCTCCTCGATTTGCGAGAACAGCAGCTTGGATGTCTTCCAGATCGTCTTGTGGCATGGTGGGCAACAACATGCTCTGAAATAATAGAGTCAAAATAACACTAATGACATGGTTGGGCAAACGTATTCTCTGAAATAAGAGTGAATGTTCATGCAAATGTCTAATAATGTTTTTATTTTTATGTTTAACCTATTCATTTTATCTCAATGCATTAAACACTCGTCGGTTTCCTGAGAAGAACTGGTACTTCGTATATTTAAAAAGATAGTGAGAAATCTCTCAAATGTGGGATTAAATCTGGACCTCCATGGTGGTCTCCATATCAATAAGACTGTTTCAACTTTGAAAATATTAGTATTTATGAAATGGATGTGTTGAATGCCCCTACCAAACATGTTTTTAATGAAGGTACGGCCAGCTACCAACACTAAATGAGAACAATACACCGTGTGTTTTATAATTGCATATTCAAATTCAATAGCAAGCTTTCTTTCGCAAATATTTGACACCGGACATTGGATCACAGGTTTAGCATCTATAACATTAAACCTTTCCGTGTGACCCTTGAACTTTTAGGCCACAGGTTTGCACGCAAAACACCTACTCCACATAATAAGCATTTGTTTTAAGTAGTAAAACAATTGTCTGATAAATTATAAAGTTTAAGTACGAATATAATTTCTGTTACGTACGTACGTTCAAAGAAACATACAACTTTTTTTTTTCATTGCCGCAGATTTTGTGGGAACAATATAATAAAAACGAATACAAATTTTACATACACACAATTTATAAGTAAATCAATTCATGTTGTCACTGTAGTTGTATACAAACTTGAATATCACAAATGTATTTCCAGAATAACTAATTGACATAAAACACATATGAACATATATTGTAACGTATTTTACCTGTATTATAGGATTTCCATTTGTGAACATTATCAGTGGATCAAGAAGTGTCGAGCCTGCTTGAAGTTTGGACATTACAATGCAGAAATGTGCAAGTAAACACTGTAACCCTTGGTGCATTAGATCATTTCCTGGCCTCATATTCAGGAAACCAGGTTTAAGCTCATTGTCAACCAACCGTTCGGTCAGGTTCTGTAGAGAAAAAAATATACAAAATGTTATTATGCTATCCGTAAGTTAAAAAAGGGTAACTAAATGAAGTGAAAACTTGCCTGGAGTTAATATTGAAATTAGCATATCATTAGGTAGCGTGTATGTTGTTCATGCAAGTAACTGAAGCCATGTACGGTATGAATGATGCGCAACTTTATACCTTATCTTGAATTATATTGGCAGCTGCTAGATATTCATTTAGTTTTGGCAAACCCTTAAAAATAAAACTTACATGCTCAAAAGAAATATAATGGGTTTCACTTACCAATACATATACAACTACATCCAAAATAACAATTTTTTTAATAGAATTTTCCTCGCTATACTTACTCTGGAATGGGCTAGATTGTGGAAAAACCTTCTAATCTAAGGTACAAACAAAGCAGACAGACTTCAAAATCTATCAAAATTTGCACAGTGTACAAACCGTTAGTTTTTTATCATTGGTAAAGAACATGGACTAGCGTTGTTTGAACCCGCGAATAACATGTTTGTTCCCCGAAATAGTGGAGATCTGGTGTACAACTATTGCGACTTTGTAACGTACAATTTACTGGCATAAACTATCATAGCGGAACGAAGTAATATATATTTAAACGATCTAATAGTTAAAAGACATGCTGGGTTTATATTTATATAAAAACCCACCAATGGGCTTGACGTTGAGTACGTGAATTTGTCATAATCTTTTACAAAGCAACAATGCTGTTCAAAATATTTCACCAATGCTCCTTTATAAGTAATGAAATCCAGCTGATACATTGATGACGTTTTTGAAAGTAATGGTATGGATTTTAGTTTAAATAATTCTTGAAAAAAACTTTGGAAAATACATAACACATACCTATTCATAGTATCGCTTTGTTATTTTTGTAGCAAGTGTATATCAATATTGAATCATGAACTGAAAGAAGAATCTTACGTGTGTAGGTCCACGCGCTGATTGCCGAACATTTGAGCATGTTATCTCTCGGTGGATTGCCAGTTGCAAGTATGTTTCGACTGGCTCTCCTCGTGTGTGAATGCCCTGCAATAGCAAAGCGATTTTATATTTTGTTTAACACAAAATCATCATTTACAGTTCACATTACACATTACTGAAGTTTGCAAATACATTAATTACATCTATTAATCAGTTATTCTTTAAAATGATAAAACTTGATGTCAACGATTATTTCAGTTTGTCATATGATGATCGCAAAAACATTTTTATTATAAACCTGCAATAATTCGGATAGCGTTTCAATGTCTTCGCCAAGAACAACTCTTGCAATTGCCTCCCTGATATGTGTGTACGCATCGCCGCATATGATGTATCTGTCACAAACCTCAGTCTGAAAACAAATGCAATCGATTGTCACTGAGAGGTACTACGGAACCGAATACCCAAATGTGATTGTTTATAGATTTCTGGGCCACAGAAAAAAAGTCTGCAAAGAAATGACTAAGAAAATCATACAAATTACTTTATTATGAATTATTGTATTAAATCGATAACTTAACTATGTGTACACAATGTGAAGGGTGTAGAAATTTATATTTATAATGCATTGTGATGTTTGATGTAATTGTTGACAACATGCAATTAACCTGTTTTTCGGTGCCTTCAATGGCAAGCCATTTAAAGATGGATACCGCTGACCTTGCCAACCTCTGATACACATCTATGCCATACCGTCGACACAACAGCTTCACCAAGTAAACCCTACAACAATAACAACAGCATGCAGATAGCAACAGCATTCACGAAAAACCCGTATAATTGTAAGAGAAGTTGCCAAACTGCCGCAAACTAGGAATAACTAAGCAAGACACTTTTAATATGTTAATTTCCCGAACAAGTACCTTTATATATGATGGTTTCTCGGAAGTACCATACACTTGAGATGGTTCTATGAGGTAACTATACCATGCGTTTCGAACCATTATGATAATTATGTAAAAAGAAACAAGTTTACCAGCTGCATAATGTAATTTCTTATAACATATGCTCTTATTGTATATTATATTGCACCTTTATTTGGATTCAGTCTGTTGCTTGATTCAAGTGTTATCTCATTATTTCAACCCTTGAATGTGAGTCAAGTAAAAAGGAAAAGAAATACTGAAACCATGGATACATTGGCTCAACATGATTTTTTCCTTGTGGTATATATGCCTATCAGGTATAGTGTACTAATGACGCAAAAATTCGCTTCAACTTAGAAAGAAACGGCGTTACCAATAGAACATAATAACAGAAAAAACAATGGAGAAAATATTAAAGGATTACTCATCGGGATTTGCTTTGTAGAAACAAGTATTCATGAACTGTAACTTACTTTGGCCAATCTGTTCCAGCATTTTCACACAACAATTTAGCAGCCTGTATTATTTTCCGATCATCAGGTGGTAATGTTTGGATGCTTGCACCGTGTGATAAGCATTTCACAAGGCACTGTGCTGCTACTTCTAAACAAGCTCTTGTTGTTGCAATGGCTGACAACAGATCAGTGTGCAATGCAGGGTTGTTCATCACACTGACAGCGTTTTCCATCGAATGGCACACAATCAAAGATTTTGATTCTCCACTTTGCCCTAAAGAATGTAATTGTGTATCCTGAAAAAAAAACAATAAAAATGACCATCATTTTCAACAAGCGATGCCATAATTCAATATCGCACAATAATTTTGTCAACAATAGTTTCATGTTCGATCAATGTAAAACGCGACAAAATATATGTATGGAAGAATATATAATTACGGTTTACTCTTTTTCAACAGAAATTTTCTTAATAACCTGGTACAATACTATTTATTTACATAAACTAAAGTCTAAAAATAAACGGTAACAATATACTACATGTATAGTAAACTGGTGTATAATATTACCTCCCAACAGTGTATAATGAGCAGATACATGTCTATCATTTCCCTTGTGTTTACTTCAACAGCCCAATTGGTCTCCTCAATGTATTGGATGAGATATTTGGAAACGTACCGCTCTTTGCTGTAATGCAAAATTGCAGTGCATCGTTTAATACATGGCATCATCACGCGTTGAAGTGTCATGATTAAATAACATCGTACAGAAATCTCCTTGTTAATTAGCTAAGCCAGGTCACACGCAGACCAGACCGTGTATAATTCCTTATTAGGTCAGTAGCGTTTCCATATTAGGTTAGACACGTTTAATGACATCACGGAGGTAAACGAGACAATGTTATATAATACGTTATCTGTTACTTTCCTGACTGTTGTTTTCTCTTTGTAAACTAATTATGGGGACATGTTTGTTATCGACCACCACAGTATATTATAAACATGAGCACCGCCTAGCGGGTGCAGACCGCTCATCTTTTTGTCAAAGAATGAATCAAATCTGATCATAAATAAAGAAGTTATGGCAATTTTAGAAAAATTGTGGGGGTGTGGTCATTTATTACATTATCTTTCGAAAATGACAAAAAAAAAATGGTGGGGGAGGGGGGATTCTTGGGTGGGATGGTTGGACAGTCTTTACATTTTTTTATTTTTTTNCCTGTAAAGTCCCCTTATGATAGTTAGTAAGTGTTGCAAGTATGAAAGCAATAGCTTTGATACTTTAGGAATAAAGTGGACCTAAACACAAAACTTAACCAAATTTTCAATTTTCTAAGTATAAAAAGGGCACATAATTCTGTCAAAATGCCAGCCAGAGTTATCTAACTTTGCCTGCCCAGTCCCCTCATGATAGTAAATGAGTGTACCATGTTTGAATGCAATAGCTTTGATACTTAATGAGAAAAGTGGACCTACTCACAAAACTTAACGGGATGCAGACGCCGACGCTCAGGTGATGACAATAGCTCATTTTGTTTTTTCAAAAAATATATGAGCTAATAAAACAGCAAACTACTTGTTACCACAAACAATTCTAAGATAAATAAATCGAAAATAGTTCCAATGAGTGGTTACCTCGACTTCATCATCAACTGCAGCAGGAATGATCTGAAGACAGGATTGGGATCGACGCCTGTGTCAAATATATTCATGTTTTTCGTGTAACGCTTTCCGTCCTTGGATGTACAAGTGACGTATCCCAGCAGCTTGCCAAGTACGTCTTCTGATGGTGGCTCTTCGTCAGCAAAGCACAGTTGAATGACCACCTCCAGGAAGAATGTGTTACACTGCCTCTGGTATTTCTCCAGTTTTTCATTGCCAATCCTGACAATGAGAAAAGATTTCCATATGCGAATAACTTTTGAGAGTTTTTATAACTTACAAATCGACACATTTACTAAAACTGTAAATGTTGTTAATTCGACTATAAATTGTTTCTATTTGTGAAGTGCCTGTTAGAATATCTTTGTTCGAAAGCGCTTCGTAAAAATATAATATACACAGCGTGGATAATAGGAATTGTTTCCAGATGTATCACCAGCTACTGCACATACATGTATAATATGTGCCATACAAATTTTTGTTAACAAATGTTTAACTTTATTGTTATGAACAATATTCCTGCCAAATATTATTTTTAACACAATCTTGAATGCTTCTTTAACATATGTGCTCACATGTTTTTTTTGTATTAAAGACAAAGGCAGTCGATATTGAAAGGAGCTCCTTACTTTCTGTTTTCGTCCACAACTGGTTTCCAGTGGTCTTCAAATTCCTCGCTACAATCCGGACATTTATGCTCTCGAAGAGCTTTCATTTCCACACCGCATGTATGACAAATGATGTGTCTGGCTGCACAAGGCACCGAGATGGGTGCACTCTGTAGTAACTGTTCGCAGCGGCTACATCTGACTTCAGACCTGTAAACACATGTGAGGAGTTTTTTTTACGTAAATTACTATAAAGTAATAATATTTACCATATTAATTGATTTTGGTTTTATATCATTGCTAAACATAGATATATATTTTTCATTTAATATCATACATCGATGGTTAATATATAACTAGGCATATGTTATGGCTGAAATAGAAATAACATATTTTCTGAATTTTAGTATAGTGTCTTCAATTACTGTTCTGGAGATTATTTGTGCTACACTCTTTAACTGTTTCAACTTACCCAATACTGTCTTTCACGGCAGTCTTGTTACACATTTTAAGAAACTTTTCCAAAGCCGTAAACGATCTTGATTCTTTAAAGTCTGTTTCATCACCAAGCAGCTAAAACAAAGCTTGAACTATAATACATCTACCCGTTTAATATTGATTTAAAGCTCGTTGTAATTACATTAATGCCATCTTAAATACTATTCCGTGAATTTTAATCTTTATAAGATAAATTGAGTTATGCAATAGTTTCGCAAAAGACAAAGAATGAGCGCACATACAACAGAGTGTCCGAAAGACAAAGAGTACATGTGAAAAAATTTCAAGATTGATCATTATGTATTTGCCAACTTGAATATTGTTGAATTCAACCAGTTAATATCAACAATAATGTCACCTTATCCATCAAGAACTCAATAAAAAGAACCATTTTTAATCACTTAAAAATATTTTTTAATTAATCAACATCGTTAACATACCGCCCACAAAGGTCTACAATGCTTGATCGTTATGTTGTCTTTGGTCTCTTGCTTGCAAACGTTCTCCAGGAATAACTTCATCACTACAACACGACTCCACATGCACCTTAAGAATGAAGTCAGTATTACTGAATTGGCGCAGTGATTATTATGTAAGAATCTCTCTATTTATAATTGTTTATCAATCAAGACAAACCAAGTTTAAGTTCCTATGCTTAGCTCGAGTTGGCAAGTAGTTGTTTTTGACATGGTATTGAACATGATGCACACATTTTCATTGACATAGTAATAACAATGAGGAAATCATTATTTTCAATTTCAAATTACAAATGTGAAAATGTAATCCGGACAATTGTATTACACGCATCCTAAGCATCTTACTTTGCCCTTTTGACAGATGCAAAACTGTGTTGGCCATAAATTGTTTCATCCTCGCCTCGAAGTTGAAGAATCGTTTCTACAACTGGTCGATAGCGATACACTCTTTCAAGCCATTTGCGTTGCTCGCTTCTGTCCTCTAAATCTTTCGCTGAAGGAGTCAGCTCCTCGATAAGAAGGCACAGCGTGGCAAATGTCTGCAAAATCCATTTTTCAAATGATCAAATTGATATTTAACAAATGCATTTAGTATGGGCACAAACATGGTGCCATTCAGATAATGTTGGCGTATTAGCGGTGGTGATCGCCTAGCGATCAGGAGATCCGGAATTTGATCCTCACTCTGGGTTACCAATAGTTTTTATCTAAAGAAAAACAATTGGTTGATCCTAGGAAAAAATAAGGAAACGACTCGTGAATGTTTCAGTACGCCTTTAGCTTAAGATACAATCGAGCTAAACAAATAAACAGGTTTAAACTTATATCGATGTTAAATGGTTAAAGACAACATACAAACTCGTGTTCTTTGAACATAATATGTTCAGGATTGGATCGTTGTATTTCTTCTATCTTTGCACTACAATCTGGCCAGATGTGGTTTACACTTTTGAAGTATGCAAGTCGGCACGATAGTTCCTGATAGGCAAGCCGGACGCTTACAATGTGGCGAATGAGATCAGAAGTCGCCGCACCTTGTGACTCACAAAGCTTTACCGTCTTGAACATAATCATTCTGCACACAATCTGTCAAGAAAAAATGGCACATGTACACTTTCTTGCCTTCATATAGACAATTTGTCGAAAAAAAAAGACGTTTGCTATATAATTAAATTAAATTCATTAAGAGCCATAAGCAAATTTTTATGAAGAAAAAAATGCAGCAAGTTTTCCTAATCGCTAAACTTATCACAACGATATTCTTTCTCTACCAGTTAAAATACAGACTAAAAGCAACACATTGGACAGACTGCAAGGTTGAATTACATTTAGTTCCATTTCTCGTACAGCATTGTACACACTTTGTACAAAGTCATGAATGTAGTCTTCCAACACTTCATGGAGAGTGGGGCTAGAATTGTTGCGCAATTCATTGTCCTGATTATCAACAAATACAGCTTCCAGCTCAGAAATTATGTGGCCAGTTGATCCAGACCTCAGGCCTATGACACATCTTTCTAGCCGATCGGTTCCTTATGAAACAACATGAAAGTGTTTTCAATTATCAATTGTTTAATATTATACCATGTCACATAGTTCTATAAAAAAAAGGCTAATGAGAAACATAAGTGTAAATAGCTTGAATTGTTCGCAAAAAGTTATAAAAAAGACTAATTTTCCTAACGTCGCTCATCTGAGTTTACGTAATGCTTTTTCTGCTTTTAAAAATTCAAAACAAGACGTGTATATGTTCTTGTTCTGTGTCATTAAGTTTGGACAATAAAAGAGGTCAACAGAAAATGAACAAGTAAAATATTGACTACACATGGCCGACAAAAGGCTAGCGGAAAAGCTCACCACGAGCGCTTCTTTAGAGAGATAACAACAAAAACACAATCAAATATTTTACCATCTCCTTCAAACACGACGTCCCTGTATAAAGTTTCAATTGTCTCAATTATCATCCAGGAGAATGGAAATCTTAGTCTGAACTGATGTCCTTCATATCCAGTTGATGACACTAGCATTTCTCCAAGCTCACTTTTACGCTTCGGTGACTGGAGGTCCGAGTACTGCACATACAAAACAGGAAAGGGTACGTTTTCTTCTTGTTTAGAATTGTACTGTGGACAGCTATCATATATATGTATAGGTATAATATACAGCGTAATTCTTCTAGTTTGCTTATATTAACTTGTTTTGCTCGTTTTAGATTAATTTACAGGAAGTATTTCAGCGGGCCGATTTAATTGTATAGTGCCCCCTGGCTCCGATTATTTTTTTGCGTAAGCGGCCCTTCAGCGGAAGCGGTTTGTAACCTTTGTAGCAAAATTCACACCGCAATTCTTTTCGTGTATTTGATTTGCTAGTCGGTCAAAACAATAATGCTTCTTACGAAAAAAATCATTCACATTTGACGGTGATACATAATAATTATACTATAAAATTAACGTCCTAAACGGTTCGGCAAAATATGCAAAATCGTCTATACCAGTGAAGGCCTCTTCGCAGTATAGTTCCCAGTCAGCCTGCAAACGTCGACGGTTATTGGGCTGACAGGGCGGTCACTATAATGCGAAGAGGCCCTTACTGGTATGAAAGCACGAAACTTATGTATCTGATATAGAAGAAATAACAAACTACAAGTGTTTTGCTTAACCTTCGATAATTGTGTGTGATGTCATGATTAAAAGAACATGCACATAAACTTACTTTTATACCGAACTCCTTATAAACACAACAGAAACTGAACACATGTATTATGCTTATCGACGCACAAAACATTTAGAATGTTTAATCTTAATCATTAAGTTTTCTATGATTATGTTTGTAATTTGATATGTTGTCCTGGTAAACATGTTCCATAAATGATTCATGCATAACTTGTTACAGAAACACTTGCCTTCATCTGCATAAAATCTTTATGGTTTAGACATTTCAGCCAGAAATCACGTTTCCATGTGGCATCGCATACGACCATGTCCAGGTTGCTATTGGTGTCTAGGAGTGCAAATATTCCAGCTAGCACTGGCTTCACTTTCGATACGATCGTTTGATAACAAGATCGTCTACAATATTATAAAAATAATATTTGTATATAACATGTTATACATTGAATACATAACGTATTAAACAAACGGTTAAGCAAGCAAATATTAACATGACACTGCATCAACATATAAAAGAACTATTATGATAAATAAATCAATCTTCCTACAGGAATCAGGATAATACAGACATGATTATCCCGCTCACAGATTGTTATATTGGTCTCGTGCAACACTAGAACGCCTCAAGCAGAACATGAATGCTATTATAGTTTAATTATTTAAAAATATCAAGTTTATGTCGACGAGCTATATGTTTAAACTCAAACATATAAGCAATAGTTTTAATCAACTTGATTACATACTATGTACATCCACTACATTTAAAAATGATACTAAAGTTACTTTCAAGAAATGGACAAGAAAGAAAATCATAACATGTTACGAACCGAAATGTTCCGTTCTTATTGATGTTATCTATAGCAGCTGCATCTGTGGTCATCCACTGCTTTGCGAGGTACCAAACTCCAGCCTCCTCTTTCTCTTTCAGTAATGTGCCAAGCCATTGGATGATTCCAGCAGTAAATGTCTCTGTACCTTTCCCAGTAACAAATAAATATGTAAGGAAACGTATATGGCAAATACAGTAATTGCACAACAAAAAAGCCAATGGCAACTATAGCTTTAACAAAAAAACATGCTTTTTTCAGCTATGTTCAATGGCTAATAACTCGCAAAGTGTGGATCGCTGGGAATAAAAAAGTGTCTTAAACATCTTAAAAATCATTTCAACTAATTGCTTTGAATTGAGACCAAACAATGCATGCAGCAGTTTGGCACAAACATGCATACTAATGAGGAAACAATAATTATAATTATCATTCAGAACTTACAATAATGTGTACTATACCCTACACAAAAATGCTGGCCTCCAAAATGGTCCTTATTTTTGAAGGCCTAAACCCGCATGCATTGTTGATGCAAATTTACTTATTTTCATTTCAGTACGAATTCCATTTAATAAACAGTTATTTTTTTGGCAATTAATAACTGAATAGCTGTTCACAGGCAAATATTCATGGTTAACATCCACTTTTCTTTCAGACTGTTTTTTAAGAAACCTCTATGACTTAGAAACTTAGAACGTTTTCAGAGGTTTTTTTCTGTTATTGAATAATTAATTTGTACTTAATAAAATCAAATATTTAATGGAGAGCAAACAACATTATAAAAACCTCACCTGTATGTGTGTCAGCACTGCTTCGCAGAGAGTTCAATACAATATCCACGCGTTTTGTTTCCCTTTGATACACATTCTCTCGATCTTTCACCATAGCAAGAGCAGGCTGAACGCATTTTATGATCAGCCCTACAATGTTCTTGATTTGACCCTCTTGCAGGTCCATATTGGCATGGTTGTCTTCGTCAACTTCCATAGTATGTCGTGTTGGTTCTCTGTATGGATTTTCATCACCTGGCTCCGTTTCCATTTGCTCTGATTTACTACAGAAAATACATGATACATGTTCCTGGTATTATTGTTCATATTAAATATAACTGCCTTTGTGTGCAACACATTTGCTAGACACTTAAGATTACGATTGATATAAGAAATTTGAAATGTTTGGATTCAGTTCAGTAAAACAAGTTGTGATGTGAAATTTACTATCTACATGATTGTACAGAAACATGTTAATGTGCTCAATGAATGCAATTAAGATTTTCGACTGATCATATCACACATGTGGAACAAAATATTGTACGTTGATACAAGATTCTACATGAATTGAAAATGTATTTTTTATACAACATAAATTATTATATTTTACAATTTACTCAATTAACTTATACAATATGAAATATTAATTTACATACTGCCATATTTAAATCAATTTTTCCAACCTGTTGTTTACAACTATTTACGGGACTTTTGCTGAACCAATAGTATATACATGTTAAAACAAAAAGTAAACAGACCCATACGCAATGCGCTCTTCCCGACGATTGGGTTCGGAAAATAGTTCACTGACGGCTTTATCTTGGATGTCATGGATGCTTGGTAGACTCGTATCTTCAGGGTACAGATCATCGATATGAACAGAATGCCATACACCACACTGAAAACCAAACACTCCATCTCATGTCCTTTTAGCTTTGTTATATTTAACAATAAATCCATAATTATTACTACCTCTATACTATAGTAAATTGTCACACAGACGGACATCATTTGTTATTGTTCAAACGCAAAAACCAGGTGTGTAGTTGTTCAATAAGAATGTTTGATATTGATTAATACAAATTGAATGCCATAGAGTAAAATGCACGCGCGTTTAAATGTTGCACATAGATAATGAAGTGTTGTATCATCGGATGGACGGAAATATGTCCATGGTTAATCCAGAATTCCCCCTCTAGTTTGATGTGTGGATGAGGGGCGACGTTATAACAATATGGATACTATGTACAACTGTTGTTTAAGTTATATGTATCAAAAAGGCAAGTGCTAAAGTAATATAGACATTATACATAATTGTTTAATAAATAATGATACTAAATATATTTGTAATAATACTCATGATAACTTGTCTAATTGCTAACTTAAGGGAATATGGATACTAAGTGTTAGTATTAAAAATATATGAATGATACGTGTAATATTATTGATATTGACAATGTTCGAAACCTGGAATCCCGTGAAGCATCCTCCAGCCTTTCTTGGCAGTTGCACAATGATTGCGATGTGAGACGGAGCCCCTAGAGAATCCCGTACTTTTTCAAACTCGTCCATCACACAGTACCTTGCACACGCTATCAAGTTAGAGTTTATATCACCAGTATCGCACTGTATAACCAGTAGGCTGGGCTGATTCCGATTGGACACAAAATGTTGCCTGTAACGGAGAGAACACTTACTTGAAAATCAACACAAGAAACTCCTCCTTTAAATACTTAATTACGATGATCTTTTTTTCTGTTGATAAAACTCATGTTACTGTTTACAACATTAAAATGCCAGAAATGATATTTGCTACTAGCAATTTTTCTGTTTCCGTAGTATACTAGAAACTGCAATATTTTTTATTGTTCAGCTGGTTTAATCAACTAGTGTTATGAACTATTGCACTTATATGGTGTTCAAAGAACGTGAACGTGCACAAGTTTAGTTTATTTGTGTAAAGTTGTATTTCACAAGGCTAATGTCATGCTGGAAATAAATATCCTCTCCATACTTACTGAACTCGATTACTAAACTGCTGTTCTGTATCAAATGAGGACAATGACAGAATTTCAACGCGTTGCAGAGAGGAGATGGCGTTGCTAATCTCTTTCTCGTGGTTTGCAGCCAACAGTTTAGAATGACACGTTATCTACAAAAGTTGTGTTGTTGCTTTATTATGTTTTATCTTATACATTATCACATTACGTTCTTTTACGAATGTTTGTTCTTCAGATCATGAAAAAAGCAGAAGCTTAAATCAAACCGGATACCGATTCAAGAATGATGGAAAGCATGTCATTAATATATGTTGCGGCAAGTAACATGACATAGTTAATTATTAAATATCTACCTCTCAAGAGTTAAATATTTGTAATATTAATACAAGCCTAGAACTCTGACACTTGCCTGACTTGAGTAACACCTTGCGCCGTCTTAGAATTAAGCTCTAATTATGCTCTGGACAAAATGTAAGTATGAACATTATCAAGGGCAACAACACCAAAAGTATGCGATGCTGAGCAATAGTTCTTAAGAACTGCACTTTTCCTCAATGTTATCTATGTACCTATGAAGTTCCAAATTGAGAGCTTTCGTAGTCTTAAGAGTTATAATTTGGACACAAAATATGAAAATAAACTAATCGCAATAATTCCAAATGTATAATGTGCAGAACTACTTTTCTTGGACAACGTACTCCTCCTTAATGATACTAATCTAACTATGAAGTTTCATGCAGACAGTCGTAGAGTAATGCTAACGACAAGCAAATTGGCACTGCCGACACCGCTGTTGACACCAGTTACACCTAGTCAGACAACTTACAAAACTGTACTTAAGCAAACCAATGAAACTGTATGAGCTGTTCATGAACTAATGTTTTCATTAACATTTACATAACCATACAATAAACTATCGTACCTGTGCAAATAGCTGGCGGCATGTGTTGTCCTCGATCACATGCTTCAAGTATCCAATAGCGCTAACATGTGATTGTTCCTTATTGTAATGCCCCTTAATGTGTTCTCGCTCGGTCCTGTCAAGTTTGTTCTCACGAAAAATGGCCTCGGGTGTGGCACACCACATCAGGACCTTCTTTGCTTCATCAAGTACCTTAAGAAATAAACAAGAATATAAACTCGTTATAGACTACTAGTCACTAGTCTTGCCTATATATCTACAATGAACAATTTATTTCATACACCAGTCGTATTTATATTTTGTGCTGAAATGTTCACAATCTTAATGACCATGATTTCGGTCACATAATAGTGGTCCATTATATGATCACAGATGTCTTAGGAGAGCGTACCCAATCTTAGAAGTTCACCAGTACCAAGTGCAAACTAGAACGCTACTAACGTAATTTTACAAGTGAAAAAGCGTCATTACTATATTTGGTATATAAGCAATCATATTTTAGCAAGGGTTTACTCCGTTGCGGATATAATAAGTATAACCAGTTGATTCTTCTTTGATTGACACATATTGTTAATACCTGTTCATCAGATAATACATCTTGACTGCCAGCATGTTTTTCACAGACATCCATCACGATAGCAGAACAGGTGTCTGGGTGAAACCCAATGAACACTTCTCCTACTGGCATTTGACGTTTTGAACGACTGAAAGCATTGCTACTTTATTAAAACACAATTAAATGATTGGAATTTGGTTGCACAATCTATAATTCTCAACTAAAATATAAACAAAAATCTTATCAACACTAAATGTACTATTAAGGCACCATTAAACTCATGAAAATGATGAATGAGCAAAATCACAAACAAATTTAGCAAATAATAAAATCCCTTACATTACGCTACTATAGATATAAGGTTCATGTAGACAAGCCAGCTTTAGCAAATAATTTACAGATGTGCACTTTTCACAAAAACTCTATGTTTATTAAAGATTTGACCAAGTATTAATACATTTATCTTATTTTATTTTTGACATTGAATTGTTTCATTGACGTAGGTACATGGTTCTTGCGTATGCCACTAGTGGAAATGCTGAATTTTTATTTTATTGGATGATTGTACTTTAAATTGTACCCTTAACATTGGATCTGAAGGCATAAAACTTGCGCACGTCAATCCGTTTCATCACGCTTTTCGATTCTGTATAGAAGGACAATGTTATGCTCGGGACAAAGTTTAAAATACTGATTTCCTAAATAAGACCTTTTACCATCTTAAACCTACGAACATTGATTTTGCACATGAAACTCCATCCATCATACTTCCAAGTTGTTTGAAAGTCATTCCATGCATCGACAAAGTTAAACTCCGGACAATTAAATTGTTTCAGCGTGTTTTAATACCTTGTAATCACGTTTGAGGGTTCAGCTGCAAAGGCTTCGGCCCAGTCCTGCAGTTGCTTTGCAAGGTCTAGCTGTCGCTTATCAAGAATCGTGTTCACTGCTAGGAAATGTTTCTCAAGTCGATTGATGAGTGGAATCGGGAACTTTTTGTACACCGTTTGTTTCTCGGCAACGACGATCAATCTGTTGGCATATGTATACATACTTTACATAAACATGAATACGTTGAAAGTGAAAAAAAACTTAACATTCCTTTCAAAAACCCCTACATTTATAGTGTTAAAAAAGCATTTAACAAAATTAGAAACATCCATTGCATTGTCCAAATAAACCTACGTTATGCATGTATTCATACTTTGTCAACGGACAAATAACTCTAAATAACTGATGTACGCAATGCGAAACATAAGAACATTCGTTGCCAGTAAATATTAAACTGAGAACTGTTACAAAACATAATAAACAAGCACAGTCACTGTAATGCTTGAAATAATCACCCAAGCTTGCCACTTTGCCAGAAGGTATTGACAGTTCAGTTTTAAAAACGTGTTTCTTATAGCTTTTGATGTTGATACCTTTTATAGCTTTCAAGATATGCTCAGAACAAGTGTTAAAAACAAACATTGCCAAAGGGCACTTACTTACTATAACAAGAGATGCTTTTGTCAGAAACACAATGCCCCCCTACTGCGCCGCTTTGAAATAAAATTTATATTTATCATTTGGCAGATATAGAAATTATCTCCCTTTAAAGCTTATTACTTCCCTTGGATTGTGTTTTTTTACCATTGACCTTGAGGGATGACCTTGACTTCTCACCACCCAAAATGTGCAGCTGCATGAGATACACATGCATGCCAAATATCAAGCTGCTATCTTTAATATTGCAAAAGTTATGACAGAACTTTAACCAAGGTTAAAATTTTGGACAGACAGAATAACAGACTGTCTTCAGACAGGTCAAAAACAATATACCCCCTCTTCTTCGAAGAAGGGGGCATAAAAATATGGAGCATGATACTACGTATAGGGTAGTATAATGAGACAGGTACATCAGGGTATTAATAATTCAAAACAAGCGCAGTTTGCTTGTAAGCAGAACATCTAAATGACTCCATTGTTAGCTGAACCGTGTATTCCCTAAGAATCAAGTTATTTTAAATCGATTTGAGTAATTATTAATACACAAAAGGTACCTACCTGAAGTTTTTATGAACTGGGCATTTCACACGGTGTGTTCCCAGGCCAAGATCCACATATCTCTCTCCTCCAAAGTACACATAGTACTGATTCAATGCGTCGTACAAACTTTCGTACAGGTTTTCCAAATTCAGCAACACAACCGTGTTTCCAGTCTCCATGCAGACCTTAATCTTGTTGATGTTGCGGCAAACCTGTGAAGCGTTATTATGATCATGGATATTAAGTAATAGTTAATGGCATGTACTGTACATAATTGAGTAATATATTAGATATGTAACAATAATAGTGACTTATGCTTTGTCCTACAAAATGCACATAACATTTCGTGCATGATCGAAACCCACATTTGCTCAAATAAAATGCATTTTGATCCATGGAATGATGTTAGAAAAAGTTTGTACTAATTAGCAATTACGAGGCGTCTTAATGAATTGGGGTGAAACATTACTACAACCATTGACGCAACAACACTGAACGGTATCTGATGTTTGCTTTTTTACAATTATTCAGTAAATCGAAAGCGGTTATAACGAAATCTATGCAATGGGTTTCAACAATGGTTTCGTGAAACAATGCCAATCTACCTGCGTATATTCTTGATCACTGCGAAAACTGCTACCAAAGATGGTGATTGGCCGAATCTCACTTCTCTTGGACAAGATTTGTTGCTGGATAATGGACAATGCTCCATAGTTATCTGTCAGTAATAGAAGGTATCGACTTTCTCTGCAAAAAAACAATGTATAACATTTCTTGTGTGTATAAAGAACCATGTTTTACATGAAGGAAACACAAAACCGCAAAAGCCAACACAATTGCCATTATTTAAACACATAAAATTAAAATATTATGATCTTATATAAAAATTGTACCATCAAACGACCATTCATACATAAACCTATATTTTTTAATAATCCATACATTTATAGAGTATTTAAAAGCATATTGTTACTATACCCATGTGATTTCAATGAATCAAAGAGACACGCTTCAATCAGTCCTTTAGCACTACAATCAGGACCTTCCTGTTTTGGCTGAAATTAAAAGAATGCAGATTTTCAACATAAAGTGATCATGAGTCGATCATCCTTTATCAAACAAAGTATCACATTATCATTTACAAGGAAATAGTCGTGTATGATTCGGATATACAGCACATCCAATCAATTACATCTACCTACATATTAAGTTTCAAGTTGATAGATCTTTTAGCTTTTAAGATATGCAAAGTTTAAACTGGAAAGTAAACAAAGGGCAACAACTATAGAACAATAGAAGAACAAGTAATAGTAATTGTGCATTGCACATCCCCATAATACGATATAGCCACATATCAAGTTTCAAGTTTACACCTCTTTTAGTTTTCGAGATATGCTCCCGACAACATTTTAGAACAAAAATTAACAAATGACATTAACTAGTTCTTATGCACTGCACATCTCCTCAATAAGATATATATTTTTCTTATGCACAGCACATCTCCTTAATAAGACCTATCTACCTCATAAGTTTCAAGGTTACAAGCCTTTTAGTTCTCAAGATATGCTCCTGACCAAATTTAAGAACAAACAACTTACAAACAGCAATAACTCTAAACAAGGGAAGCAAAAGTTATGGTTCTTGTGCACTGCATATCGCCAGAAGGAGATCTATCTAAATAAAACATTTAAATCTGATACTTGTGTTAGTTTTCGAATTATAATCTGGACAAAATAAGCAATCAGAACTCCAAATGACTTCGGCCAGACGGCAAACCTGCATCCAGAATATATCCTCTAACAACTTCATTGTGAAGCGGGCCACCGTGACAAAAGTTCCATGCATATTAGTATATACACACACCGCTTGATAGAATCCAAAATAAACATTTTATTAGTGACTCTTACTTAAAACGCGGGAATAATCACTTTAACCGTTTAATTGTAACAAAGAATATTGCATGCAGTAAGTTATGACTTACGTCAGGGTAACAATGCATGACACTTCCAAGGTATTTTTTGAAGCATTCTTCGGGGTTTACCAGATCTAGCCCTCCAAAGTTCCTCTTGATTGCATGAAGCATTTCCAACCATGTAGGCTTCCGTTTGTTTTTGGCCACAAAGCCATACACCATTTTCACCAAACTTGCAAAACAAAATAAAAATGGATGAGCAAAAAAATTAAAAAATCAACACAATATATGAATTAATTCACACTAATTCATTTTCCAATATATAAATGGATCATCCAATATGACAAATAATTGAAAATCATAACAATGATTATTTGATTGTGTTTACAATTCTCAACCTTACATTTTAACAAACAGCTTTACCTGTAAAAATCGCGGAGTCCATAAAACTCACGCATCTTGTCCGAGGCCCTTTTGAATATCTTCAGATATGCTCTAGACAATGGTTCAATAAAAGGTTCCAAAAAAGATTCAACTTCTTCGGTTGTTTTGCAAATGCCTCTGAAAATAATAATGTGAGATAAATGAGCTGGCGATAACATTGTGTGTTAATTAATATACAGAAGAAAACCATAAATACACTATTGTCACAGCCATACAATTTATTTAAAAAATCGCCAAACGAAAGCGAGCCAAAGATGTATGTAGATTATAAAAAAAATGAATCGGTGGTTTATTAGTTTTCCACGACAATTCACGGATTTCTCTGTTCATATAATAAATTTCACGTTCATGACTCACTTTGCGCTAGTGATCAATTCCTCCAGATCTGGGACTTCCCGCTGCACTAGGATCCCTCTGTTCATCTTGGCAGGATCCAAAGCCCAATTGGAGATGCCGATAAAGGCAACCTGTAATAGCAAACCACGTTATATACATGTATATGGTGGGAAGACATAAAACTTCTATATAAAAGTTCTACACTTAACGTGGTTTTTCACTCAAGCATCACATATTTTATAAGCAAGATGATTACTTAGTGTATGCTAGAGTTTTTTTCATGTGATGTTTGAAAAGACTTTCACTATTTTACTTGTAAATGACCATTAACATCATTCTATATTCAAAGCAAGAATGTTAACTAGCTTAAGCAGAACACACATATAATCATGCAGGTTTGGAGGGATGTTGTCAGATAAGAATCACAAGTTTGTGATCAATTATTACTCATAAGTTCAAATACAACGTACTTTCTTGTACCGCTCCGGCGTTTCATCACCTTGGCAGCCATCCTCCAAAAGTGGATGCAGAGTCTACTCGACAAGAAATAATGTATTTGTGTTTAAATCTGTCGAAATAACTATAGACCATACTAAGCGCAGATTGAAACTCAAATGATTAATGCCTTTTACAAAACAAGTGTTGTTGGTTTTAAACAAATATTATGCAAGTTACAAAATAAAAATCTTAACTATGTATTGTTCCTGGCACAACTCTGGGATTATAAAAAAGAGGTGCTTTAAATGAACGGAACAACAGCTAAATTGAGCTTTATTTGACATTGCAAAATAACAGATTGCAATATAGCGGATTTGAAGTAAAGTTCCTGGCATGGAAGATTATTGAACAAAGTTAACATGATTAACAAAATATATGTGATGCTAACGCATTTAAATGTAAAAACACTATTCACAAGCAGTGAACATTTAGATATTCACACAAAACAAAAAACAAAGTAAACCTTTAGTGGCATGCGTGGGCTGTCTTCCGCCAATCCGACCTCATCCAGAACAACAACAGACACAAACGTATCTGGATCCTTATCTTTCTGAAACTCTGCACACTGTCGGAAGGTTCCAACAATTCCATCTGGTGTGGATAACGGACTACATTGGAAAGAAACCATCTGGACCTGAAATCAAGCATTGACTAATGTGTAGGTGTCACTGCTTTAATGAAGAAGAACATTGTGTACGGTTATGTGAACTTAGCTTAACACAATTTATGGTGATGATTTCTATATGAAGATCACCAATACGAACGGGTCACTGACCTTTTAGCATGACCAATATGATATACCAGTATGATGCATACATAGGTCTACATACGGAAGTCGGGTTAAAAAGACAAATATCCAACAATTTTACTCTTATGTTGTCATTTATTCTTTTCTGAGTATAAATACATGATAAATCAATAATGCACTTTATGCTTATAACTTTCAGAAATATCATGTTAATGTTGCAAGCAATAAATGTAAATACAAATACCTGTTTTAGATGTTTGAAGAGCTGGTATCGTGCACTATTTCCCTGCATAGCATCGGCGACTATGGTCTTCGCAAGGGATTTTGAGCTCCCGGGTTTTCCCACAAGAAACAATGGTATTCGCAATTCGATGCAAACAACCATCATGAAGACGTTCTCTTTTAAAGCCGTGTTGCGCGCAATGTTATCGTCTAGTTTCACGTTGTCCAGGAATACGTCTTGGCAACTTAAATGACATTCATGGTACAAATTATATGAAACAAGACCATGATAACAATTCTATTATTTCACCTATTGTATAAACGTGATTTTAATATTAACTGAGTTTAATACTGTCATAAAGTTATTATCTTCTCCTTGTTGACAAATCAGCTAATATCAGTAACAACAGTGCATTAATCTTAGTTTGTAAAGTTTCAAAAGATGATTGTACCATTAGAATGTTTGCAAAGTTTAGTATAAACCTATTTATTTTTGCTCGATTTCATTGAGGCCCTAGGGTTATTAAAACACTAACGAGTCTGTTTTCAGGGTAAAACAAGTTCTTGGTGGCATTGGAAATCTTTAGAATGCTACAAAAGAGGGGATCGAACCTGGACCTCCTGATCGCTATTCATGTCTAATAGTCAGCAAACCCGTAGTTCACATTTTTGAATCATTAATTCTTGCATTTAATGTTGAAACTACAAATGATTGCATTCATATATTACCATTCTATTTCTTCCAATATTTGTTCGGCACCATTTGGTAAAGGGCATGGTTCTCTAAATTCAGCTGCAACTGTACTTCTGTATGCGCTTCTTGTTTTCAAACAAGCATGATAGCAGACGCCGATTGCAAGAACCAGGCATCGCGTCAGATCATCAAGTCCCTAAAATCCAACGCAAAAATGCATAGCCACAACATGCCAACAACTAAGAAAATCCTACTTTATAGGAAATCGTTTTTAAGTATTTTAAATTTTAATTAATGACAGTGGATATGTTCTTGTTTTTGAAGTAATATGGATTCATATCATCATCAAATTGACTAATGGATATGAGATATTACCATTCTTGATGGATTATACATTTTGCCAGAACCCTTTCCCAATCACAAAATATAGAATATCTTATACAGCTCTTAAATAAATTTATATAGGAAACAAAGATACTCATTTCGTAACAATTTATCCTTTTTATTCTGGAAACAAAACGACAAAGAAATATTTCATATGAAATAAATTATATGTCTCTACATATCTCAACGCTTAGAATAACAATATATATCAATAATGTTGTTAAACATACTTACATTCACTTCAATTTCAGCATCTTCGTCGGTTTCATCATGCTCTTCTATCTTGTTATCCATGGCATCAAACAGGAATCTGTTGGTGTTTGCCTGTTCATAAAACCAGGCCATGACCATCAGCACCCGCTCAGCGTCTCTCAATGATACAAAACTGCATTCATCCTAAAAATAAATGTGATTGTTCATAGTGTGTACGATTGTTAATTGTAAAAGAAAATCTACAACTACCATCGAACATAATAATTATGATGATATAATTAATGAAGACAATGTGAGAGACAACTTTATTTCATGGTATTGCGTTACAAAATATATGTGCAAATATGCGAAAACCTATATGGAACTTCTAATCTGAAATATGCTTTTAAACAGAACAGGAAGAGAATCATTTTCCACTCTAAACAAACTGTGAATTCGGAACATAAAAATGGTATACCTGCTAAGGGATAATAAAATAACATACAAATATGAAATTAGACATCATACTAATTTTTATGAACGCACCTTGAAGTTAATAATTGTTTATACCATTCATCACAATTCCTTTGATATATTAACACCGAGAAGAATTAAATGCTAAATCTGTTATCGTTGTTCACCTATAATACGTTATACCTAAAAATGGGACAGTAATAACAATTTAAAGTTAGTTGTAAAACATCACCTTCTGATCCCGCATGTATTTCTGTGACGTTGCAAGAACACTGCTTACAACTTCAACAAGACCAGGTTTATTCGGCAGGCGTTGTTCAACCACCTATTTAGAAACACATATTTATGATATGAACTATCTTAACTTATGAACAGATACATTTTGGAAATAATTTCGGAAAGTTAATCCCTACATATTCGTTACAAGGTATGATATGGAACCAAAGCACAACATATGAATGAAAAAACAATCTAAAAACTTACAGCTCTTTTAACCATCTGGCATATGTACAATTTCTCAACGTCAGTGTTCAGCTGTCCGAAATCCCACACAAGTGGTAGCAAACTTTGCGGAAGTGGCTGGACTCTGTAAACCTGTGAGGAGAAGATAGTTATTTAAACAGAACATTGATTATGCCAAATATGGTTTATTTTCCCCAAAGATAGGACAATATCCCTAATCATAATTGACAAATATAAATGTGAACTTGAGTACCGTCAAATCTTTAGACAAGACAAACTTCCTCTGACAAACAGAAAGATGGAGCAATCTACGTTTATTGAAAGTTTATATGAATATGCAGTTTTAATAATATTTTTTACGAGACTATACACATAATGTCAATAATTGACCAAATGAAAACCAGATGTATGATATAATTTATTTACCAGACGTCTCATTGGCACTCGTCCAAGTCGATCTGTTGTTTCGTCCGCATCAACGTGGTAACCCAGACCTGCTTGCTCCAGCTTCTTAATCAGCTCTTCTGGGTGTCTATACGGAATCAAATACAATAAGAGTATGTTATGAGTATATTCCGTTTTAAACCATTCAATTCAAAGATTATTTATTCATTTCTTAAACAAATCTGGGAAATGAGCCCTTGGAGCGCATGAGAGTTTAAATTGTATTAAATAATAATGTACACACTAAGGTATTAATAATTCAAAGGTAATATGTAGTTAATCAAAAATTACATGTTCACACATTTTAACAAACACTCAATACAATGTGTCTTACTTTCTGTATGGATTACATGCAGCAATCATTTTCAGGTTCTGGCACAATTTCAGAGGTTCACCACAAATTGATCTGTCGCACATGATTTCTTTTATGATTCCGATTGCCTCAGTAGTGTTTGCTTCATCAAAGAACAGCACAGTGTACATGTGCACACCAAAGTCCTCAACATTTTTCTTTGCGATCCTTTCTGCCGAGTGAACTTTTCTTTTTATGTCGTCTTTTGTTGTTCCACCATGCACCTTAATTCAAGGAACAATGTGATGATGTATTTATCATATGAAAGATATACCTATCACAAAAGTGATTTAGGTACTTGTATATTCACCAATACATGTCATAGTGTAGCGAATTCCCACAATTTATAAATGATTAGAACTTAATCTACCTTGATGTGTATATAAAGTATGTGCCTTTATAGCATGGCAAGTTTTGACCCCATTGTATAATTTGAAAAATCCTTGTAGAGGATAACTATAAAATACTACATACCACATGTGCACATTTGAAACCTATGGGCATTATGTTTTCAAAATAAATTTTTTTTTCACTTTTTTAATCTATTGTCAGTACAAGTGACATTCATATGCAACATAACCATAACTATTTTAACAACAACTGGAAAACTATTATCCAATAATCATTCATGACAGGTCCTGTGAAAATCTACAAAGCAGTTTAGAAGAAGAATGTGTTTTACTTAAAACTTTATTATAGAGGCAACGAGCGATTAAGCAACAATCACAAGGAGCACTTTGTTTTGTGCTTAGGGTGAACTTAAAAGTAGTCCGTCACGTGAAATGTTATTTGGAATGATCTCCTTGAAATTGTTCTGCATTTTATCAATTAGCATGAAACATAGTTCTTCTCACCTTCATGAGGATTATGTTTTTGACCTCAACCCCCGGGGGACACTGCAGGGCACACATGAACTTGACAAGCCTCGTTTTACCACATCCGGTTTCACCCATGACGATGACAGGAATATCACAACTGAAACAGAACACCGAAGCTGTTATCGGTTTGGAAAATAAACTCTTTTGTTTATCATTACATGTTTTTTATGTATATTCATCAAAATGACATTCAATAAATCAACAACGAGCTGGCGAATTATATTTTTTAATATCATTTTTCATAAATAGCAACAATAGTTAGGTAAACCAATCAATTGACCGTGACAGAAATGTATAGCCGCATCTGCAGTTGTTTATCTGAGGGACTCCAGTAATTTATTTGGATTATGACGCCATGTTATTTTGTTTACCATTACACATACAAACCCATGATTTTTCAACAATATTATTTTATTACAGCAGAAATATGAACAGTCAACACTTGTTTAAAAGGAAATAATTAATTTATTTAAATTGTGTAAGAATTTTCTTTTAAGAGAAGGTATATTAGCATGTACATGTGTATATGTTTAATTTTTTGAAAGTATTACAAATGACCAACCGGAATCTCATATAGATTGCCATGACTTTCTTCACATTGTCTGTTGTAAGTTCATATGTACTGTCCGGGTCATGTGGGAACTCTATGCCCATAATGTTGCACAGTTTCAGTATCTTCTGGTCTCTGCAAACAGAAGTTTATATTGTGTTTGTGTCTTTTTTTTAAACACATATTGTGGCACAAATATAATAAACATGACCCTCCTTGTCAAAATGGAATAACAGTTTAGTACGAATTTATATTTTAAATGTAAGCTTATTTCTAATCTTGTGTAAGTAAAGAGAGAACCTAAAACAAATGTATATTTGTTACCTTGACATTACTTTGGTTTGGATTTTGCAATACACAAAACTGACACAATAAAGTTCAACAAATGTACTTGTTGATATTATCTATACATGAACTTTAGTGTTTCCTTTGTCATTTCACCAATATTACTGTTATGTCTGTTTTGAGTTTTAGTGTCACTTTTTACTCCTTATTTTGACAACAAGTAATGTAAAGAATCGTACATTCGTACGGAAAAATCACTGATGTTTAGGGAACCAATTGCAGTTACAAGCATATATACATAAAGCACAACTCAAAACTTAAACGTCACTAAACAAACCTTGGAAGACCGTCAATGTTCTCTTGTAATGGTGCATTATTCTTCACCAATCCATCATACAAATTCTGCGCCATGATCCCTTGTTCCAATAACTGACGAGTTTGCTGATCAATCAAATTTCCCGTCGCTCGCTCAATGAAAAATCCCAAGAAAGTGAACGTGAAACGATCTGAGTTGAAAAACAGGTAGGGGTGTGGACTGAAAATGAGACATAATACATATTGATATATGTAACATGTAAGATTTCATCGTTATATGTGCACTGTTGAAAATAGACTGTATTAAAAGTGAATAACATGTTACGAGGAAAAACATTACATGTAAGACACAAACACACAACGGCAATTTACAACATTGGATATATTTTGACAACTGTTTTAAAAATTAAACAACAGTTTGTGGGCTTTCCTAAAAGTTCATTCATAGACTCTGATAAAATCATAAATATGATCGAATTTAGATAAAATCTATGGCTTTCACATTTCATCACCACATCACCAGAAAGTTGTCGTTTTTTTCAACTAAAACACTTATCAAAATTGTATTGCCACAATGAATGAATATTAGTTTCTCCTAACCTGCTTTCCCAAGTACGTCTCAGTGATAAGCGGTTCAAGACAGTGTCGTCATCTTCATTGTCCTCCTCATTCATGTCATCCAATGGCGCAACACCCGGCGATTCCTCCCTGATCTTTAGCGACCGTGTTGAAAAGTCCTGCGATGGAACATGTTTAGTGAAATATTTATTGATCACAACACAAAATGTATCGATGTCAAATAGTGGTTTCATATTATATTACAAATGATTGTATACATCATAATTGTGCTTACATAATATTTAGTGCAATACTACATAATAAAGTACACAACTTAATACCAAAGACAAAATAGCAATACTGTCACAATTGTTAAAACTCCAAGCATATTATTTTGATATTATACGAAGAACTGATTGCAAACTGCACTCTTACACAATTTTGGCATGAACGAAAGTGTAAACAATGGACATCGAAATTAAACTAAATGTAAACAATCAATATCCATCATATACATGGATAATTACTTCAGCATGCATGAAGAATACCCTGCTGTTATCGCTTTTATATGTTAGTATTATAAATGAGCTCAGTGTTTTAAAGAAACTGCCATTTTGAGGCTATATTAAAGGACAGAATTCATTCACGCTAAATGTATACTTAGTGACTCATTATTTTTTTTTTTTAAGTTTGCATGAAAAAACATACCTTTGACATCTGCATAAGGAATCGCAGCACAAAAATTGCAAACCCAGGCAAGTCTTCTGCAGCAGCCACTTTGACAAATTCATTTTGCTCAAAGTCCACAAGCTGTGTGTTCAGGAACCAAACGAAGTGATGCAGCTCAGACCATGATGGATTTTGCACACCACATCGTCTATCATAAAATGAAATATCAAAATATAATTTCCATAGTTTGATAACCAGTGGCTAATGCAAGTAAGATATTAAAGAAATTACCTATAAAGGAGATATTTTGAATAGACTAAAATCATAGCTTCTCCCAACGTATTTAATATGTATTTAATTATTGTATAGCAAAAATTATTCGTTCGTCAACTTAAAATCATATTTGGTAAACACAAAGCGTAGTCATACCGTAACAAAACATGCAAGCACGATTTAGGATCCCCTTTAGGATTCTCAGGGTTGACTTCGCTCATGTTTCTAACAGTGTCCAGTCTTTGCAGATATTGGAATGTGCGCTGAAACACTGGACTTCGGAACTGCTTCTCATCAAAAAGCTGGTCCGTCATCTGGTAGTCTAATTTCAGAATACAAGCAGAAAATAGTTAACAATTAAGGCATGATATTGTTTACAGGAATGTTGCCATGAAGTCTACATCGACCAAGTGAACAAAGTGTATGGCGAGTTTTCGACTCCAGATGCAGGATTAAAAAAAAAACTATGTAGTAGACCACTATACAATGTGACATACCAAAGATAGCACATTTTGGACTTGTGGTTTCAAAAAACACATTTGTTCAGTTATTTTGCTGCATTATTACTTTAACATTTGATGAATACTGGCGAGTGCTTCCTCTTAAAAAAACATCTTGATTTCCCATTTTTCAGTAAATGGTGTATCACATGTCATGATCAAACAAATTAATCAAAATGAAAATGAATTATTCAACATAATTTTCAATCAAGAATGAAACAGAAGCAGATTAAAATCTAAAACCCTCTTCGTTAAAAAAAACTGTTTGCATCAAACCAATCTAGGTGAATTATACCTGTTGTTTTCATGCGTGCATCGCCAGCATATACACCAAAGCTCTCGTCTGGTGATCTACATGTCACGTTCGGTAGTATGTCGAACATCGGATGTGCGTACTGCATCTCCTTATATTTCGATATGCGCATGTTCAATCACAAATTAAGTTTTTTTTTGTATAAAGGTATATAACAATACATGATTATATGATATATCCAATTTATTTCCTTAAAGATAAACAACCTTAGTCAAAAGACAGAAATGCGGAGCAAGCAACGTTTTTGTTTTCAAAAGTTTAAAATCAACAGCCGTCACTCAGAATGAAAAGTAACCCACTTACTACTTTAACGCAAAAAAAAGTGCTGCATATGTGAAATTACACGTGTACGAATTTATGAGATTTGACACTTAGATCCAATATTATTAAAGAATTCATAAACTATTCCTTTCCCGGATTGAGTTCACTTTAAGAAAACAAAAATTTAACTGTTGGTACTAACAAATATGACTGATCCAATTTCCTTTCAAAATCACATACCTTGTCAACCTTATTTAAATAAGACAACCATTTAAGGACAAAACGTAGTTGTTCGCACCTAAAAATGAGAGGGCTTTGGAATGTTTGATCAATGAAAGTCATCAAGGCTTGTATATGATACAACTCAATACAAGAGGGCCATGGGCCCTAAGGCGCTCACCTGAGAACCAAAGGAACTAGACTATTCTGAAAAAATGCAATATATCATGATTTTTTTTAAACAAATAAGTATGTTTTCAGTTAAGTGCAACAGCGAGTTTGAAACGTTAGAAAAATGTCGGATCAGTGTGGGACTTCATATTACAAACGCGCGGTTGCACTTAACTGAAAATCATACTTATTTGTTTAAAAAAATTATGATACCTATAGAAAACTCTCACGAATGAGTGGGCTTTCCACTTTATCCCATTAAAAATGGTGAAATATTAAAAAAGACATCCTTAAAAATGTTAACTGGGTTGCGCTATATTCTCCCAACACAGATCTTAAAAAGTCACGTGGTATAGGCACCGTGTGTACTGTTACATAAAGTCCAACTTTGCACATTAAAGTTCCAAAAAAGCTTAATATTAATCTATGACATACATTTTTGTCACGGGTCATTTTCATGATTGGCATAGTCTCGATCAAACACACGTCGTCTACGCTTCTCCGCCATACGTAGCCGTTCTTGTCCGTCAGGCAGTTCAATATCAGAAGATTGAACAGAAGGAAGTCGATACCCTCTTGCACCTTAAATGTGTTATGATGTACATTTAATTACATATCGTCTGCATTGCTCACATACCCATTTATTTTTAATTTTGAAAAGAATGAGGTATGCACCAATTTAGAGGCCTGCTGAAGCAAAGTACACTTATGCTGGATTAATCCTGTCATATAATGCGGCATCGTTTATTATTTGCAAACGCAAATAAAATGACTCGGCAAACTATAATGTCATGAATGGGAAACAACACCATTAGATATGAATATCAACCTGGCAATAACTTAAACTTATAATCAACAAGATGGATAAGATGGTCCAAGATTGTTCACCTGAAAATATTTTTATACTTTGTCTAAGAGAGAAAAATGTTTAAGCAAGTATTGCCTTTAAAGTCCAGGTGAACCAAGTGACCAACAACATGTGGCGAGTTTTCATCCAAATGGCATTATTCAGATAATACAAGAGCACCGCATAGCGGGTGCCAACGCTTGGCTGTGGGTGCTTGGATTTTTTTTCTACCTTTAACCTTGAAGGTCATCATTGACATTGACCTTTTCACCACTAAAAATGTGCAGGTAAATGAGATACACATGAAAACCCCCACAAACAAGTGTTTTTAACCTTTGACCTTGAAGAAAGACCTTGACCTTGATTTTACACCACTCAAAATGTGCAGCTCCATGAGATACACATGCATGCCAAATATGAAGTTGCTATCTTCAATATTGCAAAAGTTATGGCCAATGTTAAAGTTTTCGGACGACGAAGACTACGACGATGACAACGCGGAAGGACGAGTTGGCTATGACAATACCTTGGGTTTTCTTCAAAA
Source organism: Dreissena rostriformis (assembly GCA_007657795.1). NCBI lineage: Eukaryota > Metazoa > Mollusca > Bivalvia > Myida > Dreissenidae > Dreissena > Dreissena rostriformis. The sequence continues at coordinate 191,993 of VMBQ01000175.1, forward strand.
ACAGCCGAGCTAATAAATAGGGTAACATTATATCATACTAAAAAGCAAATATGAACACCTTGCTATGGTGAGCTTAAACCAGCGACTTTGTTTATCTGCGTAAAATAAGTGTATACATTTAAAAGTAGCAATATAACAAACCTCGTGTGAGATATCAATATGAAATATCCTTGCAGTCTTTATGCCTGGTGTTGGTGTATGTTGAAGTAAGGTCTGAATCACTTCGTGAATGTCAATGAACTTCTCTTGTAATGGTATGGACACTAGTTTGGTATCCAGGTTCTTCGACTTCTGACCAAATTGAATCTGAAGCGCTTCAGCTCGACGTTTTACATACAAGCTTTTTCCTACACCTGCCCGACTGGATTTCACAACACGCACCGAAGACCTATGAACATAAACACGGTTCAAAATGTATACCAGTACTGAACAAGGTATGGTCCAATTATAAACCAATTTCAAATGATCTTAAAGGGGAAGTTATCGTTTCTGATATGTTGGCTGTGAAAAATCAGTTCAACTGTATCCTTTAAATGTGTTGTTCATATTTAAGAATTGTACCATGTATTCAAAATGTCCTCCGGGAGATTTTATAAACATTCTTTCACAATATTTCTGAAATCTCAGGTGTTTTGTTTGATGTTTTGAATAACAAATTTGAAGTAAAAGTATTTATATATTTTATATATTTGTGTAAGCTGAAAACATTCAATTTAAATCAACAATTGCTCGGGAATTACCACTTCAGTTACAACTTAAAAGTATGATTTCCATTAAAAAAAAACTGTTACACTTTTGGATATGTTTGAAAATTGTACGCATATTACTATGAGGCACACATATCCGATGGTTATTTTACTCAAAAGGCATACTTGAAACCAAAATAACTATGCATAAAAAAAATAATACAGACGAAATGAAAAAAAATCGAAATTCCATTAATTTACAAGTAAAAAATGACTTCTTTTAGTATTTTTGCTTCTTGTTCCCAATCTCTTAAAATGTCCATAGAACACTTTTACTCAATTCAATTCTGATCTTCTTACCTATTAAAGTCAACACTTGAGGCAGACAGTGTTCTGGTTCGGGGGACGACCAACTTTTCTGCAATATATTCCTTCACCATTGCTGGACTGACGGTTTGCACCTGTTGAACATACTTGTCCAGAGACGACACAAATGGGGAGCGGTATTCATTGTCTGATCCGCATATTACAAATAGTCGATATTTCAAATCTGAAAACAAAAGAGTGTAAACACAAAGTGCTTCGGAAATCCAATATCCCGGACCTTTGATCATATAAATGCAAGATAAAGTGCAAATCCCTGCTGGATAATCATACACAAAAGACAAAGCTCGAAGCATATATATATATATTTGACCTTCCATTTGGTGATTTTAACTTAGGGTCCTTGGCCTTGTGTGTGACATTCTATGTCAACATGCTAATCACATCTCATGAATTATGCTCAGGAGAATATGGGCTCTTAAATCTTATGACATTGAGCTTGGTTTTGGCACATGAAACCGTGAATATGATTGTCATTTATTTCACTTTGATTAAATGTCCTTGACTTTGACATAGGGGAAAAAGTCTTAGAAGCAACACTTTTCCTTTGCATGCTTACCACTTCTTTAAAGTTATTTTAAAAGTTATCTATCTTAAACATAATGCTCTAGACAACGTTCCCAGCCCGCCCACGCAGGTGTTTTCATTATATGACCCCTGTTTCAAATATGTATATAATTTAAACAGAAATAAAATAAAACATATCTGAGATACATTGCACACAAAGCAGAACAAAAATATGTATATGTACATATTTACCTGTCATCTGCTTTGTCTCCAGGATGTATTCCTCTAAATTCTGCTCTGCAGACTCACTAACATCGTAGTCCAACAAATCTGCATTCATGAGACAATGAATCTTCCCGCCGCCTCCAAATATAGCTCGTCGCCAAAATATGTCCACCTGCAAAACAACGCAAAAAGTATGCGAAATGAAACGCAACTACTATTAAGTATTGTTTAAGATCATTTCCTCGTTTAAGATTTTAGTAAAGAAAAATACGATTTTCTGCCAGTGAATATCATTTTATATTATATGGTTCTTTATTCAACCAGACCTGTGTCACAAACAAAACAGCACATCCCCACTGGGTAAATGTTGTCAGGTAAAAACAGAATCTGCGCAAGTTTCATTGACCTAGCTTAATGCCTCTTTGATTAATGGCATGATCCATATTTTGGTAATCAATTACTTGTTGTATCATAATGAGCACACTCTTTGTCTGAAGAACAAGTGTTTTATTTGAGAAACACTATGCCCCCTTTTGAGCGATTTTGACCCATATATTTGACCTTTGACCTTGAAGGATGACCAATATTGCAAAAGTTATGACCAAGGTTAAAGTTTTGGGACAGAATGACAGACAGACAGACAGACAGACAGACAGACAGGCCAAAAACAATACATCCCCTCTTCTTCGAAGAAGGGGGCATAAAAACTGAAATACCATACATAAGCCTAATATGGCCCTCATTTTACATACAACGTTCTATAAACATAGCTTAATGACTTTTTGAGTAATCGAAAGATCCAAATTTTTGTTTCTGCTCTGCATTCTTTAGTTCATTGTGGCAACACATGGCAAGGAATATTGGAACATAGCATCCGACATATATTTTTATGAGCATGTTCAATTTAAGAGTGTTCATTTTCTTCAACTGCAACCTTACCTCGTCCTTTGACGTTAAAGATGAACACACCAACACTTCATCAGACGACGGAAGAGGTTGTTCTTTATCGTGCATGTAGATTGAAAGTGTCACCTTTGGTATATCCTCTGAAAGCATTTACATGTGGAGTACTTAAATAATATAAACATTAATCATCGCCCAAATGGAACAACCATATTCTCTCTACCATATTTAAGTGGAGAAAACAGCTTACACATATATTCAGACAAAGATTCAAACAGAAGACATGTAGCAACTAAACTGCTAAATCTTTCTTCAATTCATCTTATTTTGTTTTTAGACAATATCATTTAACATAGCTGGTGGTAATAATTTCAGAGATATACAGATCCCAATGTTGTAAAAAATGGAGTGAACACTGAACATTTAAGAACCGTATTCCGGCGAAGCCTATTTTTGTTCAGTAAAAGTTGTAATTTTATACCGATATTGTAACAATACTACATAATTCATTAGTACACATTGGTTTCTGAGGTTTGGTTTGTGTTTTGTACATAACCTACAACTACAAACGTCATTATTTTTCACTGCACACCTGTAGGGCATATAATAAGATTTGGCTCCCCCTCATTGTAGCTTGTTCCTAGTTTTCTGTGAACTGTGTCTTGCTCTGCAATAGCATTTCATATACACATAAACACTAACACAAATTATATTCAAATGTAAAATGTTTCTTTACAATGCGTCAAAAACAGACACGGTATAAACTGTAACTGCATATTTTGCTTTTAAATAAAAACATAACAGTCAAACACCCTATTTCAATATACTGATATTTTTTTAATAAAATGGGTACAATAAAATAAACTTACTCTTTTATTGGGAAGCTTACACCATACTCGTAAATTAACCATATGCCGGTCAATGTCTGTATTCGTACATGCGCATTACAACATGACAGCAATTCATGTGTTCAAATCATACAAATAAAAAAACTCACCCAATCAGTGCTATGGGGTTCATACAAATTCATAAAACATGCAAGACAATAATATATATTTATGTTTTGCTTCTCATTGGTTACAAAAATATCACCGATTTACATTAAGTGATTCACAAGTTCAAACAGAGAAATGAACAACAAAAACTTATATCTTATATTCACTGCTTCACTGAAACTTCATGTTCTTTGTTCCATGCCTAAAACTGTTAATTCAAGGATGCCGGGCTTAATATTTTTAAAATAACATCATCGGTTGGTTGTCATTATTTACCAATACCACAATATGTTCAGCTTAAGCAATATAAATGAAAATTTGGTGGAAAGCATAAAATAAAAAGAATTTGTTGATTGCCAGTTAAAGGAATTTTGTTTTTACTAGTGATCATATAATATATATATATANTTTGCACTTTTGGATGAGCCACACGTGCAAATAGTGTTATCTATGGTAAAAAGTGAATAAAAATCGAAAATGTACCACAACCAATTCATGTCCGCTATGTCTACCTGCAAGATGCTTCAGGACGATCCCTAAGTACTCAAGACTGAGATAGTCGCTGATGTTGGACGAGATACTCCCTAGGAAACTCTTCCAGAGTTCGGAAAGGCCCTGTATCAGTTCAGCTACACCCGAACTGTAGGTAAAAGATAAAACCATCAAATATAAGGATAAATTCCGGTCAAAAACAAAATACAGCAATCTGTTTTAAGTGCCAATTTAAGATTAAAATTAGAACAAAACAAACTATAGATTTTCTCAATAGTGATCAATAGTGACATCTCCAAATGTCACATGTGTTTGATAAGCATGAACACATCAAACTATAGCAAACTTCAATATTGCAAACATTGTTGTCACAAAAACATGGGAGATTTTATATGCACCATTTTCATGTTCTCCAAAAAACAGCTTTCAAAGAGTTAAACATGCTGTTCAAACCGTGTATGCAGAGCAAAGTAATATGCAGAAAACTTTACAATTTACCAATCTAAAATGGTTTGCACTTTCACACTTAATCGTTAAAACAACTTCTTATTTAATTGTCATGTACATGCATAAACAGCCGTCGCAAACAGAACAAATATTCTGTTACCTTACACAAAATGTCAAAAGGCAATGTACCTATGTTGATGTATTTTGGTCAAGTTGGCTTTAATAATGGACGCCATGGTAGATGTCGAATCGTTCCAACCAGAAAATGACTGGGTAGGATTTTGAGGTTTCACAATTTCTTCGACGTCATTATCGTCATCCATTTGGCTAGTGCTATGCTGTGTCTCCCCTTCCTCCATGCACCATAACAATGCTGTTATACAACACAATCAACAGGATGACCATTCAAATCTTCAAAACGCTTACCTTAGAACCTGAAGCTCAGAGGTATAATATTCGGGAAGTAAATTGAACAAACTTAGTAGAGGACCATTACAGATGTTACCTGCCAATATTTACATTGCTGGGCTTTGTCGTTTTAAAATAACTTTTTAAAAGTTAGTTTGCTATACTAGTATATGGCTATATAAATCATATAATTCCTGGGGCGTGGCCATCTTTTACTCCAGGGTATTAATTTTAACAATTTCGTAGTGTACTGCCAGATGATACAACATACCAAATATGACAGATATTGGCTTTGCAGTTTCGAACAAGAATATTAAAAACAAAAAATCCCTATACAAGTCAGTGTTAAATTGGAACACACTTTAGATTATGCGACATACCAAATATGAAAGCCTAGGACATCGTTATTTAAGACTAAAGATGTATAAAGGTATAACATATATAAATCTATTTTAAACAGGTGACCAGAGGCATGATCAGTTTTGAACCCAAGGGCATACTTTCAACAAACTTTATAGAGGACGTGTACATCATGCTAGAAACCAAACATGAAAGCCTTCGGCTTTTCGTTTTCAGAAAACACGATTTTTACAGGTTTTTCTTAAATACTAAATAAGCCAATCTAAACTGGTGACGTCGTGCCGGGAATCAATGGTGACCACAGGGAAATAATTTTAACAAAGTTTGTAAAGGACCTTCGAATGATGCTCTTACCAAATACGAAAGCCTTTGGCATTGTTTCAAATAAGACGAGTTTTAAAGGATTTCACTATATAAGTCGATATAAACTGTTGTGGCGGAGCCAGTTTTGACCCCAGGTGCATAACTTAAATAAACTGTGTAGAGGACAACAATCCGATGCTACATACCAAATAAAAAACCTAAAGGCATTGCGATTAAAGCGGTAATTTTGTTTTGTTTCCATTTTTAAATTATATTTTTAGCCCGAGTAACATACATATGCAGCGGACCGGACCAACTTGAAACGTTTTGAAAGAGGGATATCCAAGGATCATTCCTGTGAAACTTCATGAAAATCAGCGGTTTAGGAAAAAAAGCCGCTTGAAGAAAACATTGACAGACAGACGCACAGACACGGGATGGAAAAAGGACATCAACGGTTCCCCAACAGCTAACCAACGGATGAGCTAAAATGTCACTGTAAGTTTAATAACATCAAAAAATAATGTGAAATTCAAAATTGCAAAAAGAGAAAACAAGAATTAAATAATTATTCTCGACTTCATGTTAAGGAGTTTCAGCCAGAGGTTCAGAAGATCCTATATTCTATGCAATGATGTTTCAATATGGTTACTTTACGCACTATATAAGTATATTAATAAGTACATTTGTATAAAATAGCGATACAATAAATTATAATAACCAATATTTTTTTATTTATTATAAGAAACAAGAATTATAATATAGATTGAATTGATCATTTTATGGTATAATTCAGACTTCTCGGGTGTGCATATGCGTAACAAATCAAAACAAGAGTTCCGCGGTCGGAGACATATGCCCCCCAAACAGGGCCTTGATTTTACACTTATTGTGACAGTGACCTTGACCCTTGGCCTAGTGACCCCAATTTCAATAGGGGTCATCTACTGTCAAAGGCCAACGCACATGTAAAGTATCTAGTAAATTGGTCAATTGGTTGAAGAGTTATTGATCGGAATGATTTTCACACTTATTGTGACAGTGACCGTGACCTTTGGCCTAGTTACCCCAAATTCAATAGGGGCCATCTACTGTCCAAGGCCAATGCACATGTGAAGTATAAGCTAATAGGTCGATTCATTAACGAGTTATTGATCGGAAATGAGTTTCACACTTATTGTGACAGTGAACTTGACCTTTGACCTAGTGAACCCAATTTCAATAGAGGTCATTTTCTGTCCAAGGCCAATGCACATGTGAAGTATGAAGCTAATCGGACAATGCGTTCAAACTTTATTGATCGGAAACGAACTGGTCTACCGACAGACACACAGACCGACCGACCGACCTTCATCCATCAAAACAATATACACCCTCTTCTTCGAAGGGGGGCATACTAACTATAAATAACATAATAAACCTTGCGTAACATCCTTGATTTCGATATCTTTTATATCCACGTGATCAATTGATCGAAGAGCAAGCGTTTCATCTATCCCTGCTCCAACAAGTTCACGAACGAATGCTGTTTTCTTTTCTTCTAGGTTCGTTGAACTGTTGTCATCAGCCATTTCCATTTCTTGTGTCCTTGTATAGATTTCAATGTCTTTTGAACTAGTTCGATTATCCACTTCCTCTTTGGCAAGATTTAGAGCTGCTACTAGGTCAGCTGAAGAAAATAATCAGATCTCATGTAGAAACAATATATCTGAAAATTATGTATACAATAACAACTAACAAACTATTGTATAATAAAGTTGTAAATAGTAAAATTACTCAATGAGAGACTTACTGTAAACCACGAATGACGAAAAAAGAAAAGTTCTAAAATACCATATTTTTTTTACAATTATTAGTTTATATTGATTAAAATATCACGACTGGTCAATATCACGACTGGTCTATAACATGACTTGATTTGTTTTTATTTATTTTTTTTACTTTATTTTTGTATTTATTTATTTTTACTGGGTATGTCTACCAGGTTACTTACCAGTTAACTATAAAAAACACAAGTAGATTGATCATCATCGTCACGTGGTAAACCCGGGAATGCAAATTGCGTTATTTATAGTGTGTATATCGTTAGATCACCTATTTTCGCGATGTACTTTCGATTTCACATGGCGAAAATTTATTACCGAATATACTGAACATATGATCTTTTTTCAAGTAATGTAATATACCAGTCGTGATATTTTAATCAATATAAACTAATAATTGTAAACAAATACGGTATTTTAGAACTTTTCTTTTTTCGTCATTCGTGGTTTACAGTACCTTTAAGTCCTTTTTTATTTCGATTATGGAATGTTAAGGAAATCGGATCCACGACCATAACTGTTTATAACGACTGTAATACCAAACATGTAACTGTCAATTATTTCTTATTTGCACTATTTTCATTTTAAAGTTCTACACATCAGCTTAGCTGAAAAGAATCTTACACCTAAGTAAAAGATTTCTCATCAAAATACAATTTAAATATCTTATGAACCTGGTGTACAATCGTGTTTCACCGCTGACAATAGCGGGTATATTCGATTCGATGGCGCATGGTCTGACCCTACTTTGACAAGTTCTTTTTGTAGAATGACAAGCTGATCAACCGTGAAACAGTTCAGGTGGAAATACTCGACACGCTTGCTTCTGATATATTCCAACCATTCCCTCAAACAAGTCTCCATGAATTTCGCAAGTTCTGGAATCACGTCTTGCAAACCTTCTGTTTTGCAAACTCCACCCTTATCAACAACGAATAATGATAATTATTGAAGATCAAATACTATACAACTACCTATAATTATATCTGTAATAAGTGTATGATAATATTTTGAGCATTTTCATTAAGTACAATTTCCTAGAATGGCTAATTATGCCACTATTTTGTTTAAATAACATCATAAACATGAAATGATGTCACATCAGTCAACAACTTGAGATCATCTGACGCTTTAACTTAAACATAAAATTATAACTTAAACGTTTTTTTAGATTAACACAAGTAAAACAATGATCTGACATAAGTTGTCAGTTTATAATTAAAATCATTAAACTATCCCAATTATGTTTAAGCTAGAGTACATGAAAACATTTAGATCATCATGAAATAATTTGTGTGCAAACAAATAATTAATTGAAATGTATAACATCATAAAGCAATGCCTTTTCTTGATTCCAAATCTAAGTGATGCGAGATTTAATATTCAATAAATATGAAGATAATTCAGCACAAACATGGAACATTTGGGAACAAAACATGTCAAGAACAGGCATTTAGAGAGCTGGGTGTATATATATATATATATAAAAAGGATCGCACAATAGAATGACTCCTACACACACACTGCTCGGGTATAATAATTACATATTTAAAGTAAAACGTTTTCTTATTTTTTTGTTATTTACCTTCAGCTTCGGCACATCATTTCCTTCCCCGAATGAGATAATGACGCAAACTGGTCGTGTGGTATTGCACATGAATGTCGCTTCCCAACTGTTGAACAACACACAACCTGTGGCACATAGTTTTCTAAACACAATACCCAGACGAGTTACGCTGTCAAACACCTAAAACAACACATATGAGATATGATAAGAACACTTGATCTGGGAAAGTTTAATGATGATTGGGCAAACAATGCTCAGAAGATTTCAGTACACAGCCAAAAGAGGAAATATGTACACGCCTTGGCAGTTGTCGTTTTTGTTAAACAGACAAGATGCATTTTCGAACTCGGCCGAGATATCCCTAGAACAAATGTACTGAGCAAATTTCGTGATGATTGGGCAAAAAATAACACTGAATTATTGCAATTGAGATGACAATTCTCACCAAGGTGAACTTTTCAACATCTACTTTGACATCCTTTCTGTCTTGAGTGCTTTTTCCAGCGACCAACATCAATCGACTTTGAAGATCTTGTAGCTGCGAGAAACTGTAGCTTCTGAACAGACGTTCATGTTCTTTTTCTGGCACCGTTAGTTTGATAACATTTCTTGTCAGCTGTGAAGAAACATTGAAATTGTAAACAAATTCGATCTTGAACATATCAAGCGCAATATTGTATCTACTTAACATTTCTTCATCAGATACAACATTTTCATTCTAACCTCTTGAGAGTTCGAAATCCACAATGCACTGTCAATCATACAACAAACAAACTTACATGCTAACCATTGTAAAATCATAGAAAATCAATTGTAAACTATTTACACCTTTGGTTACAACCCAAAACATATAATATACATGTAACATTATACAATGACTCCTTACGATGTCATTATTCGAGCCTTCTGTCTCAGTAATTAATCCAACCATGTAAACACCAAAATTGTTGATGGCATCAGCTTGCATCAATGACGTAACTTCCACTGAGCCATGTGCCTTCTTGATCTCCTTGAGCCAAGGAAGTTCTCTGTCTGTGTCAATCTATTAACACATTTTGAAACACATTTAAACTTAAATAATAACCGCTGTTCAGAAAATATTTCAATTTGATCTCTTCAATATAAAAATACAAGAAAATTGAATAATAAATTAAAAGTATTACCCATATCACGCATTACTTATTATAACATGCCCAGTGCAACATTAGTGATGAATATCTCCGGTAATAATTGTTGTGATATGTATTAAGTTGTAATAATCATGTTAAACACATTTACAGTTGAAAAGGGGCAGAACGTTTGCAGCTTTTTAATGAAGGATATCTTAAATTTCACATTTGCGAACCCATATCATAGGGCAACATGCCTTTGAGTTTAAATTTTGTAAATTAAAAAGTGTAGGCGTATTTCATCAGACAAGTTTGTTTCAACAACCATTAGTCCATGGGTATTATTATTAAAGGATAAACTTACCAACTGTTGGGGTAAATTTGGATTAGCATCAAGTTCTTTCCATATAATTTTACACTTGTCTATCAATGTGATGTAGTCACAAGCATCATCCAGCTCAAAAATGAGAGGTGAATATCCCAGCACAGCTGAGTGGAGGCACTGAACCTTTTTGATGTTCAATGGTTCGTCTCCAGCAGACATCATCGCAAGGTCCACAAACACTTTCAATTCCTTCTGACCCGCTAGAAGATAATACAAAAATACTAGATTAACATTATGTGATTTGACATTTTTCAGAAGATATACGTCAACACAAATGATGGATGTTTCCCAATGCCGTATTGCTTCCAAATTCTGGCATTGACACTAAACTTAAGAACCGGAATCACTGTCATGTTGAGAGTTACATTTCAATTCCAATCTAGAGGTTATAAGTTAACAAAAGCGTACGGCAAGTTTCTACTTTGGTTGGTCGTTTACCAATTAAGTCATTTTATGGTGACTCATACCCCATATATTATATCGTTGTCTCCATGCTCCAAATATGTCAAAACACTTGATCAAAATACCCGGTAAATTGTTTCATTTACAATGCGGAAGTTAAAACTAAATTAACTCTAAACTAAGGAATAGTCGAAAGCATAGTATGCCCTCTAGGTGAGGATTAGTTTTTGGGTAAATTGACGTTACCAGGAAGTAAAAAGAGTCCTCTGCGACATTTGTCTTCTTTTGGCGCCCATTATAATGCACCACGTCCTTAGTTCCCATTTCCGAATAATCGCTTTAATATTTCTTACCGTTTACCAGAGTATTGTGTGCGTAATTAATGTTTTACTGAAATGAGTTTTAGTCGAGTGATCTTCATTTACTTCAAAGTGTGATGCATAATTGTTTGTATACGTTGATTGTGTAATCTTAACTGTAGTGCAAGCAAATTTTCACCATATTCTTGATATTACCATAAATATAACTATCACAACTATGTCTGACGATGCATTTGTCTTCATAAAAGTTTCTTATGACTGCTTACATTTTGTAGTTTTCAGCTTTTAGAACAATGAACCGCATGAAGCAAATAATAAATTAGGACAATTCCATGGTCTTTGTCGATACTGAGTATAGTGGATCACTACCCGAGGGATAACATATACCAAAAGAATGAAACTTACATGTTTTCATTGATTCATTGAGCCATCTGATAAGATTGTCACACTTCAAAAACACCTCCAAACAGTGGACTTTCTCTGGGGTGATTCCTTTCAACACTTGGAATGTTGCCATCAATCTTTCATTAAAATCTTTCATTTTAAATTGGTGATCAGTATGCTGATGAGAAAAACAAATATATTATATAGTGTTTAAAAGATCTGAAGATGTATTGGACGAGGGGCAAAATATCCAAATTGACAGATAAAATACTTAAAGCAACATAAGTGTAAAATCAACATGGCAATTCGGGCGATTATTAAAAGAATATGCCAACACAAATTAGCATGACCTTTGGTGAAGATCGGTTGACAACAACTGACAGACGAAATGACATTAAGAAACCAACTTTAACATCTCAAAACCATGGATGGAAAGCACAGTTGATCCCAATTATTGATTTTCACAAACTATCTAAATGATATCATCTAAACTATTGAACAATCACTAATATAATGTTACCTGGGCAATATTTTTTATTTCATCGAAGTCGCCTCGAAGGGTGTACTTGCGTTGAACCTTCAACAGTGCTTTAGCTCCTCTAACGCATGACAACAACTGTCTATGCTCTTGTAGCTGATAAATCCGTTTTTTTGCGATAACCTCAGAGATTCCAAATGATGTTATTTCATAAACAAGGCGGCTGGGGTCTCCACTAAATGTATCAAACATCTTTTGAAACTCTTCAAACAAAATGTCTCCACTTTCGAGCTTGACTGCAAATTGTTTCCACCTGCAATATAGCTACTTTATTATAAATATATTTTACACTTATATGTGTAAATGCCCAAATATTACCAAAATATATATTCTTTATGTATCTGCAAATGTGACTGTAACAACATACGAAACTAGAGCTTGTAAAAGAAGTAATGAATACCCTTCCAAAAACCCCGCATGTTGTATTGTGTTGCGAGTTATTGTCATAGTTGCCTAAAAAGTCTTTAAAAGGGGGCATTACTTTTGCCTTTTTACTTATAATAAAATCTTCATATGCCTAACTTTTGAACATACAACAATTTATGCATATTTCAATATTGGTACGTTTAAAACATAATAACTGATGGACATACAAACATCCGTGAGAGTTCGGGTATACCCCCTAAACTTCATTACAGTGGAGGAGTATAGAGAAGAGTATCAAACTCAACTATTAACTGTGATCATGTAAGAACTACAATATATATATATTGTAAACAATATTCAACTCAATACATTTGTGCAATCACAAGTTGATCAATATTCAACAACTGAAAATACCACTGTGATACATACATAGTGTAGGATTGATAAACAAGAGGGCCAACACGGCCCTAGATCGCTCACCTGTGAAATGAGTTTGCCCAGTGGCATGATTTGAACAGTCTTTGTCACATATCAAATATCAAAGCTGCGTGCTTTGTGGTTAAAGATAAACAAGGTTTTTCAAGCTTTGACCTGGTCCATGTTTTTCAACGGACCGGAACCACTTTTGAACTCAACCAACATATTATTAAGACAAACATTTTGACAAAGTTACATGACGATTGGGCATGAAATGTGACTTCTACAGTGTTTACACGTTTTTTTCTTTTTTTTTACCTAGTGACCTAGTTTTTGACCCAGCATGACTCAGTTTCAAACACAATCGAGGTATCATTAGAACAAATCCTCTGACCAAGTTTCATGAAGATCGGACAAGAAATGTGGCCTCTAGAGTGTTTACAAGGTTTCTCTATAGCCAAATAAGGTAAGCTGCCCCGCCCACTGGCGGCCATGTTTTTCAACAGACCGGAAACACTTTTGAACTAAACCAACATATCATTAAGACAAACATTTGACAAAGTTACATGAACATTGGGCATGAAATATGAATTCTACAGTGTTTACAAGGTTTTTCTTTTTTTTTACCTAGAGACCTAGTTTTTGACCCAGCATGACCCAGTTTCGAACTCGATCGAGGTATCATTGGGACAAATCTTCTGACCAAGTTTAATGAAGATCTGACAAGAAATGTGGCCTCTCTGATGAAAACTGTGATCTCTATTGTCTACACAAGGTTTTTCTATGATTTGACCTAATGACCTAGTTCCTGATACCTGATGAACCAAATACAATCCCAATCCAGATTTTATCAAGATACACATTCTGACCAAATTTCATAAAGATTGGATGAAAACTGTGACGTCTATTGTCAACACAATGTTTTTCTATTATTTGACCTAGTGACCTAGTTTTTGACCCAAGATGACCCAAATACATACCCAACCCAGATTTCATCAAGATAAACATTCTGACTAAATTTCATAAAGATTGGATGAAAACTGTGACCTCTACTGTCTACACAAACAAATTGTTGACGGACGCACGCACGCACGCACGACGGACGCCGGACATCACACGATCACATAAGCTCTCCGTGTCACTTCGTGACAGCTGAGCTAAAAAAAACATACTCTTTTTCAACAATACGCCAAATGTGAAGTACGACATCCAACAGTGTTTTGCAAAGACGTCCATTTGTGTTACATGTAGACCTCCACATCCTTTCAAACACAAAACTCTTCTCCAGTGTTTCAAATGGACCCAATACGTCTAACACCTCCTGTTGTACTGGGAAAGCATTGATTTTCGGTTTCACATTATCTGCTGTAGCTGTCGTCGCTACTGCCATGTTTGGTTTACAAAATGTGTTCAGAGACTGCGATTCTAAATCATTTGCCGAAATAGACAGAACTCGGTCGACAACGCTTGTATCAACTGAAACACATTGTGAGATGATTGCAATAATAATTGATTATTTTTTTTCGTATCTGTCTCCTGTGTCAAGTGCTTTTGTGCTGTGTCGAACTGTATGACAATCGGTTCATAGACATAAATAAAGGACCACATGCCGTAATACGGTTCTCCCTTGCTGGTGCAGCTTATTTTTCAACTTGTTTCTACCTTAATTACAAAAAGCGGTCTAAAATGTAAAATTATATCACTCGATAATGAATAGACTTATATCTTAAAAGTTTACTGAAATAATTGGACCAATTACCTGTTGGTATGCACTGACAGTGATTCACAAGAAGGGTCATTTGTCTTGACTGAGTTTCAAACGCTTCCAACTCCTTCATCCTTATATTGACTACGCTGCTAAACGTGTTTGAGTTTTCTTTTTGAACAAGTGAACTCATAACTGACGAAAAGCCCGATAAATGAGAATTTATCAGACGCAGCATTCCTATTTCAACGTTTCCATTGACAATCGACTCCCAGCTACTTTTGCATATGGTAATCACCAGGTTTAGGTTAGCTTGTGCTTCCGAAAACAAAAGCTGATTCTCAGCTCCTTCATCTAGGAAATATAAAATGAATGACAGTGCAAAAACGTATTTACAGCAAATAACAAGTTCCTTGGAAAATATGACATATCGGAGGAAAGAACTTCAAATAATATGAGATTTTTTTTCTAAAACTAACTTTTTCGATGGAAGAGTCCAATCTAACAAAGATACTTTCATTTTGAAGTTTTATTTCCCCCTTTCTGAGCGGACAGCATTTGCGTTATTTTTTAATTGAGGCCTTGACGTCACTCACCCTATTTGCATCAATGTCTTGCTTCATGGTAGCTATACACCATGCATCATTAATATATCTCATTTTGTTTTAGAGTTTACAAACCGAAACTTGTGTTCAAAGACTTCACGATCGTTATTGGTATGGGGAGAATGTTTTTGGATCGGCTACTGTCGGTCAAAATAAATTATGTGTTAATTGGTAATTGTTTTGCTCAAAATTACTTATTTGAAGTATACACATCATCTCCTGTTTTTCATGAACACTTAGCTTTTGAGAAATGTGGAGTACATGAACAATATCTAAATCACAGAATGTGTTTTAATGAAATTCGAAAACACATATCATTATATATATTTATATCAAATAAAGTCACAATAAATTTTGGATACCTTTGTTTTTTAAGAAAAGTTGTATTGGAGGCCACGTCAGTGCCATAAGCAGCACTTGTTGAGAGGCTGTTTCGTTTTTTACGTTTTCTTTCCACTGTTTTAGAAACAGTGAGGTCAGCAGACCCCTAAGACGCTGCTTTTGTGTACTATCCATCCTATGATAGTTGACTGTGTGCCCACCATCAATTGCCTTAGTGATAAACAATAAAGCATATGTTGAAAACCAAAACATCTTTGAGGTAAAGTGTTGTACAGATATTTGTACAGAGCAATCGAGAAAAGCAAGTGCTGGTATCACCATCTAATACTTTAAAGTTAACATATACATTGCAGGAAACAAAAAAATATCAATTTACAGTTGAATAATCAAAAGCATGAACTAACAAGCCAAAAAGGTCCGATTACAACCGATTACAATTTAACTACCAACAATTGTTAAGCTGCACGTGCATGTGTGTTGTTTTAGAAGGATGGTAATGATATAATTTGAATAAACGTGTTTGGATTGCATTTCTGTATTGTTTAATAATGTAGAATCTAATTGAATTAATGGATATTTTAAGTTTTGTGTTAAACCATTGCAATTGGTATGGACAGGGCCCTGGTATTGAAAACAAAGAAACCAACATTCAAAAAGAATTAAATTAACAATTTATTTCGATGCAAATTTCATTCATTTTAGGAATTAATTGACGTAACATTTTAAGAGTAATTTCTTTGATTAAACAGTCTATCCACAAAGGTGTTCATGCTAAATTACACCGACTTTTAATTAGAAAAGGAGGGGGATGTTGTTAAATTGTATCTATAGCCCATTTCACCAGGAGATCAGCAATATTCCCAGAAACTCGGAATTCTAAGTCACATGGGGCATTATCAGCTGACCACGCTAACCAATCAAATTCTGGGGTATTATGTCCACATTAAATCAGCATGGCGTCTGCTTCAGCAGTTTCCTTTGTTGAAACAAAAAAAATGCCTTTTCAAGCGGTAGTTTGCCACAATCATTTAAACAAGAGCACCGCCTAGCGGGTGCAGACCGCTCATCTATTCGTCAAAGTATGAATCAAATCTGATCATAAATTAAGAAGTTATTGCAATTTTAGCAAAATTGTGGGGGTGTGGTCATTTATTACATTATATTTCAAAAATGAAAAACAATGAATAAAAATATCGGGGGGATTCTTGGGGGGGGGATGGTTATCTTTCTTTTTTCTTTTTTTTTAACCATGTTTCAAAAAATATATATAAACAAATAGTGTGGGGTGTGGTAATTAATTAGATGATCTTTCAAAAATAAGAAAATGGAGAAAAAAACAAGAGATGTGTTAGTCAGAAACACAATGCCCCCTACTGCGCCGGTTATATCTCAAGGGACATAGAAGTTATGAGCATTTTTCGAAACCTAAATGCAGATTTTGAAACCTAAACGCAGACCCTTACTTCAAGGTCAAGGTAACAGGGGTCAAAATTTTTGTGCANTAACCAAAATTTTCAATTTTCTAAGTATAAAAAGGGCACATAATTCTGTCAAAATGCAAGCCAGAATTATCTAACTTTGCCTGCCCAGTCCCCTCATGATAGTTAGTAAGTGTACCAAGTTTGAATGCAATAGCATTGATACTTTATGAGAAAAGTGTACCTAAACGCAAAACTTTACCGGACACCGACGCCGACGCCGACGCCAAGGTGATGACAATAGCTCATAATTTTTTTTCAAAAAAGATGAGCTAAAAATGTAATATTACATCAATAATTAGTAACTTTCTCAACATACATTCGGACTCGTTCAATCAGAGAAGTTTCATACGAGCTGTTTACAAACGGACACGTCAGAGTATGTATACTTTTTTACCCGGAAATTAGATCAAGCTTGTAGACAAAGGAATTTGTTTGCGAACAAATAGCCTATCATTAAATGAATACAATTTATTTAATCCAATATGTCTAACCTGCATTCTTTACCTTTCACGTGTAAGAAATTATTGCAGTCCATAACTAATTAATGCGTAGAGCATTTCATTGTGATTTTACTTTTTAAGATAACCACATTTTTCTCGGAATGTAGTTAATTCGTACTACAAATTACTATTAATAGATTACTTGTTCATGTTTACCCCAGCATTTCATTGGTCAGCCAGTTACCTGTTCTGAATCTTATCGGCTGAAATCGTAAATATTCGTGACTACTCGAAGAGAAATGTGATATTGTGTCGGGTTTAAGTTAAATATTCATCATGGAAGCTAACATAAGTATTCCTTACATAACTTGACTAAAACCAAGATGATTTGTTTAAATCCAAACAAAATGTAAAGTGAGTAGAGAAAAAGTCATTAATGTCAGTAGTTTACAGTTATTTTTATGCCAGTTAGCAAGTGGGTCAAACGACGTGCGTTTATGTTTAACAAGAATGGTTTTATAGACTAATACTATCAATGACAGCGGAGATGGATTCTGCATGTCAACTTCATAGGAGCTGAAAACAGCAATCATTTTTGTTTTGTTCTTTTTTTTGTAAACAAGAATTTATATTAAACAAAACCTTATTTTCTCTATTTAAAGATAAAACCGTCCGCATGTTGATTAAATGTGAATTTCGTTTGAAGGATTATATATTGGTTCTATATTACTTCGTAAGATTAAATTCATTTGATTAATCGCGTTGCTGGTAGTAGCTTTATCATATTTTGGACTTAAACATTCATTTCACCAAGCCTAAAATCAGAGTAAAGAAAGACACTATCCTAGTATTCTCTTTACTTAGTAAAGATTTTAAATTGGGTCAGTGGATAAAATAAACACAGTTTTACCTCACTAGCTAATGTTGTTAGACACTCTTGCAACGGCTTTGTGAACAACTCCAATTGTTGGCAAAACAAAGCTACGAATTTCTCCTTCACATCACTTCTCCCATAAAACTAAAACAAAATATGTATACCATTATATAAATTCATTAAAAAACAAGATGTGTTTGTGAAACACTATGTCCCCTTTTGAGCGATTTTGACCCATATATTTGACCTTTGACCTTGAAGGATGACCTTGACCTTGACCTTCCACCACTCAAAATGTGCAGCTCTATGAGATACACATGCATGCCAAATATCAAGTTGCTATCTTCAATATTGCAAAAGTTATGGCCAATGTTAAAGTTTGCGCAAACAAACAAACCAACAAACAAACCAACAAACAGACAGGGCCAAAACAATATGTCTCCCAGTATAGAGTTTAAATAACCCATAGGAATATATTTAAGAAAAAAAATCCGGCTAAGTGTTGGTTATTGCGTTAATAACCAATGGTTTGGAGCTCCAATGTGTATGAATTAAACCTTGGGGGCAATAACCTGAGTGGATTTATAACAAGAACTGATAGTTATTACTACAATAACAAACACTTAGACGGAACTTATTCTGCTGCGAAAATTAATACAACGTATGTATAAACTATTTTAATCTTTACTCCGCCGCTTATCTGCACAAAAACATATATGTATGCTTTTCCGTGGCGTCTACACACCAAAATAATTCAAAACTAGAGCTTTGTCACAGACGTGACGAATACCCCGACATGCCGCATTGACACAGAATATTTTGCATGTTGTCTTTACAAAAAACAGCGGACACCATGCTCAATGTTTAAAACGCACTAAGTGACCCCGTAACCTAGTTTTTGATCCGGCATGGCCCTTGTTCAAACTTGACCTACACATCATCTAGATACAACTTCTGACCAAGTGTGTTGAAGATCATATGAAAACTACTTGAATCAGAAAGCGGACACCATGCTAATTGTGTAAAACGTACTACCGGTAAGTGACCCCGAGACCTAGTTTTTGGCCCAGCATGGCCCATGTTCGAACTTGGTCTAGAGATCATCTATATAAAACTTCTGACCAAGTTTGGTAAAGATCGGAAGTAAACTACTTCAATTTGAGAGCGGACACCATGCTCAATGTTTAAAACGCATTAAGTGACCATGTGACCTAGTTTTTAACCAGGCAAGGCCCATGTTCGAACTTGGCCTTAAGTTCATCTAGATAAAACTTCTAACCAAGTTTGGTGAAGATCTGATGAAAACTACTTGACTAGAGAGCGGACACGATGCTGAATGTTAAAAAAACGCACTGAGTGACCCCGTAACCTAGTTTTTGACCCGGCATGACAAACTTGACCTAGACATCAGCTAGATACAACTTCTTACCAAGTTTGGTGAAGATCGGATGAAAACTACTTGAAATAGAGAGCGGACAACATGCTGAATGTTTAAAACGCAATAAGTGACCCCGTGACCTAGTTTTTGAACCGGCATGACCCATATTCAAACTTGCCCAAGACATTATCTAGATACAACTTCTAACCAAGTTTGGTGAAGATCGGATGAAAACAACTTGAGTTAGAGAGCGGACAACCAATACGGACCGACAGACCGACAGACAAGCTCACTCCTATATACCCCCATACACTTTGTTTGTAGGGGTATAATGATATTGGCTTCATTCATAAACATTGAGTATTGATCAATCCAGTAAAAAATACTATGCTAATACATGCAAAGTAAATGCCACATAAAGGTAAATTTTTAATTAACTTGGACTTAACAATTGTACTACGAATATTGTTTTACTGCGCTGACTTATATGTGTTTATCAAAAGTTTGATCGCGTGTTACAAAACAATTTTAGAAAACATTAGGTCCCGTCTATTGTCTACTGCTAAATAACCCACAATAATTAAATTCTTTGGCTATAGAAAACAAGTCACAGATCGTACTAGAATATGGCCTTTAACATGTCTAACCTCCTTTCTTAAGTGATCCTGAAGTATTTTGTTCACGCATGAATTCCAATGGGAAAAGGAGTCCCCTTGAAGAGGAATAAAGGCCATGTTCCACAACTGAAAATAAAATACACACTGTCTAAGGCACGTTTGTCATTTAAGCTTAAGCCAGTACACTCGTTGAATTGATATCCCCCGCCAAATAAATTGTTTTTATGGCAGGGAGCACTTTCCAGGGTTGCAATGCGAAACTCTGTACACAACTACTTATAGAACCATTCATTGATTTTAATAAAGGTGTAATGGAACCTATAAAAGCTGCTCTAAAATAAAGTTCTGCATTAAAAAAAATCAGAAATGAAGTAGAATTGTTTAAGTTAAAAATTATACAGTTGAAAAGGGATGTTATTAAAAGTCATTGCTATTACACGATGGTGCGTATAAGAACAATTGTTGTTACTCCTTTAGCTATCCGTATATATACTAACCACATACCGTTAATTTAAGCTACAACAAACGCGTATAAAAAGATAGTTTTAAGGAACAAATGGTGACAATTCTGCTATTATAAGGTAGTGCTCATCGACATTTGTGTGACCTTGACCTAGGGATGTTTTATACCAATTTTGCAAATCAAGCCAATATATACCATGTGATACTCATGGAGTGGCTTGAGTTTTTTTTGCAAAGTTTTTAACACACCTTCTTAAAAACCAATATATAACTAGTATATAGTAACAACAACAATAATTTTTAAAACTTTCTAAGTTGAAAATTGGGCACAATTTTTGTAATACTTTAGGTGGGAAGATTAGATTAGCAAATTAAAGACGTTCATATCATTAGGAACGATCCATGCAAATTTTCATGTTCATGAAAAATGTAGGAGAGCTTTTCAACAGATTTGTTGCTCACAACAAACAGACGGCAAGACAGATAGAATGTCAGATGGACGGACAGACACACAGACAAACATACATGGAGATTCCAATATACCTCTTTTTACTTCGTATCAGTATGTTTAATAACACATATGTGACGCTGGTGAGATTATTATACAATGTGACGCTGGTGAGATTATTATACAAACTAAAACGCACCTTTAAATGATCAAACATTTTTGTACTCCAGTCCCATTTTGTGTAGTCACGCATCCACACGGATATGTTTCCAGCTTCAGCAGCGATGTGCGTACCATAATCAGGAGGCTTTGTGGCTTGGTTTGTATTATTTTTGTCAAAAAGCAGCCGGTGTATCGTGATGCAATGAAGGAATATATAACCCCAGTATGCAAGCTTCATAATTCTGTCAGTTTTGTGCATTTTTTCAACACCGTCTGCCCCAATCTTGTATGCCAAAGTCCAGTTGTTCAAAGACCTAAAAAGTAAATACAAACACATGAATGAGGATGCATTCTTCCCAGTTGTAATTCTGTTTTCAGAATTTGTATCAATTCATATGCGATTTCATTAGTATATATTCGGTTTTAGTTTATATACCTTTTACCAATATTCTGCATATTAAATTTAAAAAAAATGGCAATAACTCTTCAATATAAAAAGGATATGATTTTTGTACTCTGCCACTCGTCAACATCCAACAAGAAAAATGGTTTAATTTAAAATCCCTTAATTAATAGTCATGAATACTCAAGTTTATTATTCAACAGGCAATAACACTGTTAACATTGAGAGAAATTAGTTATGGTACTTGAACTTTTAACGTACTATCAATGTCCTTTGACATTACATGAAGTAATAATTTGAATCCCTCTAACCGAATTATATTCTTCCAAAAACTCAGAATTGACTGTAGAGATGTAGCAAATTATGTACAAGAGTACCATTGTCACAAACACAAGAGGGACAAAGTTATTCTCGGGAAAATGTGTTGACATTTGACCTTGAAAATAAATTTCATGCAGGACAACATTATTCTCTGGAAAGAGCGATGAATTATATATTTTAATTTTGAACTTTAAATATAAACATAACCTTGAACCTAGGCATCAGGCTAAAAATCTTGTATCAACTAAAAAAATGTGTAACTTGAAAATTCATTAAAGACAAAATTATGTCCTGGACAAACTGTGACCTTGACCATGGCCTCAGACACATGGATCTAGTGTTTGTCATGGAATTTCACAATTATTGTCACCATCCCAATGGTATTTGAAAATCCATCTATGCTGGAAAAAGTTATGCTGTAATTATGTTCATTAATAGTAATTATAAGTACTTACTCCTCATTTTCCACAACTATGTTCTGCAATCGATTTAGGAGGAGCTTTAGACAGTCATAGACAGCCTGTTAAGAAGAACACATACTATTATTTGATACACAAAATGTTGTAAACATTTAAATGTTTACAAACTCTATTAAAGTTTAACATAAATCGATTTTACACCATTCATTAATGGTGGTATTAAAAAGTAGTATTCACCTTTTCCTCATTGTCCTTTGCGTCAAACACTGGACCAAGGTAATCACGGTAATTTGGCGTTGTATGCAAACTCCAGAACAAAAGTGATGCCAGACATACTTCAATAGATATCGCGTGGTCACTTAAGAAAATGGTCAGCTCTGGTGGTGTAAGTGCTGCAACAATACTTCGGGATAAATATGGATCCAAGCAAAACAATGGCTGCAAACAACTCATCACGTTTTCCAGAGGACTGAAAATAAATATAATCACAAGTTATTAATATTCGAAAAGTTACAAGAACATGTCAATATCGTATTACATAAATGATCTTCAAAATTATATAGCTGATTGATATTGTGTATTGGATTGTTGGAACTGGTGGATATATGGCCAGATGCAATACCTTATGTATCCATATTGCTTATAAAAAAATAAGAGTACACAGGCTGTTAGTTTTACAAATTTCAAATTGTTGTTAATAAATATGATCAATAGAACCTTTATTCTATGGCAGTAAATTAAATAAATGAAGCAACCTGACAATCTAACGTTCTGAATAACTTAAATCAAGCCTAAAACTGACGCCAAAACCCGGACAAGTAAAATAGCTTGAATCTTCTTCTAAAAGTTCGGCTTAAATATCAAACATCAATTTTAACCATGATTGTCAAATTTACTTCTAACATTTATATGCTGTATGACTTTCAGATTGATTAAACATTTTGTGATTAAAAAAAACTCACATTGTCCATTTGTTTTTGTTTCCCTTGAATAGGTCGATTTCGTTCTTAATATCGTTGATTCCCCACCAAAGAGTTGTATGAAAGTTGTGGGACATGTCTTCGCCAAGGACATCATAGGGTTGGCAAACACCTGATACAAAATGTAGTAACGGCAGGCAAAACATCCATGATGGGTCCTTTTCTATTGTCGGTTGGCTCTTCACCATGTTTAGAATAGCTCTTTTCAAAGCACTGAAATAATACTCATAATAAGCATGATCATCATAATCAACGACAACA
The DNA here is from genome assembly GCA_007657795.1 of Dreissena rostriformis. Lineage (NCBI taxonomy): Eukaryota > Metazoa > Mollusca > Bivalvia > Myida > Dreissenidae > Dreissena > Dreissena rostriformis. The sequence goes on from VMBQ01000175.1 coordinate 215,912, forward strand.
ACACCATCATCACAGCGGATGCAATTGTCACAAAAACAAACATGAGTCCATGCAACATTGTGTTACGAGTGGACAAAGTAAAAAATGTATCGATTTCTAGTGATGGTTATTAACCGACTTTAAATTGTGACATTGACCTTGACCTTTAACCTAGGGACCTTTGTCTTCCGGGCATCACTTGACCCATGCATCTGTGCATGGTAAACAAGAGCATTATACAGTGTTGTGAACATTTGTGATTTGCTACATTTCATCAAAAGTTAATGTGTGTAATAACTTGTTTTAAAGACTACATACTCTGGGGAGGCTAGAGTCTTTATGGCTTCATAATCAATGCATTTTTTGTCTTCACCGTGAGCAGAAACAAGCAAGCATCTGCACAGGTACTGCCAGTCCTTGTGTGACAAGTTGAGTTGGATTCTGTTGCACGCAATCACAAATGCCATCGCCCGCATCACTGTATCTTTCATCATTCTATTTGCATCGATGCGTTTGTACAGTTCGTCAATGCCAGATGATAAAAATTTCAAAACAAACTAGAAGAACAGGAAAATAAGTGTATAACAAGTTAAAGGTAAATAGCAAAACAGCTCTTCATTGATACAAAAACTTAACATTGAAAACAATTAAATCATGTTAAATAACTGAATTATAAATGCTAGAAATGCACAAACCAATTAAAGATACCAGTTTGCCACATATGTTAAGCCTGTTGTCAAGAATGTCATTTATTTCTATTTAAACTTAGTTTGAACTTAATATTTGAGCTTGTAATGTTTTCGCTTGGAAGACAGGCATTGCACATTTTTTTCCGGGTGGACATGAGGGCAATTTTTATTTGAAATAGATTGATAACGTTTCAGTCAAATTAAGCTGAAACATACCCATATGTTTAAGATTGACCTTCAAGTATGACATTGACCTTTGAGCAAATGGCAGACATTGAACTTATTAATTCATGACATTTGTTATAAATTATTTAACAATTGACAGATGAATGACGAATTTACTATCCGGTGAAGCTGCAGTACGTCCGACTTCAAGGTTGTTCACTAAGAGTGGCCTAAACCTTTGAGCTAGAGACACAGGTCTTGTGAGTGACATGGCAACTGCACATGTTGGAAAATGTTCATAATTATTGTAGTTTTTTCGGATAAAAAACCCCGTTTTTGTCAATTGTCTGCTAAAATGCCTTGATTCAGATCATGAACATTTTTTATAAAAAGAGTGTTTGATGTAATCATTTTTGTCATGTAACAGTAACCAACAAAAGATTTAATACACATTTTAAAATTATGTGACCTAGTGCAGTGCTATAATATGATAATATATCAAATAGAAATACAACTATATTCATTAACTGCATTTGCGTTACACAGTTCCTAACTACTTGCAAGTTGCATAATTTGAGAAAAAACTTTAAAAACTTTCCCTTTTCCAAACATCGACTGTCAGACACAGTTTGAAAATATCTGACATATCCTAACAGTTTTTCTGATATTGCATACAATGTGACTTGTTCAAGTGCTAACACTTCCATCTTGATAAATGACATAATGTTTGATGTTGCCCGATATAAGTTCTGACAAGCAACTGTTTGCAATATCTGTTCTTAGATTAAAGACAGAACTGATCAATTAAAATAACTTAAGGAAAGAAATAAAGAAACAGTCTTCAATTTCCTGATCAAAATCGTTATGAAGTATAGCAAAACAATATACCTGTTGTTTGAAATCAGATTCCTTGTCAAAACACTTTGCGTGAGTAAAATACATCCTCTTTAAGCAAAACAACAACGAGTCCAGTTGATCCAAGGATTCTTGGAATGATTCCGTAATTACATCAACGCCACTACGAAACCATTCTGGGCAAAAGAGGGACGCAAACAGATCCATCCGTTTGATGCTTTTCTTTTTAAATGTTCCGCGGAAATAATTCAACATATCTTTCAAGACATTTGTTGAAGGTTCTGGAACTGCAACTCCATCAAACTGGTGCCATGTATCTAGTTTAGTTAAATAGAGTTAAAAATAATATTTATATGGGTTCTAATGAGAAAACCAATGTATATTTTGCAACATAAGTACAATCATGATATGAAGCAACAGATTAGGCTATATAGACTACATTTGAAAGTACTCATGCAGACAAATACTTTTAAATGAATAAAATCAAAGTGTGATACACGTACTATGTTGCACTATTACAATAAATGATACTAAAAACTTGAAGCCACAATATCTATTTAAATTCAAAAGTTGCTTACCTTTGTTGGCAATCTTATCTGGATAGACAAGTAGTTTTCTGTTGTGAATCTGTGCATAAGACGTAGCATCATAGTAATATTCATAGACGTATGATGCGCCTTTAAAAATGCAATACTTGTAAAACACAGTGGTTGTTATTAAATCCCTGGGCATATGTAGCTCATACAAGAATTCTATGTGCTTCTCTAACTTTCTGCAAATAAAGATAGTTCTTGCATACAAATGGCCACAAGAATGTGTTGCACGAAATCAATTATGTACAAAACATAAAGAGAAATTAGGGAAACAGATGTGTTTAAATTTGCATGAAATTGTATCTTAGAATAGTTTAATTTATTTGTATCTACATTTACAGTTCTTACAGGTGCGTTGCCTTGTCTAAAATATACTTACATTTGGAGGCCTCAGCATAAATGTGTTTTCCCAAATTACAAAAGATAACACACTAAATTAACGCTATGAACAAGGCAAATGCAGTCCATACTTTTTATTGCATTTTGGGAAGGTAATTATATTACAAAAGATCAAGGCTGATTTCAAATGGTTCGAATCATGGACGTTTGTATAATAATCTCTTATGGGTATCAACTTAAGCAATAAAAGTTTGAAAGTTGCTAAAAAAAGTATTATTTAAAATATTCATTGATTGTTAGGCTTTATAGACGACATCCACGATGAAAACATGTATGTATCAAATACAGTCACTCACTGAATAGATTCCACTAGTAAAACATAACTACACATACATAAAGGAGCAACTATAAGTGTGTTAAATGTTTGTAGAAGCAAATGTTCAATTACATTTTCCTCATATATGTTACATACCATATTTATTTTTTTTAATTATAGTACCTTTTTGGAGTTGCAACGTGGTCAATAGAGAACCAGCCTCCAAGACGTGGTGAATCAAACTTCAACAAAACCCTGTTTGATTCATTTTCTAGAAGTTTCCTTGATACCAGTACATGGAAAACAACCCGTATGTAATCCTTGTCATTGATTGGTCTGCATATAAAAAACACATATTGTAAGCAAAGTAAAAAAAAGGATTATACGTTAATAATAATCATTTTATTTAGACCTTTTGGAATAGTGAAAGCTTTTTGCATAGCAGGCTGATCTCATTGCTTTGTAGTTGACGTGTTATCCCAGAAGTTGTATTACAAACAATTGACATTATGTATGCCATAACACTGGAATGAAATACAATCTAAGATACGAACTCCACGAGTCTGACGTGTTGCCTGACAACGGTTTACACAAATATGATCAGTGAACCAACAAAATAAGTTGAATAAGTTGAAAAAAATAATCAGATGAATAACATTATTTCTTACACCGCATATTCTCATTAATTGCTATGTCAAGCAATATCAACAAATATTTTCTATTTTATTAAACTTATGAATATTAAATTCATATACAGACGTTTGCATCTGAAGTAATGTTAAACCTTTCAGTGTGCTGTCTTTTTGTCTTATGTTTAATATGCTAATTTGAAACAAAGAGCTGCAGAGTGTTTTTACTTTTACAATGATATTTATAAACCATCTAATTCATGTGAACACCATATTTACAAATACTGCAAACAAAACTAATTAACTATCTCATTTTATAGAATGTATTTATTACAATATTAGAACACTTCACTACTGCATCCATTCCTATTTCAAACTGTGCAATATTCAAACTGTACACGAAAAACCAATTCAATCTCCCTGATTAATAAAATACCTAATTTGTGTTTAAATTAAAACAAGAAACCGTCGGAGACGGGTGATGCTCCCCAAAGTTTTTTTTTGTCACAATATAACATATCTCTCTAAATAAATCATCTAACCAGAACCCACTAATAACATGCGCATCTCCTCAAGGTAGTTAAGCTTCCCATGAAGCTTCATTGAATTCCAGTCAGTAGTTGGGGAGAAATAGCCCGAACAAGAATTGCACTATATGTACAGTTTATAAAAAATTTCAAAGGGCCATAACTCTGTGAAAAATCATCCGACCATAACCGGCTGATAATATGCACATCTCCTGTTGGTAGTGAAGCTTCCCATAAAGTTTCATTGAATTCCCGTAATAAGTTGCTGAGAAATAGCTCGGACAAGAATTGCACTATATGTACAATGGAAAATTTCAAAGGGCAATAACTCTGTGAAAAATCATCCGACCAGAACTGGCTGATAATATGCACATCTCCTCTTGGTAGTGAAGCTTCCCATAAAGTTTAATTGAATTCTGGTCATTAATTGCTGAGAAATAGCCCGGAAAAAATTGTGCACGGACGGACGCACGAACACACGCACGGACGGACGGACAGACGAAGCAGCGACTATATGCTCCCCCAAAAAATTTTGGGGGAGCATAAAAATAAAAATAATGAACGTATATTCTTAATACATGATAAGAAAACAACAAAGGGTGTACCTTGGTTCAGTCGTTGTTTTGTCTTTACGAGCATCATTCTGGTTCTGACCAAAAATAGAATATTAAAACAAACATGACAAGACCTTTCACTGAATATAATTAACATCCACAGGAATTTCTTTGACAAATAGTAGATTTCGGACGATAAGGATAATTACTGTACTTTTTCTTTGAATTTAATGTACGATCTTTATCTAAAAGGAAGCAAACTGGTATTTGTGTTTGTCACACTGTTTGTATATACTGATCAAATAATTATGCAAAATTGTTTCAAAATCATTCATACTAGTTAGAGAACTGAAATTCCCGTTTTACAACACATGCTTTGTTTTGTTCTGACCTAGCAAGAAGTCATGAGGTTCTTGAATGTGACAAACCGTCTCATACATATAAACTTGTGCAACTTAAACACTCCTCCAAGTATGCGCAGTTTGAAGGAAAGAGATATCCTATAAAGAAAAAAGAGTACTTTCCCTCTTAATATAACCTTTACCTTCACCATGTTGCACTTGCACACAAAATAAAGGCTCGTATTGGTTAACATATGTGCCAAAATATTCTGAGCCATTCAATGCATGAGCAAGTAAGAAAGCAGACGAGCCCTATTCTGACCATACAGTTTAATATGTTGACCATTGGCCTCAAACTATTGCCTGAACCTTGAACAAATGCCTGCGTTACCCATTATATAATTAATTTGTCCAAAGTTTTGTTTGAAATGCCACTTGTCATGATTACAGACAGGTGGCCGGACAAACAGTTTCTATTGAAAGGATATGTTTTAATCATAACAAATAATCATTTGGTGATTGGGAACATCAGAAAACAATAAGCAAATATCACTAGGCAGGTGATGAAATGAAACCCCCAGGCAAATGTAAAAGGGGCAGTCAACAATGACCTTCAGGCTGACCAACTGGAACAAAAGGCCCAGGACAAAGGAAAACGGAGAACAGTTGTTGGCGGCTCATATCCAGAGCCCGGTGAAGGGAACTTAGTCAGTAAGTTATTATTAAAATTAGACTGCTTTAAGTGTATGTTTAACTGGTGACCCCAGTATGATTATTAATGGTGTGGAAATGAAAAAAACCTGGAGAAAGATAAGTCAAGTAGAAAATTCCATGATTCAAAATAATTGTTTTAGAGGCGATGAACCAAATAAAACCCCTAACCTATAAGGAAAACAAGAGGGCAATTTTGAGTTCAAACTTGACATGGTGACTACATGTTACCCCACTTCACCCCGATTAACCTTGATAAATTGTCATCATAAATATTCTCACCATGTTTTATCATTTATAAATTTTGCCTCTATAGTATTATCAATGTGTGTCTGGGATTGGACCTGGTGACCTAGTTTTACAAACAACTCGACCCAGAATCTAACTTGACCTAGATATTGAAAATATGAGCATTCTGACCGTGCTTCATTACGATTGAAGTATTAATATGGCTTTAAGTACGTTGTTTCTTAAATATAACCCAGTTACCTAGTATTTTACACCACTAGACTAAAATTCTAAATTAGCCGGGATAATGTCAATATAACATTCAAATTATGTTTCCAGGTAATAAAGATTGAGTCAATAATGTGGCTTCTAGAGTCAAAACATGGTTTTTCCTAGATTGTATCTTGTAACCTTGTTTTGGAATCCACTTGACCCAAATTCAAACTTATTCTGGACATGGTAAAGATAAACATTCTGACCAATTTATATCAAGATTGTGTCTTTAATATTTCTTCTAGAGTGGTTAAAAGCTTTTGACCCAAACTTGACCAAATTTTGATTTTGGCACAGAAATTGTGAAGATAATATTATGACCAACAACATTTTCCTCAGATTTGACCCAGTGACCACGTTTTTATACCAACTTAACCTTAATTTGAACTTGGTATAGGTTTGTCCCGATAAAGATTCCGACCAAGTTTCTGAGAGATTGAGTCATAACTGTCTCTTCTGAAGTGATAACAAGGCTTTTCTATGAGTTTACCCAGTGGCCTCGTTTTGACACCCAGATTCTAACTCAGCCTAGATATTGTCAATTTATTTACTTCGGACCAAGTTTCATCAAGATTGCGACGTAAATAAGGCTTCTAGAGTGGTAACATAGTTTTTTAATTGACATGATGCCCAATTAGTTTCGAATTTGTCCTTAGTAGTGTCAAGATAAACATACTGATTAAGTTTCATCAAGGTTGAGTATCATATGTGGCTGGTACAAAGCTTTCATAAGATTTGACCCTTTACATAGTTTTTGGACACAACTCTTTTGCCAAGAAATAGTCAATATAAACATTCTGACCAAGTTCTATCAATATTGAATGCAATATGTGGCATCTAGAGTGGTTACGATCTTAAAGTAAACAGTGCACCATGCACGACACACCGCATGACGGCAGACCCCAGGCATAGACTGATCAAAATAGCTCCTCTTGAATACTTCATGCTCAGATGAGCTAAAACGTCCAGATAAAGTAAATTATTATCAAATAAAAACTATAAGTATCTTAGAAAGCTCTAAGGGAATAGTCTTAGACTATTGTTATAAAAAAATGCACGATCATACCATAACATTCTGCTCATTCTTTTTGCCCTTGGAGTCTTTTTTTGCGTCCACAGCCTCAGTGTTTGTAGCTATCTCACTTCTATTAGACACACTTGAATTGACACTTGAGTTGTTGGTTTTACCTGGTTTAAAGAATGATGGAGTAATGCTTTCACTAGCTACCAATGGGTCAGTTTTTATGGGAGGAGGATCACCTTCAATAGTTTTACTCTTTGAGCGTGTATTCATTCCAAATACAGGTGTCTCTGCTGTGTGATCTTCAATCTTTTTAGGTTTGTTATCTGACTCCCCTTGATGAGCATGGGTTACACTTGACATTCTTTCATTTTGAGGAGGATCTTTTCGCAGCTTGGCAGCCTTCTTTGCGTATTTTAGTTTTTTCTTTGTTTTTGAACTACTTGGACCGTTTCTCTGGCGTTTCTTTCTCTGTTTCGTTCTTTTTTCAGAGTCTTTGTCGCCAATGCTCGGTTTGCTGGACTCATCGCCACCAATAGAATCTGGTCCATGTGTACCATCATCCGAGTCTGATGAATCCTCTTCACTGTCATGGGTCAAATCATGTGAAAGACTATCCTCAGTCTCGTCAAGGTTAAGGTCATGCATATCAGTTGTGCTTTCATGGGTTTTATCAGGGTCCTGTGTTTCGCTTATGTTTTTGCCTATTTCTTCTTTGGAAGAAGGATTTGAGTCTGTTGCAAGTTTTTCTAAGATTTCTCCCTTTGGTGCAAGGTCCACTTCCATATCAGACGCATGCTTTGAAGCCATTGTGTCTTCTGAATTGATACAGAAACATTATTTTAATGATTTAGCACCACAAGGCTTTGTTACATTTTGTTTACATTTATCTCTTGTTATGTATACAAAAGTATATATATATATATATATNTATATATATAATTTGCTGGATTATATCAATGGAGCAAATTGTTAATGATTTCGTTCTTCAAATAGACATAAAATACCATACAAATGCAAATTAAAAAATATTCTGAGATGAATGCAAAATTATCTATGCCCCTAAAGAGCACAAACCTTTAATTTTAACCTTATTAGTGTGGAAATTCATTAGATAATCAGCTTGAACTGATAAAGCACACTGAGTTGTACGCTCAAGCATGGACATATAAGTCTATCCATGTTCATTTGGAAATTATGACATAAGGCACTAACATATAAAGAAACAAATCCATGTTTAGCATTTAATATTTCTAAAAAAAGTCTGAAAAAATTTGAGTCATTCAAAGCAAAAAAAGCTGCCAACATATTAAAGAAGTTACCATTGACAGGAACTGTGTCTCCAAACCCTGCTAGTGTTGGGATATCTCCTATGTTTCTGTCAGTAGAATTTTGTTGATTCATATCAATTGAATCAAAATCTTGTATGTTTTCGACTAAAGGGTTATTCTTTGTGGCATCAGTGGATGGCCCAATTTCCATCAATTGTTCTTGGTGGGGGTCCTCAGTTATTGACTGATTTATTGCCTCAGAATTCTGCACGTTTTGTATCGGTTCATTTTTGGTTTGATGTGGAGTTGCTTCTGGAGGAAGCTCCTGTGTAGATGTTTCTTCCATGTCAGCACCAGTTTTGCTTGTTTCATTTTGTGGTCTGTCAGTCACAGAGTCTGGAACTGGTGAATGCCGCTGTTGAGATGTATCCTTACCTTCAGTACAGGTTGCAGCTTCCACTATTATAGAAATAGTGTTATCAATGGATTGTTTTGTAAACAAGCATATGATTATAACATATTGTGAGATTGTAAGAGAAACACTAAATCAGGAGAAGGATACATATTATAACATGTTTTCATTGAAAATAAGTACTCATTCACAAATATGGAAACTATCACCACGCACTTTCCAATACAAGTAAATGATTATGATGGAAACCATAAGTATAAGTATAATATTCACTCAACTTAGCTCTTAACCTTAGGTTAAGAAAAATGTTACAAACCTCAGCAAAATAGAGCTTATTTTAAGGGTGATTGATACCTTATAACCCCTCACCCAAACATACTGCTTTGACACTGACATATAACCTTGACAATAAATGCTGAACATGACTCTTGATCTCCAAGTAGTTTAATGTGGTATTTAATGGTGGTAATATATGGTTCAACATTTGTGCCATGCTATTTCAAAATCCTTCCATGCTTGTTTAAGCTATTAAGCAGACAAGCCTTCTTTCGTCTGCTTTAGTTTGAAATTTGACCTCTAAGCATGACCTTGACCTTGAAGGCAGTCACATGGTTGTTAAGAGTTACACAAAGTCTCATGTGGGTGAAAAAAGGTTATTTAAACAAGAGGGCTTTAAGGCCCAAGGTCACTCAACTGAGACAAGTGGAATTAACCTCTTATGTGCATAAAACCATATTTTTATGTTTGTGTAATAACTTTGGTTTGTATCTATGATTTTGACTCTTTTTGACACATATTTTGATCCTAGGGACATGATTAGTACAAACATTGAAGACAACCACCATTCACTGTTACACACCAAATATCAAATCCTAACCATTGCAGTTACAGTAAAAGAGAATAAGATTAGATTTTTTTTTTTATGTCAGTCTATATAAATCATGTGGCCCATGGACGTGGCCAGTTTTGACCCCAGGGGTATTATATGAACAAACTTAGTAAAGTACCAATAGACAATGTTACTTATCAAATATTAAACCCCTGACCTTTGTGATTTCAGAGAATAAGATAAATTTAGTTTTCGTTTTTAAAATCTATTTGTAACTTCTGTGAATAATGGACAGAACCTATATGAACAACTTTGAAAGAGAGTCAACTGATAATCCTTCCTGTTTAGTTTAATTTCAATCTGGAGGAGAAAATTGATAGAACTTGAGATAGAACTTTCTTGACACAAGCATAGACTGACATTTAAGAGAAAGCTAAAACCCCTTAAACGCATGTGTCATTAATAGAGCAGGTGAGCTCTTTTTTCTAATAAAATGATGTATTATTACTATGACAAGTGGCCTCAAAGTTTGATGTTGACCTTGAACTTTGAAGATAGCCACATCTTTGTTGCCCAAAACACACCATCCATAGGTGAACATTTGTGCCAAGCTATTTCAATGCATGACAAACTTAATTCTTCACAATTTTGTGGACAAGCCTACAGATCGGCCGAACGACAGGTCGATGGAACAACAGAACAGTGACTCAATTACAGCCCCTTCTACATACTGTTAGTACAGGTATAATTTAGCTTTTACATTTTGGATTGACATATGGGATTGACATATTAAATGTGATTTATTATTACACTCACCAAATATAGAACCGGTATATATATATATTATTGACTGACTTAGGAATGATACTTATATGTAAACTTATTACAATACCTGCAAGTTGAAAGTAATCATTACCTGATGTTTGTGCCCTACTACATGTGGCACAAAGATTCTGCCCCTCTGGACACGTTGCTCCACATTTTCCACATTTCCCAGACCAAAACCATGCATTATCCACTGGATGTCCACACGCTTTACAAAATTTCTTATCGGATGATATTTCAGCATTACACGGATTACCATCATCATCTTTTCCAGGGCACAGAACCACCTTTGCTTTTACAGCAAGTTTTGTCCCACATTCCTCGCAGAATTTCCCGTCCCCTTCTATCCCACATTTAGGGCACTTCATATTATCTAACTGGCTTTGGAAGTTTACATTGTTATCTGTAACAAACAAACATGTATACCATATCAATTACAACTGTCGTTCTATTTGTGATAAATAACTAACTGCATATAGTATTATCAGATATCGCATGTGTGCAAGTTTGCACAACATTTGTTATCACCTAAAATATTTTGTAATGTATATACCACTCTTTTGTGAAATAAAAATCATCAGAGTTTAAGAATGAATACTGGTCATAAGTAAATGTTTGGTAAAGTAAATGGGTTATGGGCTTGTAAACAGAAGCATGCCATGCATATCCAAAATATCTTGGCAAAAACACAATTTTCATTTACCATAATTTGAGAGTTGTAAACTAAAGCGTCTTATATGTATGAGAAATTTCCATTTTGCTGATGCTGCAATAAACTTAACAGTCTTAAAGGAAACAAAAAATGCTTATCAATAATCATGTTTTAAAAAATATCTAGAGCAAACTTGCATGTTACTTTTTAAATAAGTTGAACGAACAAAGAGGCGATTATGTTCTCAAAAGTGTATTTGAAAAAAACATTAAAGAACTATTTGGAAAGGGTGAAAGTTATAAAGTGTCATGTAGATTGTTGCAAAGAACTTGTCCCTAAACCAGCAAAAAAAAAACACATCAATGGTGTTAAACAAAAATGAAAGTGTTGTTGGTATTGATTTTTAAATGCGTTTAATTGTGTGTGGTAGTGTAACTGTTTGGTGTCTTTTTTGCTTTGCAATATTTGGTAAAAAATATTGAAAGGTATTTGTTCACAGATGGGCAAAATGAGAATTAAATTAAAACAAGATGTGTTTGTGAAACACTATGTCCGTTTTTTAGCGATTTTGACCCATATATTTGACCTTTGACCTTGAAGGATGACCTTGACCTTTCACAACTCAAAATGTGCAGGTCCATAAGATACACATGCATGCCAAATATCAAGTTGCTATCTTCAATATTGCAAAAGTTATGATTTTGACCCATATATTTGACCTTTGACCTTAAAGGATGACCTTGACCTTTCACCACTCAAAATGTGCAGCTCCGTAAGATACACAGGCATGCCAAATATCAAGTTGCTATCTTCAATATTGCAAAAGTTATGGCCAATGTTAAAGTTTGACGCAAACAAACCAACAAACCAACCAACAGACAGGGCAAAAACAATGTCCCCCAGTATAGACTGGGGGACATAAAAATATCCCAAGAAAGTGTGCTCAACTTTTCTTCCACTTTGAAAGTGTAATGTACTTATATATTCAATTAATAAATTACAACAAGAAACGTGATTACCCGGTACATTTTATCAATACATTAAAGCCACACACCTTGCAATAAAGTACATTTACATTTTAATCAATACATATGGATGCACTTTGAAAGTGTGCACAATTTTCATTAAATCTATAGCCTAGTTAGCAAGTAATTTATTATTTTTCAAACGGTACCGCTTTTAAAACCGAAAGTAGGATTTCCCAACATCCATTTTGACAAACGCGATTATTTTTAAGTTTTAAAGCACAAAGAGATGGATTTCTACCTTGTTACCATCAGATATATTATAATTGTTTTAGATAAAATGAAATCTATAGCCTAATTAGCAAGTAATTTTTTTTTCAAACGGTACCGTTTTAAAACTGAAATTAGGATTTCTAGACGTACGCGTCCATTTCGACAAACGCGATTATTTTTTAGTTTTAAAGCGCAAAAAAGACGGATTTCTACCTTGTTACCACCAGATATATTTTTATTGGCATAGATAAAATATGTTTCTTATTTATACTTAAATTTACTATGCCAAATAAAGTGTGTGGCTTTAAATTGCATTCAATTATCTTAGTAATTTGAAGTAGGGTCTGCACATAACATTTCAGCACAAAAAATCCATCCAAACTTAACATTCTGATTTTAAACTGTTGTGTTTTTTTTTTCTATTTGTATAAATGGTAACTACCGGCTCCAAATGCAAAACTTTGCCCGAGTCCATATTTAGGAAAATTCTTAAGCCATTCAAATTCACACAAAATTACAACAAAATACTCTCATCAAAACTCATTTCATTTAGAGAAACATATATTCTAATTTAATAACAGAACCATTACCTTAACTAGCAACAACAAAAAAACTTATTCTAGGTACACACACAATTTCAGCACCATACCTCCATCCTTACTGAAGTCATAGTAAAGATTGTTTACCTTTTTGTACCGAAAGTTACCTTACTTTTACTGTACTTGCCACACATGCAATGACAAGCTTGTCACCATGCAAAATTGATATATCCAAATATTTTTTCTAAGTTGTTCAATACAAATACAGATAGGAGCTGATACAAGCCCATTTTACCAGACTTTTATTACTACAAAATGGGGTATTTTCCAAATAATTGTAGGTAAGAGTTATGGGACTTGATCACTGACAATACATGATGATTTTGAAGACATGTGAGAAGTTATTATTGTTGAATATTTGTAGTAGCTATATAAAAATGTACTTGTTCTGCACAAACCTTAACCCTTATTTCTTCTTACCTGGAAAACTTTATCTAACTTTCTAAGTAATATACGAGGCTAAATTCTTAACAAAGGCTTCTCATAGTTATAGGTCTTGGTCAGAAACTGTTTCTGTTGGTATGTGAAGTTTTATTTCAAAATCTGTAAAACTTCTTGAAAAACAGGGTTGGTGCATGATCCAGTTATTATTTTAAATAATAACTTTTATGCTCCTTTTTGAACTTAGAAATTACAGATTAAATCTGTAATTTCTAAGTTCAAAAAGGAGCATAATTCTATTACCGGTAAATTGCAGCTGAGTTCTAGAGCTTGGTCAGTGACATAATACATTAACCACAAATACATGTTTGTAGTTTCTTGCATGATACAGTTAATCTGAAATTTCTAAGTTCATAAAGGAGAATTATTCTACTACCGGTAAATTGCAGCTCAGAATTCTCAACTCTATTACACTCAAAGAAATAACTTTTATTAAGCCTACTTTAAATGACACTTTTCATACATTGTAATTTTAATGTTGCAAAAAATAATTAATTTATACAGTCATGTTTTATAATATATGAGTGTCAAGTATGCCCATTATAATTAATTGTATAGTTTATGGTGTAATAATATGGAAATGGGTAGAATTCTGCTATATATAGAATATCTATGGACTGTAGCGGTATTCAAATATATAGGTAACAGGATAATTTGAAATTTATAGAATTTGTATTTTCTATTATCAAAATTTCCAAGTGTCAAAATTAAATTGCATGCACTTACTGACTTTCCTACCCGTGAATTAATTCTAGCTGGAAAAATGTAAGTTTCCTTTTTAAAAAGAGGGTTGTTAAATATGTCAGTAATCCAAAACTTTAATTGAATGGAAAATTAATAATTATAAATATATTTGTTTAATTATCATTTAATAGTGGTCATGTTGTTTGACTTAATTAGATAAATTAATAAGTGCACCATTATAATAAATCATCCAGTAGATTTTATTTAATCTATAATGGTAAATACCTTTTTTTACATACAATCTGGTGACATAAGTGTTGGTTGTTATACTTGGAAATAACAAGGTTATAATTTTTACTAATAAAACTATGAAGTGGTATATGTGAGCATAATTCAGTTAATAATGATTGAATAAATCAAAAATTGTTTATTGGTCATGATGTCAGAAATTAAAATACAAATGTTGGATAACTCTCGTTAATAGCAAAAGAAGTCATCTGTGTCCTGCTGCAGGGCAACAGATAAGATTTTGAGTCAATTAGTTTTCACTACACGCTTTTTGTAACGATTAGTTTTTTCCAATAAAACTATTTGTCAAATAGTTTTTGTACAATTTGATCAAAACTTACATGTCTGGATCCGATGAGCGCTAAATTTTGGGCATTGATAATTCTCAGCAATTCTTATTCCAGTTAAGTCATTATCAATTCACAGTGTCAATGGCAGTATGTCAATGGCTGTTTGTAAATATTACTATTAGTATTAATTGTATATTGAAAAATGGATGATGATGATGGGTCATTTTGTTTCAACCAGTTTCAACACTCTCGCATTTCAGTCTCAGAGCGCACTCACCTTGCCAAACACTCTCTCTTATTTATACACTTCATCAAAGTCAACCAGTGTAAATCACGATGTTCATAGTTTTTGAGACACGGTATCGCCGCGGTATTTTGAGCCGAATATTTCAGAATCTGTCACCACCTGCGCTTTTAAATCTGATAGTTTACTCTTCACAACGTCTTTTCCGGACGGTTTGGGTCGTGAAAGATTCCTTAACCATCAGCGTTTAAGAGCCAACTTGTTCCCGTACTTTTTTAAGACGGAAGTATCTTTTTATATTGACACCGGCCCAAACCGGTGTCTATGTAAACTAACTGAACTTATCACAGCCGCACTTAAGGTCACAATATATCAATTCAAATTAAACGCCGTACGGCAGAAAACGGTACAACTAAAACAACAAAGAATCGATTGCAATATATTTTTCCATTTCATGATCGTTTTCTGTACGATCGATAATTAATATAAATTTGTTTTCTGTCAAATACAAATTGTAAAAACGATAAAACGAACCTTATCTGTTGCCCTGCTGCTGTTGTAAATTTAAGACCAAAATGACTTCTGTATTAACAGAGTGCGTAAAGCATCTGTATCCAATTGGGATGTTGCTATGTGATTTGAATTTTAAAACTCACAACATCAATAATTATATGAAGTAACATGTTTTATCATACATTGAAATTTATGTTATCTTTTTAAAAAACATTTTGTGCATATTTTATTGACATATGGTCTAATGGCATTTGTTTCTTGATTTTTGATAGATCAAACTATTTATTACTAGTAGTACTTAGTAAATGTTCATGTTTACCAAATAAACAGATTATAGTAGAGGGTAACCTTCAATGTTATGCCTACTTTCATTTTCACAGCAGACACAAAACATATTTAGATTCACTATGTAATAGACTTAGCATGTGATTGGTGTTCTTCACAAATTATCAATGAGGCAAGAACCATTACAAAACACAAATGATGGTGGAAAGAATATTCGAATCAAATTTGACGCAATAAACTTATTGGTAAAACCTAAATGAACGAAATCGAAAGTTGAAATAGAAATAAATTTGTATAAATCAAGTCGGCAAACAATTTCGGTGGTCCCAACCTCAAAAAATACTTTTACAACTAGTTTAAATAATTATTATTACGATGAATATAAATTCTGTATCAACTGACATACCATTTACTTACAGAAATTGAATATTTCATCGTTGACATCTGCGTATTTTTTTATTTATTTTTTTACAAGTGACACTTTCCAACATCCGGAGGGTTACTTTCCACTAATGTATGTGTAAAGACAGGTTACGTTACATTACGTTTGAACAATAAAGCTGGATGTATTTTTCAGACACTGATTGGTTTCGGGTTGACTATATTCGTGCACTCTTTCACTCATTCATTCACAAACGACCGCACACTGATAACTGTATAGATGCCACGAAGGGTGGGAAATATGTTTACCATAAAATCAGAGGAACATCTATTCAAAGAAATGTCATTAATGTAAGACTGTGCGATATCTCGTGTTATCTCGCGGCGCGCTGTTATCTGACGTTATCACGCGAGACTTCAGCGTCTACAATCGTTTGATTCTAATTAACATGATCTTATGACTTCGCACAGTAGAATTGTGAAGCATGAAAATCGCGAGGGAGGGGATAACTTCCCAAATTTTAGGGTAGGGGTGTCCCCCTGAGACTTCTGAAATGTGACCCATTTTATACCGGAACTCTGATAAAGTAGGCCCATTTTTATACAAGATTTTTGATAAATCAGACCAATTTGTATACGATACCATTGAAGAAATTAAATATGTTTTCTTGATTTACTTTCAAAGCCTGTGATAACGATTTCATGATTCCACACATAATCGAAATGTTCAACAAAACATATATTGTTATTATTTAAGATGTCACAATGACACAGCATAATTCCATGTACACATGTATTAAGTTTGGTAAAAAAAGTTGATCACTGTGAGAGACACTTACATACAGTGCTTGGCTGTGCTAAATGGATTACCAGAAAATGTATAGATCTCATGATCATTATATAATGACCATATTGTACCCAGGGATATTATACCACTGTATCATGCTGGTAGAACTAATTAATTGGTTCCAGATCTCTATCAGTCTGGTTTCTACTCCCTGGAGAGACGGTAATGTTCCAAGTTACACATGTATATTTACAGGTTATGTGATTGCGGATACAGCTGGGCGAAATTTACTTTTTGATACCCATTTATATACAAGAATGAAATTTATCATACCCATTTTGATACTGATACTTTTAAATCTATATGCATTTATATACAAGCAAATTTCTGATTTCAATACCCATATCTATACTCAGATGCTCAAAACCATACCCATATCTATAATTTTAGTCGCAAAACACACCCCATATTTCTGGCACACCCTTATATACCCTTATATATAGGAAGTTACCCCTCCCCCCCGGGCATGAAACACAGTTTCGACATGTATTACAATGTAAATTAATAAAAATAAAATAATAATAATAATAATAATAATAATAATAATAATAATAATAATAATAATAATAATAATAATAATACATAATAAATTGAGAAAACATGTGTTTCTGCAGCAATATTAGGCGACAATACGTACTGTTTAAAGCCGATATCGAATTAGCTTTTAAGTACATGTAACACCTTTCATTGCTACATTTGCCTTTAAGTTAATTATTTCTTAATAGAAGAAGGAAAAAAAGAAGAAGAAATCGCCGGGCTTTCCCATAAATTAAGACATGTAGAAAACTAAAGGATGTTATATTGTTTACAAACTGTACATGCATAAGAAATTCATGTGAATTTAGTGTCAAATTGAATGTCGCCTGTCTCCCTTTTATGTCGAAACACAATACTAGTATTTAACGCGACCGGTGGATTTGTCGGTTGTCGACTTTAATAAAAAAAATCACAACTCGTAATCTATTTGACGTGATACAAGAACATGACCAATCACGCACGTTCATGGACAACGACACTCAACTATGTGGATTTCCCATAAGTGATACATTGAATGTCGACGGCCTCCCTTTGAAGTTTACAATCAACATGACGGGCCATACGACACGATTTGGACAGAAAATGTTTATTCGAGTATTACTGTTGGTAATTATCGAGAGTCGAAATGTTCTTAAAAGTCGACTGTCGTTTGCATAACTCGACAAACGATATAGTAATAACAAGGCACGACATTATATCGCGTAACAATCATGCAATTGTCGACTGTCGGCTTTTGCTACGTGTGGAACGACAATGTACATAACAATACGCGACATTTGCTCGATTATTTGTAGCGCATTGTTGGCTGATTGCCACAATATAACAAAAGCTGGGTGTTGCTAGAGAAGAGTATATATATTTATTTATTGTTGGTGTGTGGATCGTAGAATAAAGAAATAAAGAAGGTATATTGAGGCACAAACAAACCACAGTCGATAACGTTCAGCCAAGTATATTTATCTGACGAAAACGTTTACGATCAATACTTGTAACAAAACATTAAAACCCATATATTTGCAGTGAGCATCTTCATATAGTCCTTCAGCCAAGTACCCAAAATTGAGGTGGGGTGTACCAGTAAGGGGGGCAAAACTACACCTATATATCTTGGAAGATGCATGCTAGTAGCATATGAAAATGGTTGATAACAGTCTGGTACTGGCAGCTTTTGGTATTTTGTTTCTCCTTTGAAGATGGGGCATCAATCAGCTTAATTTTCACAAATTGTCTGGGAGAAATTGAACCGCAAATTACATGTAGTATTTAAGTAGGGTCAATATATGATTTTTTTTAAACTTTTAACTGAACCTGGTAGGGTAGAAGCTTCTTTAAAACATATCAAAATTTTACCAAGATCGGACCTCCGGAAAGTTTTTTTTTTTCAAGATGGCCGCCAAGATGGCCGCCAATACCTATTAATGATCATAACTATGTAACTTTACAACCAAATTTGATGAATTTGGTGTCTATTCCTATGTTTCAAGGGGCAAAGAACACATAAAGATCATTAGACATTGTATAAGTGTACAATAGTACACACAAATCCAACATGGCGTCGAAAATGGCCGCCAAGATGGCCACCAAAATCTAAAAATAATCATAACTATGTAAATATCCACTCAAATTTGATTATTTTGGTGGCTATATATGGGTTTCAAGGGGCAAAGAACACATTTAGATCATCATATATTGTATAAGTTTATTTTATTACACCCAAATCCAAAATGGCGTCCAAAATGGCCGCCAAGATATCCACCAAAACCTATTAATGATCATAACTATGTAACTATCAACTCAAATTTGATGGATTTGGTGTCTATACCTACGTTTCAAGGGGCAAAGAACACATAAAGATCATCAGACATTGTTTAAGTTAACAATAGTACACACAAATCCAACATGGCGTCTAAAATGGCCGCCAAGATGGCCGCCAAAACCTATTAATGATCATAACTATGTAAATATCCACTNAATATGTTTTGGCGGCCATCTTGGCGGCCATTTTGGACGCTGTGTTGGATTTGTGTGTAATATAATAAACTTAAACAATGTCTGATGATCTTAATGTGTTCTTTGCCCCCTGAAACCTATGTATAGACACCAAAATCGTCAAATTTGAGTGGATAGTAACATAGTTATGATCATTAATAGGTTTTGGCGACCATCTTTGCGGCCATCTTGGCGGCCATTTTGGACGCCATGTTGGATTTCTGTGTAACATAATTAACTTACACTTTGTCTGATGATATGAATGTGTTCTTTGCCCCCTGAAACCTGGGTATAGACACCAAATTCATCAAATTTAAGTTGATAGTTACATAGTTACGATCATAAATAGGTTTTGGCGGCCATCTTGGCGGCCATTTTAGACGCCATGTTGGATTTGTGTGTACTATATTAAACTTTAACAATTTCTGATGACCATTATGTGTTCTTTGCCCCTTGAAAACTAGGTATACACACCAAATTCATCAAATTTGATTGGATAGTTACA
Organism: Dreissena rostriformis; assembly: GCA_007657795.1. Taxonomy (NCBI): domain Eukaryota; kingdom Metazoa; phylum Mollusca; class Bivalvia; order Myida; family Dreissenidae; genus Dreissena; species Dreissena rostriformis. The sequence continues at coordinate 235,962 of VMBQ01000175.1, forward strand.
TAGTTATGATCAGTAATAGGTCTTGGCGGCAATCTTGGCGGCCATGTTGAAAAAAATATAATCCGGAGGTCCGATTGTGGTAAACTTTTGATATGTTTTTAAGGACCTTCTACCCTACCAGGATCAGTTAAAATACCTTTTGTAGCAATTTGTTGGGGGTCAAAGTGTATATTGACCCAACTATTTTGGAGGTTCGCTAGTTTTTAGGAACTTTTCTTGCAATATCATTAATATTCATAGATATGCAAATACTAATTTGCATATTTAACTGCAGATCATACTAGGTAATAATCATAATCTTCATTTTAACACAAAACTTTTTTCTAGAACCAATTGTGAAGAAATATTTGAGAATTATACTAGATAAACTAGCTATTTAGTCAAAGCCTGACGGTTGCCATAGAAACAGCTCAATACTTACTTATAGCTGGCCAACTGAGATTCTTATCACACATTTTGTTTCTTTATATTGAGTATACAATCAAGTTAGATAGGTGTTGTTTTGTCCCCCCTGAGTGGTACAACCCAACCCATCTGGCTGATAGACTAATAAGATATTTGTTGAATACACATTGGAGGTTAGTTAAATAAAAAGAGACGACAAATAACACTTCTATGTGCGTTGCCGATAATAGTGTAACCCGCATGCGTATCGTTCATATCAGTTTAGGTCGATAAACTAATCTTCCTTGATTGAATCACGAGGCTTGTACAAATGATAACATATACATGCTGATTTTTGGAAAATGACTTATAATTAACCATGTTTTGCATTGATAAACATGTTTGGAATCCCAAGTTGGACGTTTTTCAAAAAGTATTAATTTAAAGTCCATGTAATAAGATTCCTATTCATGTATGACAATTATTGCAATTATTATTTTAAATTATTCTTTTAAATCGAAGTAGTAGTCCTGAAATTATTCAATAACTGGCTTGGTGGATCAACCGCCCACTGAATTTAACAGTTAATTATGAATAGTTTTTTAGTTAATTGTTTTTTACTGGTGCATTATGCTCGTGATTTTGATAATTAACTAGTATTGATAGTGATTTTGGTAGTGACTGTGAAGTTTAAATTGATACGGCGTTTTGTTGGAAACATAATAGTTTACTTACACGTTTCCCCATAATTATTTATTAAAACGAAAACACTTCTATATACATGGTCAACATTATTGATTAAATTATGCGCATCAGTTTAACCCACAATCACGATTGGACTTAATCGTGCAACCATATCCACATACTCAAATATACAACAATATAAACAAGGTACATAGATAATCACAAATATGTCAGTACACATAACCAAATGCATACACAAAAAGTAAATCTTACCGTTAAACATCTTCCCACATTATGTCGTATATGTGAAGGAACTACAGGTAGATAGTGTATCACATTTTTCCGAAAATGTCCTAATCGATAAGTAATGAGTAACCGTATACATTTAAAGAAAAAAGCGCAATGTCGTTTACATAATTTTCGTGTTACATATGTCGGGCAGACGGGTTAAGGCGACATAACGGAAAGCTACGTAACGAATGCTAACAAAAAAATACCCTTACCGGTAAACATCTTCCCACATTATTTCGTATATGTGAACGAACGACGGGTAGATAGTGTATTCCATTTTCCGAAAATTACTTGAGCGTTTAGTTATAAATAACTGTTTACATTTTCTGAAAACCGAGCAGTGTTATTTACATATTTTTGGTATTATATGCAGTTACACAGATTAAGTTTATGAGTAGGACTCAAACAGATCGAGGCGACATAAGGAAAAGCTTGCGTCGAGATGAGATTTACAAGCATAGCTGCGTTAATCGACTTTTCTGACTCTTGAAACCTTTTCTCGATCGCAATGTCGCAGCAACAACCGCAGCCGCAAGTTGATTTGACGGCCTTGCGTTAAACCCGTTCGCGAAACAGGATTGTAATGTGTTTGATGTTGTTTTTAACATCACATATCACTGAAAACATATTTTGAATGACGCAAAACTACTTGATTAGTATTCACAGTTTGTCATTGTTGTTTGGAGTTCCGTACTTAGATCTACAAAAAAATGCCATCGATCTACTTCAAAGTCTGTTAAATGAACATGTCTATCAAACATTATAGTTTGTTTATGTTCTGCAAAATTGGATGGATTTTTGAAAAATGCTTTAATAAAGTAAAGCAACCAATGCAAATTGCATCCTCAATTCTGCTCGGAGTTTGACTAATATAATTAATTTGTCAAATAAACCAACTTTGTTGCATTTTAGTCTTAGTTATGTCCCCTGATTTGTGTTCGTTGTAATTATTAAAGTAAGTTAAAGAGGTACGGGCGAACCACATACAAAAACTATTTCTTTATTTCTAGCTAAAAATCGCACGCGAACGTATGGTCGCATGGAGGTGACATCTGAATAATGTTTAATTTCTTCGCGCATGAAAAGACTGTCAACCAGTCTTGCCGGCAGGACTCAAGTATGGACGCGGCTGTTAATGGGGGGTGGGGGGAGGGCGCATCTTTCGCTTGCGGTATTAATATTCCTACCGTATTCTCTCGTACATAAATCTATAGTACAACATTCTTCAGTTATTCACGTTTGCGAATTTGGAAAAAAGTCGGGATGTTTCGATGTCTTTTCGCGACGATCTGGGACCAATCCTTGTCCAATTTTAACAATTCTGCAACCTGTGGTGCATGATCGAAAAAAACACTATTTGAGACATGTTATATTGTCACCGTTTTGGAAAATAAATAGCTTGGCATGGTAATTTAACGTGTTTTCGTGAATTTGAAGAATATCCCCTGACCGTATTTCAGAAAATGAAAGCAAACAATGTCTGTGTTATCTGCTATCAAATTCATGTATCAAAATTTCACATGTCTTTAGGTTTATCTTGAGAGGTCACCAACTATGGGCCATAACTCTAACCTGCAATGTCGTAGAAATATTCTCCTTACAACTAAATACATGTACTTGAGGGTCATTATATATTGTTAGGAAAATAACTCTACTGCAATTTAGCAGATTTTTTCCCATTTTGTACTTGCAAAAATAATGTAAATCTGTATTCGCTACATATATTAATTAACATCTTCCAATGTGTATGAGGGTCTCGGTATATTTGGGTAAAGCTAACTGGCCTGTGAAGATAACTGACCAGTATTTAAGTCAATTACAGTATCTGTTTTGAAATTAAAATAATTTCAGTATTAAGATCACATACACGTCTGCCACTTATACTGGGGTTCCATTGCATATATACGTCTTCGGGGTCATACTTTCAGGTTACTTCTGACAGTACACTTACATTTTTTAGGATTGTATTCATCAGTTATGTACATGTATATGAAATCATATCTAAGAAGATATCATGTATTGTAATGTCATGCAAATATTGGATATCTGAGAACACCTTAAAGGGGGACTGTACGATTTTTATATGTGTTAAATTTTAATATATTGATAATATTATGTTACGATGACACAAAATAGGCAATACAAATTATACATTGAAGACGAATTTTCATAAAATGCAGCAAAGACAAGTAAGCGCTGGTTAAAGCCGATGCCGACACTTTTATTCGTATTTGTAAGGAAACAAAATTGTGTCTTTGTGTCGTATGAACGAATCTGCACTAAAACTAAATTTAGATTCACATTGTACATGCATTATATATATGCTGGCAATTCGGCTGGAAGCCATTTTCAATTTCAGATTAAAATATGTGTCTTATTTCGGATTTTTTGACACATGTTCTTCTTAACTTTTATTTTAATTTATATTGAAATATATGTATAATAAGTTGTTCAGACATTTTATAAAAAATCATAAATATTTGACAAAATCGTGTAGTCCCACTTTAATTTTGCAATTATTTATTTATCATAAATAAAATAACAGCTATATTTGGTACGGCTTACATTTTGTTCATTTCAGATTGCGATGTGATTACGAAGGAATGAGACTATCAAGTGTCCTAAGTGTGGGACGGAAGGGGCGGGAATTTCTGCCAGGACTGTGGGACAAAACTCACTGTTAAAGCTGAGATTGTTTTGTATACTGGAAAAGATAACGAAGGTACTCCGTGTAATGCTGAACTTTTATATTGGCAGAAATTTTGCAACAAGGATAAGAAGGATTAATAAATAAATAATAACGTTTTAGAAATAGGTTATGTATTCATATCAATAAAATAATCTTCCTCGGGCTAACATCTTATAAACTTTCGCTTAATAATATCTCCGGAACTAACTATCGGTGAATTACTTTAATAAGTTGTTTTGCAAAAGTGTTACAAGTATATTAACACGTAATATTACTGTAGTGATAGACATTTTTATAAATCGTCGAAGTCATAAACTTATGATTATTAGTATTAAGCGGGCGTACACGCTGTAGTCATGTGTGATAACGCAAGATAACAGAGCGCCTCGAGATAACACGAGATGTCTCGCAGCCTTGCATTAATGTTTCGAATCATTGTTTATTGATAGATCTTCCTTTATCACTCGGTCAGACAGTCAACATAACATTTTATCAGCATTAGTAGCAAACTACGCCTACGTTTATCAAGCGATTCAATTGATACTTTAAACATGTTATGACAACAAAGTGTAGATGTCCTAGACAATTTGTTCACCTCCGTGATAACATATTCAAAAGTTATTGAACATAGTTAACACATAGTGAACACAGCGGGTTGGGGTATGAGACATTTTTTTGAAAAAGCTCTTGTTAATCCCCTTACGATTTCATTGTAGGGGACTACCGGTTTACCTTCCATCCGTCGTTGCTCTCCCTTCTGAAGTCTGTTTGTCCTTCAGTCTGTTTGTCCCTCCGTCTGTTTGTCCCTCAGTCTGTTTGTCCTTCAGTCTGTTTGTCCTTCAGTCTGTCCGTCTTCAAACTTTGTACCTGCAATTTCGCATTAAGGACTGAAGATGTATGGATGGAACTACCCTTACTCACAATTAGGGCATTATGCAAAATCCCTTCCTTAACAAGACGTAAATGGTCAGGTTACGGTTTCTTCACAAAGGACATAACTTAACATCTAACTTTATCAAACAACATATATTATGTACCGTTAAGAAAGAAAAAAAACACGTGTATGTATAAAAATGGCACATTTCATTGAGAAATTTGCACCACAACAGTACAATATATATTTGAAAATAATTATTCTATGTGTTTAAAACTTTTTTGTTATTCATAATAATGATATGTTAACCTACATTGATTGATTGACAATATTGTTTTTAAAATTGTAGTAACAGACTTATATTGCAACCGGATGTCACCAGTTTTCACGGAATTCCGGTCTATTGGAAAAGCGAGAATTGTGTTCAATACGTAATTCATTATCAGTAAGTTAAACAAAATTAATAATACAAACTTTAAATTTCTAAATGCATTTTCTTTCATATATATGTCTTTTTCAAAAAGCAATAAATGACAAAATATTATATATCATATCAAATTAAAGCGGATATTAACTCTGATTTTTTCAACATGTTATATATGCGTTTAAATGCGTACCACTACTTTTGGACAACCCTTGGGTAGAGTCTGAACTCTGCATGAACTTTAAATACCTGATACCGAACAACTGCCGTCAACAAATCGCTTACTGTTATTTATAATATTTTGTATGCTAGTATGGTGACAATACACATGTTTTCAGTTGTTGACGTATGCATATTTATAAATAGAAAACCATTTTCTGCCGTGTGCAAACTTTAAAGACATTTAAACATGGTATGCATACAGTGGGCCTCTTACAATACAAATCAGAATAAGAACACTATTAATAAGGTTGCTTCGTGCAAAACGTCCTTATTACAAGGTCATGCACACTCCTGGTCTTGCACACCAGCACGCTATTTAGATAATAAAAAGCAAGTAAATTAGGACATGCTGCCCGGCCAAAGTCTAATCAATACTGTCAGGTGACGAGACCCTCGCTGTTTACTACAGATTGGTTGTCATTCTACGTCTGACTGCAGAGAAGTGATTTTCAAATCATTTACTGTGTATGAACGATAATTTATGCTGCATGTTAAGGTCAGTTAATTTATTAAGCATTTCTATAATAATACTTGTTAAGACCCACATCGTTGATGTTGTTCCAAAATGTAAATCAGATATCAACGTTATGTGAAGGATGACAAAGTAAGTTTGATCAGTAAACAAGAAACTGGAACATATTTTGCTTTTGTGATACATTTAAATTCAAGCATTATTTATATTATTCGTTGCATAAGGTACGTTATTTTATTGAAATGTTATGATTGTTATAATTGCTCACCCGCTTGACTATCGCTTCTTAAACTGGATATAAAATGAGTTTATAATCGTGTATATTTGAAGCAGCCACAACTGCGAGTTTATCAAATTAAAACGCTACGATCGCTTCTATGAGTCATAGATCATACCTCCTTCATATGCTTAAGCTATACATAAAACCAAAGCAGAAATTTTGTCCGCAAATGGCATTTTTACAGTTAACCATTTTATGCGTAAGTTTAAACGTTGCCCGAAAATGATTTTAATGGAATATTAAGTGTATGTGTGGTGGGGGGGGGGGAGTCCTAGTTAAACATATCTCATAACAGTACTGACCGTGTTAAAACAGTATTGGTTACAATTAGTCGACTGTGGTAATTTAAGCCGCCGCAGTGCAACAAAGAAAAAGTAACCAACAAACCAAATCGGGACTGGAAGGGTGCAGAAAAGGTCAAATATGATTTTTCTGTATGATAAAAGTAACAATTAATATATATGACTTTAACGTTCCAGCCCTCATGGAAGTGCAAATATCTACATTGTGACAAAATCTCATTACTTGCAAGTGTTTGACAATAGCTTTTATTAATATAAAAAGAAGTAAACAAATAAATAATTGAAAAAATATAGAACAGCATTTCAAATTTTCAGTTTAAATTGTTACTAATTTAGTTTAACCAAAAGGGTTTGCCTTAGACCAACACACATATACAGGTTAATGCTGTAGATTGACAGTGCTGACATATGCATCTATAGTCTTTCAGTATGCGATGCTTGTTAAGCAACTTTATTGTGTAAGTATGTTCAAATGGTTTGCGTATAATCTTGTTTTAAGTCCATCCATAGCTGCATGTAAATGCGCCGCATACAATAGCGACCAAAGCCCATTTCATTTTGATAATAACTGCACACGCCAATCAGCCTTAGCATTATTGGAAAATGCCTATTGTTTAAGTTGGCGCGACGGTAGATTGTGGGTGCAGATTTTTCTCTCTTTTTATTTGAATGGGTTATTAGCATTGTATTCACATGATGTCTGCCACATAACACTGATTTATGCGCCCTAAATTATTTTGCGGGGAATTCCGTCTCCACTTCTAGTCTTAATTTAATTTTAATTATGCCATATTAACACATTTTGTTAAACATCTGTCTATGGCGGTGAATACTTGTTTAAGCTTTTATTTTCAAACAAATCGGCAAACTTTTTAGGTATGGTGAAACGATATGCCGTGTACATGAATCAGATCTCCACCACTTTGTTTCTCACAATAACAACGCCCATAGGTCATCGGCTTCGACAACTGCATCGTTTTAAATCTCGAAGTTAGCTTTTAAAGATAAAAACAGTATATATATTTACTATATTTAAAAACAATCTTACACAGGTATGAATATCTAGCTTGAAAGTCCATAGCTTGGGACTGGAGGAATCAATGTTAGTCACTAATTGTAAAAAATGCTTTCTGCACAATAATTAGAGAACTGTTAAAACAGGTTCGGCCCTTGATTTCTTGTGATAATTATTTGCAGCGTGGACATTGACTTCCAATATAAGAGCTCGTGTATATGTTTTATGGAATGCAAACTTACAACAACGGTTTACTGTGCATCAATAAATTATATAGGTGTTTAAATAGGAAACAATACTATTTCATGGTATTTTAGCACTTACCATATTTATGGATGATTTGAATGACTGTTTCTTATGGGCAAAAAGGTCAATTTTGAAGCAGAGACATTCACCCTACCAAAATGACATTGTCAAAGTTAATTCAATGGTGCAATTCACGGGTTGAGGAGTAAGTTACTATGTACCCGTATTGCCTGCGCGTAACGTCTGCCTATTACTAGTTTTGAATGGTTTATTGTGACAATGAGAAATTATAAATTATAAATGGTAGATTTATGCTATTGTTTTTCAAAAAATAAGGCAAACACAATAGCATATTTGATCGAGCGTATATTTATATTTATACAAATACGTTAAATACCAATGGAACTGCATGTTGTAACTGAAATTCCACCCCGTGAATTAATTATAGCTGAAACGTAAAAAAAATATACTCTCAAGAGAGAGATATTATTTCTAAAAAGAGCGCGTAGCTGTGTTTATTCAAATGCTTTTAATTTCTATTTTAATTCTGGTCGCGTTGTAGCAAAGTTGTTATTGCGACTTTATAATAGCTTCTTTTTGCGTTATATTGGTTAAACTTAATTAGTAAAATTTTAAACTGAACACGACCGTCGCCCATTGAACACGACCGTCGCCTTTTGAACACGACCGTCGCCCTTTTAGAACGCGACCGTCGCCCTTTTATATGCGAGATATCGCATATAAAAGGGCGACGGTCGCGTTCATAAAGGGCGACGGTCGTTTTCAAAGGGCGACGGTCGTGTTCAAAGGGCGAGATATCGCATATAAAAGGGCGACCGTCGCACAAGGGCGATATGTCGTGTTAAATATATCGTGCGTCGCCGCGACTGTCGCGCAAAATATTGTGCGTCGCCGTGACTGTCGCGCAAAATATCGTGCGTCGCCGCGACTGTCGCGCAAAATATCGTGTATCGTGTGTCGCCCTTGATGAAAGAAGGGCGAGATTATAGATGGCACTATCCGGATTCCGTAAAAATATGTTATATTACCAGATCTTAGTGTAAACAAATGGCTTTTTAACGCCTCACGGTTTAACCCTTATTCAAAAGTGTGTGAAGGATAAGTCAAATTGAACACGTCAAGAACGCGAAAAGCGTTAACCAACTTTACAGTGGACAGAGAAATAAGATTTTTCGAACATTTATTCTTGTATCGATTAAGAATCCACGATTTTTGATTTGGGTAAAAAAGAAGGTGTGTTCTGTTATCTTAATCAAAACGATAAGTCTTCCATTCGCCCCAAAAAGTCCGCATAGTAACGCAATGGTTAGTGTTACCATACAAAATGTAGTACTTGTATTTGTAAGTTTTTCTAAACCTCCTCCCTTCTCCCTCCAAAAAACGTAGATTTCGACCTTAAGTATGTATGTGCGCAGTTAATATTTATTTGAATTTGTTTGATTTTGTTTATGTATATAAAAACACACATCACGTTATATTATTAAGTGTGACAGTTATAATAACACAATTTTTTTTCATGAATACTTGAGGTCATATATAAATCATGCTTTATCACTCGATTAAATTGGTACACTTTATGCACTGTATGCATATAAAATAAAACATGTATAATGACTATGGTACACTGCCATCAATATATAACCGATAAGGGTATACTAAAACAAATAATGATGTGATGTATTGGTCTATATCAACGTATTTGGACCACTTTGTAGCATACATAACTAATATTGCTTAAGTTGGTTAAATAGCCTCGTGCAAAAATTTATCATCAGTTATACTGTTCACATTAAATGCGTCATAGTAACAGCTGTAATAGTTTTCTTGTCTGCCTCGCGACCAGTCGTGTGACCGATCTCTACCTCAAGAGTCTCAATATTCACATGGTTTACGTTATACTGTTATTTTAATATTTCGACATAAAGCCTTAATAGGACAAAAGGAAACACCATGTTAAAACATGTACATGACTGGAATTCATACGATTATAGTAAAAATCATAACTAATAAATTCATCAAGAATAAACTTAAAGAACGTGTAAAAGTGCAAAAAAGTTTTTCCTAAAAAGTTCTTATACATGTAGCAGCGGTAACTTCTGCCTAAGCGTTAACTGCCACCAATATGGTCTTTGGGATTGTATTTTTTATTTATAGAACTTGACGAAGTCTATTCAAACTACATTAACTTACTTAAGAATTGCTTTATTATTTGTCAATGTTAAAACTGGAGTTAATTGAATAGTGAAGTTAATTAAATTTCTGTGACTACTACATTTTTATAGAAGCGTTATGTGACTGTACTAGGATCGTGTGGTCATAGGTCCTTTCAAAGCAATTTACAAGTTTATTAAACAAACATGCATAGTGTCTCCATTTTAAACGTTTACCGTACACAATCGAATGAACAACATTATTTTTGGCAGTAACGTATCATTTTTTCTGGACTACTTGTCTAAATGAAGTAATTGCGTAACGCATGTTAATTTAAATAAAACATTCATGTTATATAATGTGATAACAATTTCTGAAGAATAATTTTCATCTAAAAATATAAAGTGAATGCAAAATATAAGTAACATATGAGCAATTGTATATAGCGTTTGTAAATGTATGCAAATGTAGGCATGTTAAATCAATCTCATTATTTACAATACAAATACATGATTAAACTTATCAAAATATATCCGAAATGGTAAGTTAACAAAAATGATAAGTTCCCTGTGTCATTTATGTTCACAATTCAGTTCTCAAAGGTAAACAAGCAAACAAAACTGATAAAACATATAGGCTAGTAGCTTTAATATTGATGAACTGTAAGGTTTAAATTTCTAACATATTAACATATGCAATTTTGTAATCAATGGTGTCTAATAATACGTTATTTTGTTTATATTTTGTATATCATGCCTAGTGGAATGTCAAATTACCTTTATTGTTAACTAACATTCTATTAAGATCTTACTTTGTTTTAACTTATATCTGCTGAAACAAGGAAGGAACACAATGCATTAAAAGGCATTCAGCACATGCTTTATTGGTTTTTGTTGTATGCATGTGATTACTTATTATGTTGAGTAATTCTGAATAAACGCATTAGCTGATGGAACGGTGATATGGCTTTAATACAAAAATGTGCTAATAAACTTCCGCGTCCGCAGTTCTTGGTATCACCACACTTTTACTTTCGATATATATAGGTTACTATTTCAAGATCCCTTGGCAATACATGTACTGCTGCACCTTGTTTTCGGTTTCACAACAATTGTACTTCCAATTGTACTATCTGTGTAAATAGAACAAGCTCCATGAACAATGAAAGAACGTGTTTTTTTTTTGGATTTAAACCATGTTTTGCGGCATTCAATTGATGTGATATGTGAACAGAAACTAGTGCACAGCGCCAAATATGCAAACTTATTCTTCAATTATAAACGTGCAGTACATATCCCGGTTAAGTTTAACGCATGACAATAAGTCAACAGCTCTTAATTTGGAAACCACACACATCCTTGACACACATATCAAGGACATTAGGCATCGCATGATCTGCTGGCAATATACACTGAAATATGAGATAATTGACTAAATAAAGACCACAATGTAATCGGTATTTACAGTTAGTAGTAATGACAAAGATCTTGCTTGTTTAAGCACATTCGGTGTCATTGTTTGTGCAAAAAACGACCCAAATCGAACTAGTGTCAGCATTTATGTAAAGTTAGCACTAAAACAAATACAAATAAAAACAGCACAAATTGAACACAATGCCGCATATTTAGGACGGATTTTTAACCCACATCAACATGTGGTAAAGTAGGCCAAGGCTTCGGCGTTTAAAGTGCATATGACGCAGTAGTTTGGCTTGGAGTACGTGAATCACTGAGCTCAAACTAGTTCAATACTTGATAGCCTACCACGGTTTTGCACGCATGTTTGCGGCTTTGTAAAATTATTGAACGTAGCTGCAAGGCAGCTTTGAAACAGGAAGACATAAATATTATTATCTGTTAATAATACCCGAAAGGGGAGTTCAACAGAATCCGAAGATAGATAGATATTGGCATTCTTGCTACGTTATTACTAACCGACCCTTGATCAGAGTAGTTCAATATATGTCCGGTTCAAAACTGCCCTGTAAAACCTCTTTTTTTTATGATACATATCTCATTGTTATTGTACTCGTCCTCTCGTCGCCATTGATGTGTAGTGTATATATCACAGTGATCCTACATACATATTGCATGTTCTTAGTCGGAAACACAAATGAGGGGATGCAATTTGACAATTAATTGCAAATAGCCAAACCTTTTTTCTTTACAATATCTGCTTTTATCTAAAACAAACGAACGATGGCATCCTTTGTACTTTACCTCGCCTTACATTTTATTCGTGTCATTTAGAGCCGTTTAGTGTCCGCATCAATATGTAGTTTGCAAAAAAATGTTGTCGTGAATTTCTTTTTCAATAGTCATACTGAGTAACACGTGCAATTAATAATTGAATATGATGTTCATACACATCAATAGAATTATCCACATGTCAACCAAATGCTCATTGCTAAGTTTAAATTGTATTAACATTTATAACAATAAATGCATTCGTGCAATCAATATAACACACTTATTTGATGTGCAGGTTCCGTTATTGTTCAAATTGTTTTCAATCATACAGACCAGGAAGAGAATATAGTTTTTGTCATGTCAGCTATCGTTGCAGGTATTGAGGTCACAGCTGTATCGATCGTCGAGAACAAGTTTGTCAATGAATTCTTCAATAACAATTGCATGATTTAAGTTACTGATAACGTGCATGCAATTCGTTGAGGGCTGATATAATATGAGCTGGTGTGCACTTTTTCTTAAATTGCTTATTTTAAGTAATCATCATCATCATCATCATCATCATCATCATCATCATCATCATCATCATCATCATCATCATCATCATCAAACCGCAAGCGCAGTGTAAGAACCGAAATCAATAAATATATTATTTAAAATGTTGTTAAGTAGAGTTAATCATTTCGCCTTGTCAATAATAAAATATTAAAACATTACATTTTACATATAACATTCTGTACAGTCTGTCTCACTTCGTTTTTCTGTAAAATTGTCGATTTTATTCGAAATTATCAGCTTATTCACGCTGATCTTATAGGTATACCACGTGTTCTATTGATCGCTGGTTGTTAGTTAAAGTGGGTTAATGGTACAGAAATATTAGTCTCGTAACAGTGTAGTTACCTCTTGAAAACTCATTATCAAATAACATTAATTGCAACAGAATGAATGTGTATTTACGGAAACAATATTCGCCTTTTTATTTTCATTGTATTTTGTGTATGCGTATGTACTGGTTGATGTTTCTACTGATAACACACGGAAACTTGATTTTTTTCAATGGAATGTTGGCAATTTAGTCGATCGTCGCAGTGTATACGTCTACACGTATATGATCAGTAACAAATCATAACACGCCTAAGGATCAATTACTAGTAGGTCATATTTTACTTTCTTGCGCTCAGATTGCGAGATAATTCAGTGTTAATTGTTTTAGAATATGTAAGGTTTTTATGATCCTTAATAAGTATTTTATAAAGAAAATTAAGATTGTCCCCAAGAGTAGAATGTGTTGCATGTTTATCATATTGACCATTTAACATGGCGATGAGGCTTACAATGGGAATACAGTGGTATGATGGGACAAGATTTACAGATCAAACCAACGACTTTGCATTTTAATAAACTTCAGCAACATAGCACTTTTATCTCCAAAATAAAAATAAATACACTTAAATCAGTGGCTTTGGAAATATTTATTATCGGAATATATATAATGCTACTATTAGTGTATATTTTACGCATTTATCCAGTGCGCTTTCGGTTAATCTTGTACCCACCATAAGCAGTTTTATTGTGTACTTTTGTATACGGCTGACAAACTGCAACACCAAGATTATACATATGTGCAAACAAAGGTTATCAGACACATAAAACAATAATTTCAATTTTTTTTTAAACTGAATTATATGTTTACCTAAAATAATGGATAAACAATATTGTTTTTATAACGACAGTAACATAATTATATTGCAATCATTAGTTACCATTTATGTCACTATGACACATTTCAACTTTATCAGATATGGGAGTGTGTATTCCATTATATGTATTTATTCTTTTCACATATTACTCCCCTGCTTCTATAGCTGATAGTAAACACGACACACTAAATAACTCTAGACATTGAACAACGATAATCAATTGCAAATCCAATATTTTCATGTCAAAACCTACTCGACTATGTGACATTTAAATCACTATAATTCTCGTGAGTCGACTTCATAGGGCGATAAACACAATTCATTGTGTCACTATCTCAATGCCATAGGTGATTGTGTACACGTAATCCTTACTAGTTTTAACAAAGAGTTCGTTAAACAAATGAGCATATCGTTTTGCAAGTCATACAATACCCGGTCTTACAAGTGTACCTTTGAATTATTTGGGCGAATACTCGCATAACAGTAATGGCGGTGTTAAACAACTATTGATTTCAAGTCGAATACACCAGCTGAAATCTGCGCTAAAGTTTAGACCACTTATATTGCCGATTTTGTGTCGATGCAATCACCTTAAACAATTTACTTGATACCGAACAACTGCAGCGCCGTCAACAAATCGATTGCTGTTATTAATAAAATAGTTAATGCTATTTTAACACCGATACACATGGTTTCAGTTGTTGACGTATGCAGAGGCTTAAACGATTCGAAAACCCTGTTTGGGCGTCTGCAAACGTTAAAGACATTTTAACATGTTATGCATACAGTGAGCCTCTAACAATTACAATCATAATACGAACTTTATTAATTATGTTTGTTCATGTAAAACTTCCTTATCACACCGCCGTGCACACTCTTGGTCGTGCAGACCTGCTTGTTATTTTGCAAGTTAATTAGGCCATGCTGCCCGGCCAAAGCCTTCTTAAATTACGATGATAACAAATCAGTCATGTGACCAGACCCTCTCCGGGAACTATAGATGGATTGCCATTCTACGTCTGACTGCCAAGAGTGATTTTCCAATCATTTGTCGGTTTATGAACGATAATTTATGATTTATGTTAAGGTAAGTTAATTAGTTTACAGCATTTCTATAATAATTATTGTTTAGACCCACATTGTTGATGTTGTTCCGAAATTAATTTGTTTCAGATAAATAATTTTTATCAGTAAAACAAAAACCTTGAAACATATTTGTCTTTTGTGATACATTTGAATTCAAGCAACTTGTATAAGTATACATTGAATAAGGCAGATTCTACATTTACATATTTTCCTTTTATTTCCTCATTGTTGTCATCGCTGACCCTTTTGACCATCGTTTATAAAACTGGATATAAAATGATTTTATAATCATGTATATTTGAAGCAGCAGCAACTGCGCGTTTATCAAATTGAACGCTACGGTCGCTTCTATGATTCATATATCATACCTACATCCTATGCATAAGATATTCATAAAACAAACGCAAACATTTTGTTGGCAAATGAAATTTTTAAATTTAAACACTTTATGAGTTAGTTTAAACATTGCCAAACATTGACTTCAATGCAATATTTAGTGTAAGTGAGTGTGTGTGTGGGGNNNGGGTCCTAGTTGAACAAATCGAATAACACTAATGGCGTTGTTAAACAACTATTGATTTTAATTAACCGACTGTGTTTACTTTAGCCGCCGAAGTATAATCTAGGATATGCTTACGCGCCGATTGTTAAACTCCAAATATATATGAACTTACAAAACGCCACTGTATTGATTTATACTTGTATTAAAACTAGTATCCAGTATTCGGGTATTGGAACTGTTCCAACCCGCGTCTATGCTTAACAGGTTGAGATTCAGTGTTCATTATTTGGGTAGTAAAAACCAGTCTGAGCCAATGGTAACATCGATTTCAGCACCTTGGTAGTGAAAATGTAACCGACACACCCAAATGGGCGCCTTGAACGGTGCAGAGAAGGTCAACTATGGTGTTCTATATAATAATAGTAACTATATATATATGTAGCGAAAATGCTGACAGTCACCTAACTGTTTTCTTGGTGGCTTGTAACCCCAAATCCGGAAATTGGTTGTCGTAAAACCATTGTCGTAATAGCAACCTGGAAGTTGATCTCCCTGTACAGTCTACATAGACTTGGCCCGTATTATGGAATCGCCCAATAATTTTCGGGGTATATAAGAGCGGGTCGACAGTAATTTCTCTCTCTCTTATCGTAGCGGACGCTTGGTTAACATCGTGAAGACTACATACACACTAACACACACTCTACGGAAGGAAGGGGAATTATTTTAACAGAATTTGATGATTCAAGGGAATCCTAGTTATATTGTCTCTACGGATCATTGCGATACGTGCGGCATCTAAGAGACCCTGGCTTCAAACCAGTGGTTCGGTAGTAGGGCTTGGATCATTGAGATACCGTCTGAACGCGAACTACAATATTAGAGGTATTTTCAGTCAGTGTGTGAGACTAAGGAACCTGTCTTTTGCCCTAGTAACATGCAAATGGTTTAATGCATAAGGTTTCGTGCATAGTGTTTCGTGCATAGTATTTCATGCACATGGTTTCATGCATAGGGTTTCGTGCATGGTGTTTCGTGCATAGTGTTTCATGCATATGGTTTCATGCATAGGGTTATGCATGGTGTTTCGTGCGTTGTGTTTCATGCATAGGGTTTCATACATGGTGTTTCGTGCATAGTGTTTCATGCATAGGGTTTCATGCATAGGGTTTGATGCATATGGTGTCATGCATAGTGTTTCATGCATAGGGTTTGATGCATATGGTTTCATGCATAGTGTTTTATGCATAGGATTTGATGCATATGGTTTCATACATAGTGTTTCATGCATAGAGTTTTGCGCATATGGTTTATTTGCGTGTGGTTTGTATACAAGGTTTAGTATAGGTTGCTTTCATGCATCTGATTTCGTGCATGCGGGTTTAGTGTGTGTGGTTTTGTGTATGATGTTTGAGATTAAGGTTTAAATGCCTATCATTTTGGAGTATAAAGTGAGTTCATGCTAACAGTTTTCATGATAAAAGGTTCGAAACTTGAGGGTTCCTGGTCGAGTGTCATCAGAGAGAGATCAGGGTTGTAGTTTGAGGAGATAGGTTTTGATAATAATTGTTCTGTTATGTTTCTAATCAATTAGGCAAGGTTGCCACGAGGAAAATTCATTATAACCATTCTGTACGATTCGTCCGGTAAGCTAGCCGTTACTATATAAATAAGGGACAGATCGTTACACACACACACATATA